>JAFIDM010000179.1:16589525-16602326 GCA_023159025.1 Thereuonema tuberculata
AATTTAACACTTAAAATAATTACACTTCGGACGATCGCATGATGAAGCCTCCTCTCGGAGCAGAAACTAGTCCGAAGTGTAATTATTTTATGTGTAAAATTAATGTGTGTTTTAATGAAGGTAACCATAGGCTTATTATTGGACTTAATAATAATAATAATAATAATAGTTGTCTGTTTCTAATATTTAGGAAGCTTTTCATTTCACACCAAGATATGACGCATCCGAGGTGGAATTTGACAATATATTAACTTATGGAAATATTTTATACCGAGCATGTTATTCATCTCTATCAGAATACAGCCAACAGAACGAAAAAAATCTCAATAAGCAAGATTGTTCAACATATATTACGGTAAGTAAGTTTATTATCAAAGAAAAATAACTATTAAATTTATCTTGTTTTATTAAGTCACTAGTATATACGCTCCGTCAACAATGACGATACAACAATGTGACGGCTTTTAGTTGAGATAGAGCTTTTAGTTGCCCGTCATTTTAAATTTCTTCATTTATGTCGAGAAATGTCTCTAACGACTCTTCAGTTCGTCGCTGAGGGCGATCTTCTGCATCTAATGCTCGTCTTGCCTGCGCTTGTAGTAGACTAAAAAAATGAACACTGAAATTTAACTTTTAATCTAGTAGGCTAAAATTAATGAGTTATTTTTTGGTTTCTCTCTGGCTCTTCTCTCATTGCGTCACACACAGAAGGAGTGATGAGAGAAATTTAACAATAAGTAGAATGTAGTCCCAGTGGCCTGTAATGGATAAGACGTCTAACTTCGGATGAGAAGGTTGCAGGTTCGATTCCTGTTGCGAACGCTTCATTATCGAAATTATTTCTACCTTCATAGGAAATTAGAATTATTTTTCAAACACAGTGCGTTACGGAAGTGCGTTACGCTCAGAAAGATCTGGAAAACTATATATGAGAGATTTTGAGTATTTATAGCTAATTATTTTGCGTAGTTCTATGTCAAACTATGTTCAGTGATTATTTTATAATGTAAAAATATTTCCATTATTTTATATTCTTGAGAATATTATTAATAATTTGATCTTTACGGATCAGTATTTGGTACTAAGCCAAATATTATTTTTTTAAATGTGATCGTATTTCATATATTCGTATAATGCATATAAAACCTGATGTATGATATCTGATTCATTGACACTGTAAAGTAAAATTTGCGAATATATAGTATCCATCCTGTAAAACGATCAGGAATTTGTGGAGCTTAAGATTTCCTCAAAGAAAAACGATCTTATGTCAAATCAAAACCCTCACACCAAATACAGAAATTCTGCCGTATTTTGCTGTTTAGTTCAAAATTCTTCTTCGAGTTCATCTGCGCAGTTTCTGGAATCTTATATACACTCTGGGAAGATCGAAAACCAGCCAGCCAGCAAAAGATGGATGGCCAGTGATGGATGAGATAAAATCACACTACTTATAGACATGTCCCACAGTCGGTGTCTGCACTCCAATTAAAAACAAAAAACAAACACTAATTGAGTGACACAAAACTTCAAACAACAACAAAACTCTTCTGACCTCAAACTCTGGTGTCTATTTTATTTTAAGACTGTGTTATATTAACTTGAATTATGAATATCGGAAACTTAATAATAACTAATACAGTAAAACCTCATTAGGGGACGTCCATTAATTACGTGAGGAGTTTTTTAAAAAATTTGGACCCCCCCTCCCCCTTGGTGAGCTTTCAAAAATTTTAACAACCAAAAAAAAAACAAAATAACGGAAATCTTGCTTTAACAACCAAAAAAAAAAAAACAAAAAAACGGAAATCTTGCTATAATATATAATTTCTCTGAATGAAAAAGTTTACGTGAGATTTTCGTTGATCCCCCCCTCCCCCTTGGTGAGATTTGGTGAGATTTTGCCGGACCCCCTTCTCCCCCTTTTGACCTCACGTAATTAATGGACATCCCCTTAAGTCGTCACCCTGATAAATCATCACTCCGTTTAAGTCGTCGTTTTCCTTTGGTCCCGACAAGGTCTCATACACAATAATGTAAAATAACCCTCCTTTACCCGTCACCAAATTTAATTCTACTCCGGATAATTCGTCACCCTCAAAAATGGCCAAAAGCATCTTTCTTCTCCATTTTGCATGCCATCGTGTTGTCTTTTCAGTCCCGCCCCTTCACTTTAAGAAAGCCAAACCTTTACGGGGAATTTTCGACCATGCCTGCCACTTCATTCCTTTCCTATTCCTTCGAAGGATTTGGTTTCTTGGAATCTCGCTGCTAATCATTCAAAGCATACTTCTCGCTGCGACTCTGTTGAGTGTAGACCGCTTCTGATTGTGACTTCATTTTGTAGCGAGTAAGCCCCGATATAAGGGCTTCTTTTTCTCTTGCAATTTCGTGGTTCGATTACGTTTTTAACATGCCAGGGAGACGAAAACTTACCTCGTTATCTTTTAAAGAAAAAAAAAAGACTTAATTGCACTTTTTGAAAAATCAAATGTTTCGAAAACAACTTTTGCCAAAGAACATCGTATTCACAGGACTACATTAAACGATATTCTTTCATCGAAACAAGTAATTGAAGAAGCTAACTGCAAATACAAAAGAAAGAGAATGAGGAAATAGAAGTTTGACGAGATCGAGGAGGTTTTAGTTCGATGGCTAAAACATGCCAGATCGCAAAATGTGAGATTTCTGCCGTGATTCTCAAGGAAAAAGACAAGGAAATTGCTAAGGAGTTGAATTGAAGATTTCGGCGGCAGCAATGGTTGGCTGGAACGTTTCAAAGACAGACATTGTCTTTTTTTTAAAACGATTAAAATGTCGTAACTATAAAAAGTGTTTTGTTTTTTTTATTTTCCACTCATTCATTTGCATGTATTGATTTCTGAAAATCTTGTTTTTCTCACCGAATCCTATAGCAATTCATGAAAATATTGTATTTCAGTGTTTTTTTGTTTGTTTTTTTTTTTTTCAAAAATTCCCACTCCGCTTAAGTCGTCAAAAATGTTTGGTCCCTTGAGTGACTGCTTAACGAGGTTTTACTGTATTTCTGTTAAGAAGGGAAAAGAATGGGACCTCCAAGTATAAATTAAAAAACAAGAAATACACTAGAAAAGTAAAAGAATAGAAATTCATTGCGGTCAGCGGAGACTGGCACATGAATTTCTGTTCTTTATTTTTATTGTGTATTTCTTGTTTTTTTAGTTTAGATTTGGAGGATCCATTCTTACCCCGTCCTATCCTAATACTAACCTCCGTAATTGGACCTAAGGTTTTATAGTGACTACTCTCCACTAATGATCGGTAACTGATCGAGAAACAGCTGTTTGGAGATGTCTCTACTGCACTGATAAACACTAAGTCCACCTATTGGCCGCGCGGTTGGCGTTGTCGCTATGACATCGGCCTCTCACCTCTGAGTACCGGAGTTCGGTTCTCATGTGGGTTTCGTGTTGGTGGACGATCCGCGCTGGGCAGGTTTTCTCGGGGTTCTCCCGTTTCCCCTGCACTTCTCCCACCATACTTTCTCAGTCTTTCTCTCCATCTGTCCTTCTTTCCGTGGGTTAGTACAATAGACCTCCGGTCGCAGTGCTTGGCTTCTCTGCCACCCACATTCACTACATAAACATAAAACATAAAGTCCACCTATTAATGTGTTTAACTATTACTTATGCTTGAAACTTTTTTTTTGGCTCAAGGACAGCAGATAAATCTTTACATCCACCTCTTAAAATGAATTTTCCATCATCATGTGCTGTGCTAACGACAGCAATGGTATACGCAACGATCTACTGACCGGCATTAAGTAAAAAAAGCCAAACCGTTCAAAATATTGAAGTGAATAAAAAAGAGGGTTGAAGAAAAAAATCGGTGCGTTTCCTAACCAATGTTCCCTATCAAAAAGTGTTCCATTTTCACAACCCTATAAGCCTTAGAAGTTTTGTGCATGTATTCATATACATTCTATTGGCCGAGTTCACCAAACTTTTGTTAACTTTGATCGCTGCTAAAGCAACGATCAACTGACATTTTCTGTGCACGAACGGCTAACTCGCTGATCAGATGGCAAATCTTAGCAGCTCGGAAACTGGCGAGTTAAATTTGCTGCATTCAATAAAATATCTCCCGTCAGCCCCGCGAGAACCAATGTTTAAAAATGGCTGGCGTCGGCAACGATTGAAACCGACTCTTGTGATATTGACGATTAAATAGCTGTATTTATTTCTATTTAATATTCCGAAAATAATGTTGCATAAGTTTACTTACTGTGAAGATTCTTATCGGGACATATCATATCGACAATAAAAAAATTCTGTCCACGTGTATTGTTTCTAATCAATGGAGGCTGCCATTTTCTAACATACTGCGCCTATGCACAGAAATCCGGAAGTGACGTTCATTGTTATTAACCAATCGCAATCAATTTTATAAACACTTTAGATTCAACAGCGAACATCAGTAAATGATTGCTAATTTTTCGTTGGTGCACATCTATAACTTAACGGACTGTTATTCCCTATCGGTTCGATAACTAATGACTGCTTCGATTTCTGTTGTTATTATATATATAAACAATAAGTTTGTAAAAAAATTATTAAATGAACAAAGATACACCTGAATTGCAGCGCCCGGATAAGTAAAAGTTATTTCAGCAAATCAAAATTACTCTGTTGTAGAATCACAACAAATTATTTGTTGTACAAATAATGTGATTCTAACCTGTTAATGAGCTTGTTTCAAAGACCACAAGATTCGTTGAAATAAATTAAATTTGGTTTTAGTTACGAAATTTGTAAATGTTAGTTAATTTTTAAAATCAAAGATTTGTTAAATATAACAATGTGACGTCACAGCAGCAATGTTAACAATAGTGGCATGAGAGAAGTTCTTCAACAATTGATCTCCTTGGAAATAGACTTCTTGTAAAGAAGATGGAAATATAAGTGACGTGTGGATTTCCAAAGGAAGGGAAAATGTAAATATTATAGAAGGAGGCTTATGGTAACTCAGGGAGTTGTTACATTTACAAGGGAAATTATCGTCAGGCTGATGAAGGAGCATCTCAATGGAGAAATTCCAGTAAGTTGTGAACTCTTATGAACGCGGTTGTGGTAAGGAATTTAAAGAAAATTTGTTTTAAGTAATGATACAAATATTTATAGACGTCATGAATTGATAATAATTATCCATACAGAATAAGAAGTTATTAATTTAACAAAAAGGATACTTTGCCATTCATTCATTTACGGACTCATAAGTTACTAAGAACTGTTCTGCAAATGCTTCCTTCATTACGTCGTTATAGCCTACAAGTAGTTATGAAGTGTTTCACAGTCGTCTTGTACCTCAGGTTGAATATCACTATGTTTAGATCATTGGGCGCTGAAGATTCTATGAATCACATAAAGATTTGCATAATTGAACTTCAAGCATATGGGTAGCTTGCACACTTTAACATATCTTTCAAATTCCTTAATTTTTGTCGATACTATTGTAAATCTGCGAGAAAAGCAGTATTTTTAATTTTCTCAGTTACTATACCCTATTAGACATAGTAACTATGTTAGAATTCTATACTAAATTAATAACTATGCTAGAATTCTATGGTAGAATTAATAACTATGCTCGAATCCTATGCTAGAATTAAAATCATTTGTTAAATTCTTTTGTTTTTGTTTCAAGGAACTGTTAGAACTGTCTCAGAAGCAGCAAACAGCCTACGGAAAGCAATACGCCATTGCAGCCCTCATCAACACTAGGTCACCAGAAGTCCTGGATGAAATATTAAAAGCAATTCACGACAAAGATGGAATAATCTCAAGAAGATTAGCTATAACGGGAACATTAAATTTTGAAGAACCCAATCAAATAGTTAAGGTAAGAGAACGATTTGTTGTTGTTTGGATAACATCAGAGAAAGAATAAAGAAAAATAAGTCGTTACAGGAAATTCCATTTCAGTTTACAGAATTAAGTATGTTAACAGAAAATTTTGAAAAAAAAAATATTCGTGCAATCCAGTAATTATGGTAAAATTCAAAATATGTTTAGAAAGACATATGTTAAAATACAGTAATGATTAAAGCGACGAACACAAAAGCGAACTCCTTATTTATTTTATGAAAATTTGACCCTTAGATAAGGAACTAAGATTCACAAATCCTTTACACAAAAATACATCAATTAAATCCCGATACAGTTGAAGAACTGTGTTCAACAAGTGGAGGGTGTCTGTTAGCTGTCTAATGTAAGATCTTTATGATTTTTAATAAATGAATTCGTAGATGCTCCAGAGGATAAACCAGCTTTAGACCGTATATTTAAGTTATAGAATTACGATAAAGTTCTGACAGTTATCTTAATGACAACTTTAGGCAATCTGTTATTTTCTCTTATCTCAATTTTGTATAATCTATACTGCCTGCTCAATTGAAAGTGGACACCTGTGGTATGGAACAGACGCTTTTTTTACAGCGTGTCTAATAGCGCGTACTGTGGCCTTTTGCCCTAAGCACAACATCCACACGCCGTGGCATTCTCTCCACCAGTTTCTGATAGCAAGCAACCCGTATTTTTGCCCACTCTTCCTTCAAAGCCTGCACAAGTTGGATGCGTGTTTGCGGTCGCATCGGACGCGCGCGAATCCGGCGCTCCAATTCATCCCACAGATGTTCAATAGGGTTGAGGTCCGGAATCTGGGCGGGCCACTGAAGTTCCTGTATATTATTCTCCGGAAACCAGGCGCTGACAACACGGGCCTTACGGCACGGCGCATTGTCGTGCTGAAACACAAATGACCCTTCACCGAACTGCGACCACAACGTAGGAAGCATGGAATTGTCTGGAACGTCTAGATACTGTGTGGATGCCAAGTTCCCCTCGATCACAACCAACGGACCACGTCCAAACCAGGAGAAACACGACAACACCATCACACCACCACCGCCAAACTTCACCGTTGGGATGACACACTCAGGTGTACACTTTCAATTGAGCAGTCAGTGTATACCAGGGGTTCTGTATCTTTTTCATATGTGAAATCGTTTGTAGTAGAAGCTTTATATCCTCGATTTCCTTCTCCTAACACTACATATCTTTAAATTCGACAGAGATCGTAAAGGTAGCAAACCTAATACAATTCTCGTCGATCTTCATTCGACCCCTAGCGTGAATCAACCTCATTTGCAACTTCTAATCTGAATCTCATATGCAGTCTCAGGTACATTGAGGTATTGGGAAAGACCAAAAAAAATCTGTTTTATATTTTCAAAGAATTTTTTTGAAATTTTTTATCTCATTTAATGTTGGTTAATTTCTTTTACTACTAATTCTTCTCTCTTTTTTTTTTTTTAATTTTGTCATTCTTTTTGAACTAGATCAGGGAACATCTAGAGAATTTTATTCACAACAAGTCTGAAGATTACGTCCTCAGAACTTACGCCTACGAAGTTCTGCTACAGTTGGCTCCTAACAACGCTTACTTAACTGAGTTAATAAAGAAGATATTTGCAGAATCCAATAAGCAACTGTTAACGTATTTATACGATGTCGTATCAAACATCGTCCACTCAACTGATTTCTGCAGTTACAATAAAAAGACGTAAGTATAACGAAAAAGTCAAAGGAAAAAATGACAATTTGAATGAAATGTGCACATTTATAAGCTAATTATTGTTAAACTAATGGAAAGCATATTTATTTGTTTATGGCTTCTGTATTTTGTTTTACAAAGTTCTTGTAAATAGTAATCAATGTGTAATCTTGCTGATGAGTGCTCAGAACATCTGATGATAATCTCTAACGAGTAAATAGGGCGTATTAGATCTTTAAATCTCATGCTTTTTAAAAAATTATTTAAATTATGTAATGTTACGTTAAAAGTCCCATGCATAAGTTTAACGTGCGTACAAACAATTACATGAGAAATAAAAGAAAACGCACCAGACTAAAGTTCACTGATCCGTTTTTGGAAATTGTGATACCGGGAATCCAAGATAGCCTATTTCAGGTGTCCGTGACCATCGTCAGTTGGATCCGCACAATATCTTACATCTCAGTAAACTCGGGAAACATAAAAAGAACAAAAATAAACACCACAATAGTCCTCTAATTAAAAAAAAACATCAAAACTTAAATAAAGAAATTCTTTATTTAGGTTTTGATGGTTTTTTTTAATTGGAGGTCCGTTGTTGTGTTTACTTTTGTTTTCTTTATATGTGTACTGAGTTCACTGAGATGTAAGATACTGGGCGGATCCAACTGATGATGATCAGGAAACCAAAAATAAGCTATCTTGGATTCCTGGTATCACAATTTCAAAAAACAGATCAGTGAACTCTCAGTCTGGTGCGTTTTCTTTTATTTCTCATGTTACGTTAAAAGTTATTGCAATTTTTTTCTTTTATTGCTAGTAGTCTTATTTTGTTGTTTGATATTAACCTACTTTTCGATGAAAATGAGACATGAAATCAGTCTGCATGTGTGTATATGTATGTGTTTCATCCCTAATAACTTTTAAACCGTGAGTAGGTCTTCAAGAAACTTGGTTTCCATATTTACAGACAAGAGATCATTAACTTTTAAAGTTGTATTTTTTCTGTGTAAGAATTGTAGATCCTTGTCGAGAACCACGCAATACGAATTCAACCTTTTAGGAACCGTATTTACATATTTGTAAATTCGATCTGAAAAAAAAAGGGTAATCATCTTCATGGACATATAAATTATGGGTAGTGGTTAGACGATTCCCTTCTCCACGTGATACTTTGCAATATTTGGGCTCTGTCATCCCTTCAGCATTTTCCAGAAGAGTTTAAGATACGTACCATTGATATATTACTATGTCCCTGACACTTCAATAACAAGCATACACCAACAACACAGACATACAGAGGTTCCCCGCTAATTCGACAAGTAAGGGACCAGAGCATTGTCGAAAACCATAAATCGACGAAATGCAGAAGCCATTTTTTTCTTTTAGCTCGGAAATGGTGGTGGCCCCCGAAAAACGTAAACAGTACCCTATAGGCCATGTCACTTGCGAATGAGTGCGAAAGTTAAATAACACACTATGTACAATAAAAGTAAATGCAATAAAACCTACAGTATCGGTCACCATGAAGTTTTAAACTCAAAAAGCAACAACTGTGTTTCTATATAGATCCTTTTTTTTTATTTTTGAGGGATTTTCCCACTCCGGGATGAGAATATCTCGATATTTCGGCCCGGTGCCTTGGGCCTTCTTCGGGAGATGTATATCGATTACATCAAGGTGTGAGCAAATCTAACAACTTCCGTTGTCAGTTTCTCGGATACAACAAGAGAAACTTATCCGAGAAATTAACAACGGAATTGTTAGATTTGCGCCCACCTTGATGTAATTGATATTTATACATCTCCCGAAGAAGGCCCGAGGCACTGGGCTGAAATATCGAGATATTCTTATCTCGAAGTGGGGAAATCCCTCAAAAACAAAAAAAAAAGATCTATATAGTATCATGTCCCACTCCTCCTTCAGAACCTAACTATGTTTCGTTAAGACTACATATATGAACCAGTGTAGTGTTTTTTATCAAATATAAAAACCAAAATTTCGTCTTGAAGAGCAGTGCTTTTCAACCGGTGTGCAATCATAATTCAAAATATATAAATGAAATAAAAGGTTTGTATTCGCCTGAATTGCTTAAGTCAGGATCTTAAAGGGAAATATATATATGGTAAGGTAAGGTAAGATGACGAACTTAAGCTTCAGAGATTGTCCCTCGGCTTAGTAAGTGGTTTAAAAACCCGAAATTTGAAAGGACACTTCTTGTAATCTTTATGTTCAATAAAAAAAATATGAAACTCTATTTTATCCTCTCGAATTATAAAAATATTTCACCAAAAAAAAAAAAAAAGAGTAATTTTCGTCATCCTACACCATCTAAGGGGTAAGATGACGAAGGGGGGGTGGGTAAGATGACAAACAGATAAAAATAATACATTAAGATAGAAACATTTTATTTTAAAAATGCAGAGAAACAATTTCACTAACTAACGTATGGCATGAATTAGAAAAGTCAAAGATGAAACAATTAAATTACAAAAACAGATTGCTCGTAATGAAACAAAACTTTGAACAATTAGATACAACAAAAATTTAGAAGAACATTAGTGTTGGCTCTGGCACGTTATGTTTCTTTGCTGCAGCATTTACACTTGAGGCTTTATCTTTTACTTCAGCCAAGCTGCATTCATTGTCTCCTTATCCCACTTTCCCCTGTAACTTTTCCTTGTATAATTTAGTGGCATGTTGTTTATAATACCTAAAACATTCATAGATAAACAGTCATACATGAGCATTTAAAATTTAAGAAAAAAAAATAACTGCAACTAAAATTCAGTTTCAAAACCAATTTTTAAAATAGGACAAAAGCTATTCATAAAAAGTACTCAAAAACATGTTGGGTAAGATGACAAACTAAGCAAACTTCTCGTCATCTTACCCGCCCTGCCATTCGTCATCTTACCCCACGCCGCCAATTTGGTTTAGAACTTATTTATCATTACCGTAGCTTATCGTAAACAACCTACATCACACATGGTTCTTTACATTAAGAGTTGTATTTTGAGAATATTTTATGAAGGAGCAGAAACAACTTAATGTACTCGAGTAATTCTTACGCTGTGAAGTCGAAAAATTACAAACGCACGAAAAAATACAAAAAACAAACACATCTTAGTCGCTACTGCTCGCAAAACATTCTTGCCAACATCCTTTGCAATGAACTATGTTACTAATCATCTGAGTCTCAGAAATTGCTTGGACAGGTGCTCCTATCTATGAATGCGTCGGAGAAATATCGAGTTCGTCATCTTACACTCTTCGTCATCTTACCCGACTTTTCCCTATATACAGGGTGATTCATGAAGATATGCAGAAACTTCGGGAGCTCATTCTACCTGTAAAAGTAAAGAAAAAAAGTTATATAAACATAGGTCCGGAAATGCTTCGGTAGCGAGTTACGACTAGCGAAGGATTTCGCCCACAATTTAGTATCCTGGGTGAAATGAAGACTTGCTGGAAGTCTGGGAAGGTAAATTAAGGGGGGGAAATCAATGGTTTCATATGGTTGTTGACCTGAAAAATCGAATGAAACATGTCGCAGAAGTATATCTCCATGTGTTTGTAAGCGTATCCCACGTGGAACCTACAAAAGAGGGATCGCGAAACAATGTTTTTTCCGTTTTACGTACAATAACGTTGGTAAAGTAGGTTAGACAAACAAACGTTTACAACAAAATTTGTAGAACATTTAATTCTGAAGAAAACGATCCATATACAGTATACAGAACACGTGATTAGATGGTCGAGTAAATGAACGTTTCGTCAGAACAAAACAACACATGTTGTAGACTACATATGGCCGACAATAATGTTGTTAATTTCTCAATAAACAGCATAAATACAAGACTATTTAATGTGCCTAAACAAAATACAAAACAAAACACTACGTGTTTTACGTAAGCAACGGCAAAACAGCGTAAGTGTTTATTACAACTTTACATGTTACATTTATAATTGGAAAAGTAAAAATGAACATGTGTGTCGTAAATTACATACATTATTGCATTGAAATACCGTATGACACAATGTAATTTTATTTGAAACCACAGAATAATGTGCGAAAAATTGTTAGTACATAAGTTGGCAACACAATAAAAGCATTTCAACAATAATGTGAATTGCAATATTTTAATTTTTTGTGAAAGCTAACAACGAAGTTGTAGTCATGTGTATTGTTCCGTACAATGGGTACTAAATTATGGGCGAAATCTTTCGCTAGCCGTAACTCGCTAACCGAAGCATTTCCGGACCTATGTTTATATAACCTTTTTTCCTTACTTTTACATGTAGAATGAGCTCCCCAAGTTTCTGCATATCTTCGTGAATCACCCTGTACAGATATATATATATATATATATATATATATATATATATATATATATATATATATATATTAATAACGTCACAAGTTCTTTTGTCTTTAACCTACTTTCCGAGATACTTTCCGAAAGTGAGATTCATCAAATTAATGTGTGTACCTAATAACTTTTAAACCGGTGAATGTATCTTCCTGAAACTTGACGTGCATATTTCTGAAGAACGAGAATTTAACTTTGGTACTTGTATTTTCACGAAGTGGATCCCTTGTTCAGAAACATTAGGCGAAAATTCTCGCAGAAAAACCATTGGAAACGAAGCAGTGGAATTCTACCTAAGTCTTAACAATGGATATTGATCCTTTTATTACTCCAGTAATTTGCGCGTGCTTTGTCAGGATTAAAATTAACTAGATTTAACTATTTGTGGATTTAACTAATTTTCAGGAAAAAAAAAAAAAAAGAAAACAACTAAAATAGTATTCGGTGGATATTGCAATTTTCATATGCAAAGAGATTTTTCGTTTGCATTATTTTCATTGCTATAGGAAACAAAGAAAATAATAAAAAAATAAAAAGGTCTTCAATTTCCTTCAAAAATTTCTTAATGGTTGTATTTACAATGTTTGTTTTTTTTTTTTGTCTTTTTTACCTTAGTGTGAACCATCTGAAAGTATTGATGTATATACAGTATATACCGAAACCCGAATACTCGAATCTTCTGTATTCCGGTCAAAAGTCATTTACATTCCACAATGGTAAGTATTATATTTACAGTTTTACATTACATATTTTTTTTGTAACTTTTGTTACAGTTTTACATGACATATTTTTTATAACTTTTGTTACAGTTTTACATGACATATTTTTTGTAACTTTTGTT
>JAFIDM010000179.1:16602336-16624660 GCA_023159025.1 Thereuonema tuberculata
AACTTTTGTTACAGTTTTACATGACATATTTTTTGTAACTTTTGTTAAACAACTTGTTAAAGAGATACATGTGCAATGTTCTTCGATTCTTTGGTCATCAACTTATATAATTAGCTAAGTTCGTCTGTTTGTCTGTCTGTAACTCGATATAATTAAGCTATTAAGATAGATCCAAGGTTCTCAATGGTACCATTGAATCAAGGGTACTCAAATTGGATGAAATATTAGTTCATTTTGTCATTCCATTTGGTTCCATGAAATTTTATCCTTGGAAACTGACCTAGACAACTGAAAACATACGTTCAAAACCAAGTAATTTTGTAACCACTGCAACGATTTTAATGAAATTTGGCATACTTACTCAGTTTTTTACGCTGATTTTGAAACTCAAAACTATTTTTGCCGTAGAAGCTTCGTTCACAAGTTAGCGCAGTATTTAGATTATACAAAGGTGAGTTTTAAATGCCTTTCGGCGTTATGAGTCAAAAATAATAATTATTCTTCAGATAAATTAAACTTTAGATATGGTTGGTATTTCGTTTTTCTTTTTGGATGGAAAATGATCCTTTAGAGTAAACTCTCAGAACTTATATTACAGGTGTACAGGTAAGAAGTACACCTAATTGATCTGATAAACATTAAAAAAAAAAAAAATTCAAATCAAATCATCAATTGAATCAAATATATATATATATATAAATTGGCTAAGTTCGTCTATCTCTCTGTCTGTCTGTCTGTAACTCGATATAACTAAGCTATTAAGATAGATCCAACGGTTCTCAATGATACCATTGAATCAAGGGTACTCAAATTGGATGAAAAGATAATATCATTGTATCCAGAGCCAGCGTTAGGGGGTAGCGAATGGGGCGACCGCCCAAGGCCCGCGCTTGGGGGGGGGGGGCGCGCCTGGTCTTCTGGAGGCCCCGCGCCTGCTTAGAAGAAAGAGGATAAAATAGGATCGTAGTTTTTTTTTTTTGGTTGTTAAAGTAAGATTTTCGGGTTTTTTTTTGTTTGGTGGTTAAAATAGAATTGGCAAGGGGCCAGCAAAATTCATCTCGCCCGAGGCTCCACACCCTCCTAGCACCGGCCCTGATTGTGTCATTCCATATTGTTTCCATGAAATTTTATTCTTGGGAACTGACCTCGACAACTGAAATTCTAACGAAACATACGTTCAAAACCAAATAATTTTGTTACCACTGCATCCATTTTAATGAAATTTGGCATACTTACTCAGTTTTTTACGCTGATTTCGAAACTCAAAACCATTTTTGCCGTAGAAGCTTCGTTCACAAGTTAGCACAGTATTTAGATTGCATTTACTTTATATTTGATTGAATAATTTACGTGTCTTAAAATGGATTAACCAAGACAGAAAAGGCCAGACACACAAATATTAATTCATTTAAATTAATGATGATCATAATTACAGACGTTTCGATTTGCTACATTTAACAAATCTTTCTCAATGTGACCGTTAACATTCGCAAGAAAAACACAAATAAACAATTCAGAAAATTTTAATGTTTAATTTTATTTGTAATTTAATGTTTATTTTATTGTATTTGTAATTTCTTTATTCCTTTTTTTTTTTTTTTGTTAATTTTTTTAGAAAAATACAGTTTTGGTCGGGACGCCATTTTAGGTTGGATTGGAGGCAAAACAACTGCGTTTCCAACTGAACTCTACTTCGAAGAAAATTTAGAAGCTTTTGGACAAAAATACAATATTATGAAGGTAAATATGAGATAGACTATGAATATAGAAACTCGTAGACTTAAGATACAACTAATTCTAACCTAAATAATAAATCTATATTATCATGTCAATAAATATATACAACGAAGTTCTAGGGCGTATAAAGGGTGTGAAAATGGAACACTTTTTGATAAGGAACGTGGAACCTGAAACGAACCGATTCCCGAACATCCCCTAGTTTATTCACTGCAATATTTTGAACGGTTTGGCATGTTTTTACTTAGTGCAAGGCAGTAGATTGTTGCGTATACCATTGTTATCGTTAGAATAACACACAAATGATCACCCTGCAATCAGTAAGCGTTCAGAGGGTGTATATTCATCGCAGATGCAAAGCTGACGTCGAAGTTGGTACTCGTCATTTTGAGCATCTCTTAATAAACATAATGGAATGAAACACAACAATACCGTTTAGCTTATTAATTTCACGTGATTATTATTTGTTGTGCTAACGACAACAATGGTATACGCAACAATCTACTGCTCTATATTAAGAAAAAGATGCCAGACCGTTCAAACTATTGAAGTGAATAAAGCAAAGGGCATAAAAAGGAATCGGTACATTTCCGGATCCATGTTCATTATCAAAAAATGTTTCTTTTTCACATCCCTATACGTCCTACAAGTTTGTTGCATGTATTCATTTACACCCTGTATATGTGTAGTAGATACCTGCATGGCTCATGAACCTAAAGATAAAGGCTCTGCTTCATTGACCATCAGCAGTGGCTGAGATGGGTGATTAAGCCCAATGCTCGCCTGTCTTTATATCCGAAAAAGAAACACTGTTCCCATTTTACAGAGGGCTAGGTGAACCCTAGGTTCCATTCGGAAAAGAAATAACCTAGGAAAAATCCCCACATCCGTCGCATATTGAACCAGATTCCTCCTGACTGCAGCCTAATGAAATACTAGTATATTGAATGCAAATTGCGCCAGTCTAAATATGCGTCTAAATATGCGCCAGTCTAAATGTAGCTAATACACATCTCCTGAAGAAGGCCCGAGGCATCGGACCGAAATATCGAGTAAACCTCAACCCGGAGTGAGAAAATCTCACAAACAAGGATCAATCCAGTATCATTCCTCTCACAGAACCAAACTAGTATTAAAGTATTTATAATAAACATTAATTAGTATAATTCTTTTCATCAACAAAAATAAAAAAAAAGGTTAGTAATTAAAAGGTTAGTAATTACAAATTAAATTTAACGTGCGTTAGAACAATTTTTATATTAAAAGAAAACTAAAAACGCACAAAAACCTAGAAACAGTACTGTCTCCGATTCCCAGTACAAATACCAAAAATAGCTCAGTGAATATTTTTTTGTTTTGTTTAGTTATGTGCGTTTTTTGTTTTCTTTTAATGTTAAAATTGTTCTAATATACGTTAAATTTCATTTGTAAAAATAAAAAAGGATTATCGAAATATATATAATTAATTTTGAATTTATTATTTATATATATAGCTACAAAAATATATTATGATAAGAATAAAAATCAATATAATCTATTTTTAATTATAAACAATTAAAATCTATACAATGGATGTAATTTAACGTAGTAGAATACTTATAGATTAAAAGTTAAATATTAATTAAATATATATCTAAATATGAAACTTATACGTAAATGTAAACAAAGAATCACCACCAATTAATAGAAAAGAATCAATAAAAAAGGGGAAACGACCCAACAATAAAAAAATTATCTGAGATTTCATCGTTGGGACTGACCGTTTCGTCCTTTTTAGGGACTCATCAGCCAAACCCACTCACCAGATGAAATCCTCAGATAGCGCAAGAGTGATAAGGGAATCCACAACCGCTTCCGGCTGTGGCCTCCCTCCGAAAGAAAACACCTTTCTACAATACATTTAAATCATTATAACACATTGATAACGATTGTCTATTCTGTAATCATTAAAAAGAACCATGTAGGACAAATGGTTTAGATGTTTATATCCGTTGTTTTTCCTTTAAACGAATTCAACTAGTCCTTGTCAAAATGAGGCCAGTAGCCTTTCGTGGGGTTCCAGGCGGGTAAACATTGAACTGACCTCTAATACCTACTTGTCTGAATTACATCTCCGGCGACCTCTTGGCACGGCAGTGGTCCTATCTATAAATTAGATATAAATAATTATAAGTACCTACCTGATAAAATAACAAAAACATTTTCTGTCTTTCACTGCTGTATGTTTTACCCAATACTGTATAATATACGTTTTTATGTTTAAGGAATTCGAAATCTAATTACATTATTTTACTTTAGGTTGGCTTGTCACAGTCCGAATTTTGGCACATGGATGTGTTTCCTTCCGCCATTTTTGGGCCTTTCAATTTACTTGATGTACCGGTTTTTAAGAGAAGAATTCAAGACAAAATAGTGGTAAGATAAACTTATATTATTCTTAGCGCCCTCTAATTCCATTTTTTTTTATTGCAGGGATTAACAACGAGATTTGCCTTTTTTTAATAAAATTGCGAAAATTTTTGTTATCCCGGTCGCATAAGACTAGAATCATGGTTATCACTTTCAATATATCGGACTACATCTCAATAAAGCACTTCGACAATTGTATCAAAACTATGAAAATCGGACTGACCAGAGTTCAGTTAAGGGCGAAAAGCAAAATTGAACATTTCACTATTTATCGTGCGTTGGAAAAAACTTCATCTTTATATTTTCATGTTTTTAATATACTGACTAATATATAGTTATACTAGGTGTACAAGAAATAACGTGAGCTGTTTGAAGCGCCATAAGTTGATAAATATTAAGCGCATCCATCTCAAACATTGGATTGTAGGCTTATGGGTCATGGGGAGTGCAATCATGAGAAAAGTTTCTAGTTCACATAGTCACCACCAAGCGGCATGTGGCGCTGCTGTCGGCTATGTAGTATCTTCTGGTTTTCGTTGCTCGTTCGATTTTGGAATTGTGGAACAGAACGGTTGGTCACAGAAGATGTTCAATGTATCTTCCATCCTCAGAGACATTTGCTTTCGATATATGCCGTGCTTTGTAATATGTCGGATCAATTCATCATGCAGACGCCGACATTCACGTCTTATGGATTTTTGTAATTCCTGTAGCGTGTGCACCTACTTCGATAGACTCTATCCTTGAGATAACCCCAAAGCCAAAAGTCACAAGGATTGATGTCAGGGGATCATGCGGCCATGCATAAAGATAGTGCTTGTTTATTACATGATCATTAGGGATGCACTCTGCAATCGCATTCCCAGCAAGTGATGTGTGCAGTGTAGCTCCATTTTGCATGAAGACTACTGTGTTTAGGGCACCATGCTGTAGCAGGACTAGAAACACTTGGTTTCACAATAAAGTTGCGTAGCGAACCCCTGTAATGGTGCAGGTTTGTAGACCGTGTGCACGTTCCAGTTCGAAGAAATATGGACCAACAAAGAGCGTGGCAGTGATATCACACCGCACTGTTACTTTTGGTGAATGTAATGGTTCTTTGCGGTGTTCCACCGGTGCTTCTGATCTCCAGATGATGCAGTTGTGCGTTTGAACACCACCGTTAAGGGAGAAATGTGCTTCATCGGACCACAGAATATTCCAAGGCCACGAGATGACAACGTGCAAGAAATTCCAGTGGAAACGTTTGTCCAGTGCATAGTCTGTGGGTAAAAGTTGCTGTATGCTGCGGATCTTTAGAGATAAAGATGAAGGACCTTACGAATAACTGCATATACTGTTGACACTGGTAACTATAACTTTCGAGAGACGGCTCTACCAGTGCTGCATACAAATTGGTTCTTAGTGGTTTGATCCGTTAGGGCTACCTCAACTTCATCATCAGTTTCTTCTGATATTCGTCTTCGGCCTCTGCCCGGTGCTAATGTCAACTTTTCCGTTGTTTCAGATTTGTGAACTATACATCGTAAATTTGTTATCAATGGTGGCCCGCGATCTCTGCTGATGCCTCTGATACGCCTATATTTATGTAATACCCTAATGGCATTCGAATGCAACTGATAATAAAACTTGACGAGTAAAGTAAGTGTTAACGGCATTGCTGTGCTCTTGTTGAAGACTTTAGACGTATACATAAAAAAAAAAGGAAACAAACAAACAAAAAGGAGACCTGTACCTGCAGGGCAGGTTTTTAGGTCACCTTGACAACACAACACCCAACAAGACAAACATAAACAAGAAAAAAAAATAAAAAAATAAATACCCATTTAATTTAAAACCTAAATACAGTAAAACCCCGTTATTACGCTCCCGCTTATAGCATTATCCCGTTCTTTACGCTCCTTTTATACGGTCCCTGGAATTTTCTATATATCTCTATACTTTTACCTTCTTATAGTGCTTCAAATCCCGCTTGTAGCGCTTTTTTATATCGGAAATTTTGTATCGAAAAGAAATGTAACACTGTAAAGATTTTTTTTTTTCCCTGGTAGGTAGGAATCCTTGAACTCTGTGAAGTTGCGGGTTGTGATACAGTTGTGCAAAATGTCGAAGCGATAATCCCTTTCTATAAGTGAAAAATTGCAAATTCTCCGTAAGTACGACGAGAATTCTACAGAAGTCAGAAGGATTTCGCAGAATCTCTAGGAATTTCTTCGTCCAGTCGCGAACAGTAATCAAAAACAGGGAGGCAATTACCGATGCAGCGAAGAGTTGTTGCAAACTTAAAAATGTAAAGTGTGCACTAAATCTGCTCCGAAAATATATTAGTATTGCTCTTAGTGGTGTATCAATTGACGTTGATAGTTATCTGAACTGCATTGAAAATGTCGTAATTCATAACAGTAGGACACACACACGGCCAACCACAATCAAAGATCTTTTTAATAGGAAATAAGCTCACATTTGCAGTATATCTATTGCAGAATCATGTACGTTTCCTGTAAAATGGTGTCCAAATCTTTCCCCATCTCATAAATCATTTCCCGTCTATAGCGCTATCCCGCTTATTACGCTTGTAGGTCACGGTCCCTTGACGAGCGTAATAACGGGGTTTTACTGTAATTTATATCAAACCAAATAAACCAATGGTTCCAATCAAACCAGGACCACCTACAGGAATGGAGTATGAATTGGTCTTGCAGGGATCCACCCCGTACAGCCTTATGAACATCCAAAGGCCCTATCGATGGAGCCGGAACAGTTCAGATCCCACTCTCTCCATTGACCCAACCACGCCGGCTATCCCAGTAGAGAAGAGACAAAATTTAAAAAGAATCCACAACAAAAACCAAATACATCGAAAAAAAATAAAAATAAAATGTCCCCAATTAACAAAGAAAAGTCTTCACATTCGGTGGCCACTACCGAACGACAGAGGTAAAAGTAAAAATGTAGGCCTTCCCTCTCCTCAAGACTAGTGCGTGAATCATCGTGTGCTAGCCTTTTTAAGGAGAGCTCCATTTGCATAGCCGACCACAGCGCCACATGCCACTTGTGGTGACTATGGGAACTAGAAACTTTTTGTCATGATTGCACTTCCCATGACCCATAAGCCTACAATCCAAAGTTTGAGATCGATGCGCGTAACATTTATTATCTTATGTCGCTTCAAACACCTCACATTATTTCTTGGACATCTGGTATTTGGACAACTGTATTTTACAGTTTGTGTCTGTTTTAACAACTTTACGATTTTGCCTTAAATTCATCGTGCTGTTATTATTTTAATCATAAGAAAAAGTTTTTTACACTTTTATTTACATTAAAATAAAAATGTTATAGACACTTTGATATCAGTAATGATATTTTTCAGGTGTGAATATTACTAAAACAATTAATTAAGGCCTATACACTGCATTAAAATGAAAATATGTATGCATCAATTACAGAGAAAACAACCGGTTTCGCCTCCGTTCGAAGCTTTAACGAGTGGCTTAAAGGTCACTTGTTAAAGCCTCCGAACGGAGGCGAAACCGGTTGTGTTCGCTGTAATTGATGTATAAATATCTTTATTTTAATCCAAAGTGTTGGCCTTAATTAATTGCTTAAAGTTTGATATCAATTTAATTACAAAGAGTTCAATCAAACACAAAGAAATGCGAACCACCTTTGAAAACAATCTGATGTAACAATCTGATGTAGTAGTAATGCTCTGCTCGGGTAGCAGAGTACACAGCGCACGCAAAGTACCTCGAAAGCGAACACAAACACCGTAACTTCAGGGTTTGCAGTCCGCAAGTGCGAGTGTATGTAAGTCCGAGGTGTGGCTTCATTCTACGTATATTTCCTTATGTGTCGTATATCAAGTACATACAAGGAAGTAATTTCAGCTAATTTATTTAAATATCGTATGATTACACGGCTGAGTGTTCGCATTTATTTAAAAGTTTTTATTACTTTATTATTTTTATTCTATCTATAATGCATGAATTGATATAAGTTATAATTCAAAGAAGCTATTTTTTTCTTATACATAGTGGTTTATTTAGCTGTTATTTACAATAGTATAACAAAAAAAGTATCTTTAATTATAGAACGAAAAAAGAAATGTATAAAAAGTTTTATTGACAGTTAATCAGTTAATTAATATATCAAGATATCACTATTTGTTTACTGATATATTGTGTTAAAAACATTTAAGAATCCAACAAGACCCATAGAGGAAAGAAAACCGCCTACAACATTGGACATGAATCATATAGGAGGTTATTTTATGATTCTTAATCAATACATCGGTTTTAATTCCATATTTTATCAAGGTAAGTTACTTTTCTTATCTTTACTGTTTTGGGGATTTGAGAGGAAATATGGGAGAAAAGAAAAATGTATTTTTGATTTAAAAAAATATATTTAACCTGTTTAATGATGTACCCATTAAATTCCCTCATTGTTACTTTACACGGAGTATGAAACTTGTACACAAATTAACAATTGGTCACTTTCCTGTAAATAAAATCGCTTCTAATCGTCGGAATCGCATTGGTGCCTCAAAAGCAAAAATAATAATAAAACTCACTAAAGGGCTAAACGAATTTCTCCGTCTTCCGTTATGTTTCCGTAACGTAATTTCTTAAGTGACGTAGTTACGTATTCAGAGTCTCGTAAGACGTAACAGAGATCTACAAATCGAAAAACATATGTTATATAAATATTACGGCTATGCTCGTCGATTTGAACATCTCCGTTACGTCTTACGAGACTGAATTCTGGTGACCCTGAATATTTAACTACGCCACTAATGCAATTACGTTACGGAAACATAACGGAAGACGGAGAAGTGCGTTTAGCCCTTCAAACTTCATTAGTGAGTTTTTATTGTTTATTTTTGTTTTTGAGGAACCACTGTGATTCCGACGACTATTCCTATTAGCCTCAGTACTGAGACTTCGTTGTTTATTGGTAACTGCTCCTGGCTGATGATCGCCAAAGATCGTGAAACAGCTGTTACAGGATATCACTTGGTAAACAATTAGGTCTTTCCCATTTCGGATTATTCTTTCGTTTAGAGTACAGTATTTAAAATACTAACGATTGATACAATAGGTATTAAAAAATGCACAATTATAAATTAATCTTATACTAATTATTATATTATATTATGATCAAAAATATATTTACAAAAATAATTCAATAGAAACGTGTGAAAAAATTAAAGAAATGAAATAAATAAAATAAAATAAATAATAAATTCGCACATGTTTTAAGATTTTAAATCCTAAAAATCCCAGCTTGGTCACAAAATTTTGAATTTTATTGAATAATTCACCCATTTTCCTAGGGTTGATCAGATCAAAAATATACAAATTTTATGTGGATTTTTTTTTCTCCTTTCTAACAACTTTTGAACCGTTAGACGGGTCTTCCTGAAACTTAGTATGCTAATTTGAGGACTAGAGACCATCTAATTTTTAGCGATCCACTTGAGAGCTATTGTGATAGCGACCAAAATCGGTAGCTATTGCGTTTGTCCTCCCCTAAAACCTCCTGAACGAAAGGTCGGATCGACAAACGGACTTCACCATCGCGTTCAGAGACCCAAACAACGTTGGAATTGGGTATTTTCAGGGCCTTCCCAAGTTCGAGATATTTGGCATTGTTGTCATTGTACCCCCTAAAACCTCCGAAACGAAAGATCGGATCGACCAACGGACTTCACCATCGTGTTCAGAGGCCCAAACACGGTAGGAATTGGGTATTTTTCAGGATCCTACGCCCCCCCTCCCCATATTCGAAATATTTGGTATTGTTATCATTGGATTTCCTGTAATATCTTAAATGTTAATAGCTTAAATGCAACCATCTCATTTCAGTTGTCAGCTACAGCCTTAAGCCTAAAGTATTGTTATAGATTGTGGGTTCAAATCCGTATTTCTCCTTTTTTCCTCTTAATCTTTTTTTCTCAATATCCGAGTGGTTCTTTTTTTGGGGGGGTTTTATTATTTTGCTAACGTTTTTTAATTTTTTTTCCTAACTTTGTTTTTTAATCTACTTCCTTTTCTTTATTGTTATTTTAAATTTTTTTATATTATTATGGGTCGCCCTTCTATTTATGCTTTAGCACAAAATTCTATTGCATTTCAAATCTTTCCCAATTGGCTCCTTCTTGAGAAATTGGCTCCAGAAGGTGACAAAAATTACCATTAAAAAATTAGAACCTATAAAATGGATTTCTATCCTATTTCGTTACCATTTATTATCAATGAATATTAATTAAATATTAAATAAGTACAGAAATTTTAAATGTAATTCTAAGGAAAGTTTGCCTTAAGTTCTTTTTATTTTACAGCCTTAAAACCCTATGCTACGTTTGCATACTCTGAAGTAAGCTACGACCTGCCCAATGATATGGGATTTCCGGTTAGCCTCGACCACAGTGCCTTCTATGTCAATGATTTCGACGTAGATCTCAAAGAACCGGAATCAAATGAAATGAATACAAATCCCGGAGAAACAAAATCAAAAATATTTAAAAGCTTTGATGTTACAGAAAAGTAAGTAGATCTAATTTAAATACTTTCAAAAAATATTAAAAAAAATATATAAATAATTAATTCACCACACACTTCATTTCCTTACTGCGTTGTATTGCAATAATTTTTCTCAATACAGAATAACCTCGTTTATCCGGCCCTCGTTGATCCGGATCTCCGGATAATCCGGATCAGATTTGTAGACATTTTTTTTAAAATTTAATGTTCGCATAGATAATAATTTTTAACTATGATAACAAGAACGTAACTATAAGCACATTCGCTTTTTATTTTGATTAAATGTACAGTTCCTCTATAGATATGATGAAATGATGTGAAAAGTTATTTTTATATTTTTTTAATAACTTGTAAACAATTCTATCTAATTTTGTTACAAAACATAGATTTTTATCGTAATAAACGGTAAGTCTGATTATTTAAGGATTTGTTTTGCTTATTACCCGTATTATCCGGATTTTTGATTTTCCGGATTGCCTTTGGTCCCAGTTAGTCCGGATAAACGAGGTTGTACTGTACTTCCTAACTTACAAGTATTATTAGTTTTCATTCTTTCACAATCATCCCAGAACAGATCCGTCTAGAGGTATTATCTTTTTATTAACTGCTGTATCTCAAAGATTGAAAGCTTTCTTCCCTTGATATCATTACAAACAGTGTTTAATTTGAATAAATTGCAATGAAATGCGAAATATTAATGAAACTGAAACTTTAGTAAAGTGCTTCTACCTTAGAAGTTTTGCTCTGCAAAGAAGAGTCATTTTTGAAGTGATTCTGAAAAGAAATGAAATAATTCATTGTTATAAGTACAGATATATCCCGGAGTTACGTTACCTCAGTGTCAAGACTTACCTCAAAACTCATTAACTCAAAAATGTCCGCAAGTCGAAGCACTGCCTTTTTTCTTTCACTTACTGTACTGCACTGCAGTCTCCATATATCTGTATGACTGATGTAAATGAAGCATTTATAACACAACAACACAGATGCCAAACGAACCAAACTAACTGATGACAGCGACACCAGTAGTTGGAAGCTAATAGGAGAGTAGCGTCATACCGCTAAAGAGCCGTGACTCCGAAGCAAGTGCAGCAACCTCAGAAATGATAGCAATTCAAAATGCCCGAAAGTCCGAAGTGCCGGAAGTCGAAGAGTCTTACTCTGGGTACGATTGTACTTAAAAATGGAGATGATACAATATAAGGAAACTAAAGTCTAAAAATTAGAGCATATTTCTTTCGAATCGATTGAATAATCTCAATCAGAAAAGATAAATTTTAAAGCCACTCCAAATCAGGATCATTTGCTTCGTTAAGAGGTTTTGATTTTAAAACATTTAGGATTGTGATTTTCAAAAGCTAATTTTAATGACGCTGTTGCTCAATGATTAACCGAGTGTTTAATAGTTATGAATTATGTAACTCTTTATTTGCTGTATGTAATTTGAATCCTATGATATACAGGGTGTATCTGAAATTGCTGCCAAACTTAAAGGTTGTATTCAATCATGCGAAACAACGAATAAATGCCATATAAACATGGGTATGGAAATGCTTTATTTACAAAAAATGAACGATGAAACGATACAGAGGTGTTGGCGTTATCTTGACCGTTGGATTGGAAGAGGGAGACCAACAGCATGGCCTGCTCGTACCCCTGATTTAAACCCTCTGAACTTTTTCGTATGGAGTTATCTTAAAGCATTAGCGTACACCACACCGGTTCCTGATTCCCACGCACTGCATGATCACATAGTGGATGCAACACAATTCGACGTGCACTTGGCATCTTCGACCAAGTGGATGAACGACGTAAGAGGACATTTCGAGCACTTTCTGTGAAATTGAGCGACTGTTGCATATTTTGAAAATAAAGCATTTCCAGAGCCATGTTTATATGGCATGTATTCGTTGTTTTGCATGATTGAATACAACCTTTAAGTTTGGCAGCACATTTCAGGTATACCCTGTATAATAAATGTATATGCTTTTTCTTTTTTAAAAAAACAGCGAAGATTTCTGGGTTCGTTTCCGGATTGCAGTTGTCAATCCTGCAGCCAGAGCCTATGGATTTGGTATCACCACTCGTGGATCCACAAAGTTCTCTTTTACTGGCACTGTTATATGTCCAAGGAGTTTTGAAGATAAGGAACTTAAGTTTAGCTTCAAGGTTCCACCAACACCGTTTCTGCTCTCAAAGCTCTCATCAAAACCTTTTACTTTCATCTACAACTTAAATGACGTTCTTCCAGAAGAATCTGGAAATTCAGTTGTGGAGGTTGGATATCTGCCGAGACCTACTCAGGTAAGTAAATACTTGAAGATTTTTACATGGGATTGTTAATACTGTCACTTAAGTCCTACGAACAAGCGATGCAGATCTCAGGGAATGCGGGAAATAGAAGCATCTACGATTTTCAGCCTAACGGGACTAAATTGATCTCGGCAGGGCCAAAAGAGTCAGTTTAGTCGGTCCGGAAAAAGAGACATGGTAACCCTTTTTATTGAGGTGCCTTAGTATTCGTCATGAGGAATTGGAAAGATCTCATACTTCGATGGGAATTGAACTTGGCTCCTCCAATATGCATTGCAGCATCTACGCTGCAATAACGGGTTCGGTTCTCATGTGGGTTTCGTGATGGTGGACGATCCGCGCTGGGCAGGTTTTCTCGGGATTCTCCCGTTTCCCCTGCACTTCTCCTACCATACTTTCTCAGTCTTTCTCTCCCTCTGTCCTTATTTCCGTGGGATAGTACAATAGACCTCTGGTCGCAGTGCTTGGCTTCTCTGCCACCCACTTTCACTACATAACATAACATACGCTGCAATAAACAGTGACGGAATTTGCAGACCCTTTTATTATAAAACGTGTGGTTTAATTTAAAGCCATTGTTAGACTTGCCATTGAAGTAGGCAATCTCTACGCCATTGGATTATAATCGGCAGATGGTCAGAAGATTGCTGTCTTTGCTATAAATTAGGACTGTTTTATTTGTTGCCATGATTGCTGTTCACGTGAACTAGCAATCTGATATTAGCGCACCTGGTGTCAACTTGTAGCACTTATTTAGTTATCTTTTAATTAAAAAAACAACAACAAATAAACAGCAAGACTCCATTTTGCCTCTGTCTATTAAATGTCGCAGGTGCCCCATTCGCCCCCCCCCCATCCATTCTCATTTATCCACACTGCTGTTTTAGTATTATTGAGGCTATTCATCCAGAAAGGAGAAAGATGGAGAAAACCTCTTCAGCTTTTAGAAGGATCGATGACGAGAAAGAAATGGCGTAATTTATTTGGAATTCGAGCCTTTTGGAGTATAGCCAAGTTACCGAAGCCGATCACTCGATCATTACTGGCCTTATCTACTGAATGCTAATAGAATAAAATTACCTTTCCTTATTAAGATGTTATAGTATAAAAAGCTATAGATAATGCATGGATTTAAATTCCAGGCTTATAGAAGCTTGGCGGAAGAATCTTAGATAAAAAATGAATGAAATTATGATCAAATTGTAAGTTCTGGTGTGATGTAAGTTCTGGTTAAGAGATTCAAGTAGATATTTATAAAAAAAAAATACAAATATTTATTTATTTTGGAAATTATATTGGTGCGATTATAATGAGTGAACGTTTTATCTATTTTAACCTTCATTTAGTTGCGTAGTTAAACCCAAAAACATTTGTCTAATTGGTTAAATTGATAGTCTTCCATTAATGTGGCAACCGTTCTGATTCTTGCCTATTTGATCCTCACACCCCTTGTGCTCGCGACAGGAGACCAGCCATACTCTCACCAGGGTAGAATAGGAAAGTTTACATTTAGGGGTCCGACGCACCAGAAACTTCTTAGTTTAAAGTCATAAAAAAAGAAGGGGGTAATAAAAGGGTTGTTTTAGCCGCGGGAAGTTTTTGGCGTCCCAAATAATGGGTAATAATGAGGCGCGTGTCGCTTCGGCGCGCATTTGATAAAGAAATCGTTCTGTTCAGGACACGCGTTCGCATAAATTCCAAATTTATATCTATATTAAATACAAAAAATATCTATATAGAGAGCAAACGAGAAACTCGCACAATATTTAATAGATTTTATAATATATTTTACATAAATATATATTATATAAATTGATATTTTACAACTATATATGATGATCCACCCTTTTTTTTATACATTGTGAGATGTTTATAATCATGTATTACAATTATATGTTTTAAATATATCAATAATTAAAAGTGGCAAGAAGAATCACGGCAACATAAGTAAACCCTGAGGACTAAAAAGTCCAAAATTCATAGCCAGGCTTCACATAGCTGAACAAAGGAATAGCTTGATGCTTTTCGTATTGTAAACTTTTACTTATTTATTGTCTGTATCTTGTTGAGGGAGAGATTTTAATCTCACAAGTACATCTAATTATTACAGAAATACGTTTTGTAATTTTTTTTTAATCGTTAATAAATAGCATACAACTATTGTGTAATTCATGCAAGATTAGTATTATATTTCAAAGAAATATTATAATGTTATGAATTGAAAAACAGGAATTTCAATTAAGAAAAAAAACTTTTTTTTTAAAATATTTATTTATTTTATTTACTTCATCGTGATAACTTTCATTGGGTTGAAATATAGAATTGAATTTATGAAGAAGCTAAGGTGAGGTGAATTGTTTCGTTATTTTTATATTTTATTTCCTTTTTTTTATTTGTATTTAAAAAGATATATTTTAAATACATTCTTTAAAGTGGGGAAAAGAGAGAATAAACGAGAAACACGCACAAATTATGAATTATTGATATATTTAAAACAAACATAAACTACATCTTATATTGAATTTTTGGCGTTTTTTAAGAAGATATAATTAAAATTACTTTATTTAGTTTCGATTTTATTACAATCAATCGCCATGAATGTGGACAATGACCTAAAAATTCATGTTTTTTGATGTGGCCATCTGCCAGCCTCCAAATGCAATTCTACGATTTGCTTTGAATTTTAAAAAAATATTTCTTTTAGACGCCGGAAATATTAATCCATTTTTTTTTTAAATTACTGAAATGCTTTTTTTTTAATGAACTTCTTTAATCATCTCTTTGTCCAAGAGATGCTTCAAAATTCGCAAAGATACGTAACTTTCGAAATAAAAATCTAGAAAGGCATCATATGTAATTTATGTAATAATCAAATTAGAATATTTTTAAATATGATACAACAAAGAAGTAAAAACAATTAACAATACAAGTATATTTAAATTGATTAACTATAAATACTGGTATTTATAATGCCGCTCTATGTTGGTAGATGTCGTACATAAAAAATCGAAGAAAATATATTATCTCAGAAAAAAAAAAAAAATAACAACAAAAAATTAAAATAACTATCCATTTAACTTTGAATTGAGCAAACCTTTTCAGCAAAACAATCTTATTTATTTGAAATATCTCAAGTTATTTCTTTTCTTGGTCTTTTCTTCCTTATTTCCATGACCGTCTTTATGCCTGAGGGTCTGAAAAAAATTAAATTTCTGTTTTCATTGCGCGCGCTGCACCTGTAGCACGTTCTCCCTTTTTGGACTGCAAACTTTTTCCTTTTCTCCAAATTTGTGGCAGGACCCTTCTCCCAAAATACTGAAAAATTTCAGAAATTACAAAATTTTTAGTGAGCGCGGCTAACTACAGACAGTAGACTTGAATTTCCCCCTCTTTTAATGACCCGCCTCCGGCCAACATTCCTTTCTTCCGTTTTTATGACTTTAAACTAAGAAGTTTCTGGTGCGTCGGACCCCTTAAACTCTGACCTGACTCCATTAAATAACATGCGATTATGTAGTTCAATATTTAGAATTCGAATTTCACAGGTTCTGAAATTCGGATTAAAGGTCATTTCGGATTAGAGAGGTTTGATTTTGAGACCATTCATCAATCTCATGTAGATTTACAATATTTACAAGATTCGAATTTCAACACTAAACCATTAGATCCTTAACGAAGAAAATTGTTGTATTAGGTAAAAGGGGTGGGGTAACTACGCAAAAAAAATTTTAAAGTTTTACTTCAAGACTTCATTAAACTCAAACGAAGTAACATGTTAATGAAATCTATGACCCCTGCGATAAATTGTAGAATAAAGTTATAACTTTGTAGGATGATGCTGTAAATAGCTACCCACACACGTAGGGGTCTTCTCTTACGGATTGAGAGATCTTTGACCTCTGAGGGAGACTCGTCTCTCCTTCAAGTACTTACCCCTTGGGGAACAAATCGCTTGTCGGAGCTTAACCATAAAAGAGATATCTCCCGGGTTAGCGGTTTATTTCCGCGGCGTTTCACAACTCTACGTTAAGCAGGGAATCCCTGGGGTGCTAGCCGTTACGATCTCCCAAGTTAGGGTGGATTTTGGAATTCCAACCTGACTGAAAGTTATCCTTCGCGGGCACAGAGCTCTAGTAGCCGTTCAACTGTGTTTCCATAACAAATATTTACATAACAAATTTAAAAAATGAACAAATTATAATATCATTCAAAGACTAATATTTGGGTATTATTTTAAATGATGCAACAAAAATTAAATTAAAACTTACAACAAAAATTAAATACAATTTCTTGAAAAAAAAATTATAAAAATATTATACCAATAAATTATAAAATAATAACTTAGTTTTCTTTTTTTGATTCTTATTTAATTATGAAAATGCTATCTGATCTAATACAAATAATGAAAAATGTAAATAGTATAAATATTTTATGAAACAAAAAAAAAAAATCTTAAAATTAGTTATATATTCTAAAAATACTTCAAGTAATAAAATAACAAGGGAATTCTTTATGAATAATAAAATACTTACTTCGAACTTTTTATACAATTTAATAATAAAGACTTATTTTCAATTATATTACATGAACAATACAAATTCGAATACAACCATAATCTTCGAGATATATGTAACTTTATAACCAACATTTTTAATAATTATGCCACCCATATAAATTACTACCGGATATGATAAATAAAGTAAATCTAGAAAATTACCGAAATTTTCTAAAATATCAATTTAAAAAAAAAATCTCATCAGAAATTGCCTAGTAATAAATATAAATCCTCTGGTTGACTAGATTTATAATTCTAGAATTTTCTTTTCACTTTAATTAAGATTTTTTTTATTTTTTTTTTCTATTTCTTGTAACTGTGTTTACAATTATCAAATATATAATGTCTACTAAAGTTCAAAATATAGTTATAAATTTAGTGCTACTGTCACTATAAAGCCAATCTGTAAGAAACTACAATTACTTGTCATTTCATGTTCGAAAGTTAGTCTAGGCAAGTTCGAAATTAAATCGTTAAAGGAACTGATCCTTATTGAGAATCTTTACGTTAAGCCGTGCTTCACGCATAGGAACTGTGACAGGTCGATTGCCAACTACCTGCGAAATCTCCTCCCCCACTTACACCTCCCCGACTCAGCTTAACCTAAATAATTCATCCTTCCGACATAGTCTTCAGCGTCAAAACTCCCAAAAAAACCCTCCGTGTGTGGGTAGCTAATGTTTGGATGAAAATATCATTTAATGTGTTAACTACACACTTGCTCTCTTGAAGTAAGGCAAATACTAGGGTGCCCTTGTAGCTATTGGACCACTTGAGGATAGGCGGGGCTTCGTAATTACAAAATACCCCACCAGGTTACTGCTTGGCTTGTGGAATAAACAAAACCATGTGCTGTGTTTTAACCCGTGTAGATATAGAGGGAATATTATATTAAGAAGGATATTCCAAGCGTTTTTACAGAATTATTGCAATAAAGAACTGCACATCACTGAACCATTCTGTCTTGAAATATCAAAAATCGACTTTTGAGTAATTCAAAGTTATATACTCGCCCTATGGGCGTTCTGTTTGTTCTATCCCACAAGATCTCTCAGCTTGTGCCCAAGCTCAAGTGGTCAAGGGGCATAAAACTCAAGTGATCCATACTGATGAGAAATGCATATTCTACAGCGTTTACGCTACAGAATATTTGTCATTTTCAAATTTAAATTATTGATAATATTTTTGGATTAAGGCATTGTTTTTCCTCCATAAAGGAAAGTGAAATGTAGTTCAATTAAAAAAAAAAAAACCTTAATGATAATAATTTGTATAGAGCAAATTAATACTTATTTAACATAGATAACAGATTTAATGAAATACAATTTTCACTGAATATTATTAATGGATAAATGACATACACAATTTCAAATCGCCTCTTTTAGGGCTGGGTAAAATGTAGATAATAATTATTATCAGGATCTGTGGTACCTGGGTCTTCATCATTAGGAAATCTGAATGTTGTTTGAAACTTACTTCAGATGAATAAATGTGTGGGGCAAGAGCGGAGCACGTATTTAAGGGTATCTTAATTTAAAAATGCTTTAAAAAGCGAAAAGGTAATTAAAAGATTTTCAAATTAACAAAAATCGATGTGTGTTATCACGATTATTCTGGATGTTTATGGATTGCAGTGTGTACTCGAACCATCTAGGAGAATATTAAGTTCTAACAAGATGTCACAAATAAGAAGCACCGTAAACGTTCCAGAGCTGCCACCTAGTGGTAAACAATAGATGTTGAAGATGTTGTGATGATGTAAGCAAGCAGATTTTTCTTTTTTGCTGATTCTGAGGTCATTTACGCGCTTGCCGCACCTAATCTTAACTAGATAATAATTAATTAATTTTTGTTTTTGTTTTTATACAGAAAAATTATCGAATCGGCCATGATTATTTCGGCGTTGGTATGAACATAAATATTACACGAAGTCCTCAGAGCCAAAATTGGCTTTTTTTAGACAGTAACTTTCCTAGTATATACGCCTTATTTTCTCCCAATGACATAGTCAAAGGAATATTGGAATTCGATGATTACGCATTTTTCAATCCGTCTTTCCGACCACTGGATATGACTATAATGGTAGAACCGAACGCTTTACATCCAACCAAAGAGGTAAGTTTATTTTCTTTTATCCTATCGATGAAGAGATATCCTTTTCTTATCTACTCAAATTTGTAGTTATTTTATCTTAAGCGTTTCGAATTGATATTCATCGTCAGCAGAGTTACCCAAATGAATGGAACTTGAGTAAACATGGAACATTTCTAAAGCACCTCACGGTGATTTTTAATTGTTGTGTTGATGTTGTTGGGAGGTCACTTCAGGGAGCTGAAGTGGTAACCTTAACTTTGTCACGCACTTTGAGGTACCTTCAAGGATAAATCTGGCTGATAACATCTAATATCCCGAGATGATAGCTCAGGGTTCAAGAACCTACGTTTATTTAGGTGCATTTTAATTTTTTTCACAAAATGAAACATTTCTATCTCAATAAAAAAAAAAAATAATTAGTTAAAAAAATTCTTTAAAAACAAATTTAACGAGTACTATATTGTAAAACTTGAATAAAAGGTCAACACACTTGAATAATATTAATATATTTAAATCTTAATATATTTTATATTGCTATTAACATTATTCAAATGTAGATAAAATTAACGTGTGGTTAAAATTGTATATAGAATACAGATGACATAAACGCACACAATTTTAAAACTTACATATATTTAAAAAAATTTAAAAAAAACAACACTACTAATTTTGACAGCATGTCCATCTGTCTTTGTCAAGTGAAATATTACAATATTCTCTCCGTTTATAAACAATTAATAAAAAGATACATCCACATACTAAGATCATATGTTGACGCAGTCCGTAAACTTTTATTGGGTCTTAATTTATGTACTGCGTCAACATATGATCTTAGTATGTGGATGTATCTTTTTATTAATTATATATAAACGGAGAGAATGTTGTAATATTTCACTTGACAAAGACTGATGGACATGCTGTCGAAATTAATAGTGTTGTTTTTTTAAAATTTGTTAAATATATGTAAGTTTTAAAATTGTGTGCGTTTGTGTCCTCTATTCTCTATATTATTCAAATGTATTGACCTTTTATTCAAGTTTTAAAAATTCTTTAAGGATATAATAAAACAGTTTTTTTATTAAAAAAATTAAATTCCTATCTTAAAAATTATAGTATTTTACGAATATAATTAGTAAAAATGCAGATTATAAGAATCAATATCATTATTATAAAAACTAATTAATTATCTAATGATCTTATTTATTTATTTAATTTATCTATTTATTTAATCTATTTGCTGTTAGTTTTTAGTGCTATCCCGGGAGAAAGCATTGCTGATGCCTGATACCCTTGAATCTTATTTAAAAACAGTATTCATCTTCGTATATTGATAAAGGTTATTTATTCAGAGATTGGAAAGTTATTTTTAAGAAAAAAAATTGCTTAGTTATAATTATGGTTTCTCTCCCAAAACAAGGTAGTGACAGCGATTAGTAAACCAATCACAAGGCTTCGCAACGGCTTCTGATACGTGAATGAAGAAAATGGTGCGAAGCATTGTGATTGGTTTACTAATCGCGATCGCTACCTTGGAGCCCGACCAGCTAGAGACACAAACTCTACGGCTCTGAACTACTCTTGGCAAGATCTCTTCAACGACACCCAAATCGAGTCTGTAGCCCTTGTGGTTGCTGAGTTGATACTTGTCCACAGACAGACAGACAGACAAACCTGGGATATCAGGCTTCACGGTATCAGAAGCCTAAAATGAGTTACTTTTCTGTGCATCTAACCAAAAAAAAACTACAACTATTGTACACATTGCAAGTAACGATAATTATGCAAAGCGCAGTACCAAAGAAAATTACAACGTATACTCGTTCAAGTGAAACGATTCGAAAGCACTTTTACACACCGATAAAGATAACAGTAGACAAAGTAGTTGACGCATGTGCAGTGCATCTCCTTAGCTACGCATGTGCAATACATCCTACGTCAAGTTTTAAGTTATATTTATTTATTTATTTTCAAATCCCAGAGTAATTTTTCTTGATGGCTTCTAATTTTGATGATCTAATTTTAATAAACATTATATCGATGGCTTCGCGCAAAAGTAGCCAAAACCATGCTTAAGCTTATGGATATTCGCTACTTTTGCGCTAAGCCATCGATATTAGGCTAATTGAAGATTACGACCTTCCAGGATATCTTCATAAAAACAATAAATTAAAATAAATCTTCTCCCTTCAGTAGCAAGCGACGAATACGCATCCGTCGTAACCGTGGTCGTAACTACAGTGCCTCATGCTAGTTTTACCCATATGCAAACATTTTCATAGTAACTTTTTACTATGTAAAAAGTTCCAAAATACGATTTTGGTTCCAAAATAACGTGAATACGTCTTAGTTTATTTTGCATAAATACCTAACGCATTAATAGTTTTGACAAAACTTTTACTAGGCCTATAGGTCGGCCATATTTAACTTTGATAGTATAGAAACAGTTATGGAGGCTGTAAGTAAAGTTTCAACTAACGTTTTAATGTATCTCTCAGCACTTCTTCCATTTTTATTTATTTCTTTGAATTTTCATATACTTACTCTCTCGTAGAGAAGACAGTGGGATCTCCAAACAAATAAGACAACTAATTATTGAGCCAGCATTCACGCCAGTCTAAAAGGAATTTAATTGATGCATTATTTAAATACAATTCCGAACATTTATCTA
>JAFIDM010000179.1:16628869-16660618 GCA_023159025.1 Thereuonema tuberculata
TCAGCCTTTAAATATATGAGAGACCAGTTCATTAGATATTCAGGAGAATATCTAATATTAAACCAAACTAGACAGGAGAGATTTTCAGAGACAAATCCAAAAAGGGTTCAGTAGGGGACGGGTCTCTTAGCCGACATTAAGACGGGAGAGCGTTGAACTACTCTGTCATCACAATTACGACTCGTTCGGCGGGTGATCGCAAGAGCCTTCTCTTCTGCGCTGCCTATTCTCCTGTTTTGCAATGCTTATTCATTGTTGCGCTAACATTATTAATGTTGTATTATATTTATAATTTAGAAATTAATATATACTAAATACAAATTTCATTTTTACCTCAACGAAGTTTGATATTTTTTTTTTAATTTAAATAATTATATTAGAGCGAAATCATAACCGAAAAAAAAACAACAACACTGTTTTCTAATAATTATGTTCATTTTCTAATTATTATTATAAATGTAGGTCTGTTATCAGAGAAGAAGTACTGTTTCAAAATTAACAAAAGCGCATCAAGAAATGTTAGCTGACCTTCAAGAAACCCACACAGCCACCTTAAAATACGGTCCAAACTGTGAAAAGGAAATTGGAATTCAGGTATTTTACTTCTTAAAACCAAAACGTTTCACTTTAATTAATTCCAGCTTTCTTTATTTACAAAGAATTATAAATATAATATAGTTTTGAATGCAAATGTTGAATTAATGCTGATTTTATTTTAAAAGGTAAATCTTCGTAAAAGTGACGAAGAAAAGGCTTATGTGACATCGAAAGAAGTTAAACAGCTGTTTAGACAATGCAGACAAGAACTCATTTTGAAGAAACTCAATTCTGAATGCTGGAGAAAAGCCTCAGAAATACTCTCTCTGAGAAAGGCTTCAATAGAAATTGATTTCCAGAAGGTAATTATCTCTTTTTTCCATAATTTTACCTAGGTTTTCCATGTAAAATGAGTTACTCTCAGTGCGACTGTACCCATTCCTCGATTTATACGACCTCCATATACGCGGTTCTGTTTACGCGATTTTCTCTAGTTATTCCTTTCAATAATTTAAAGTGATTGTGATATGGTTAAAATGAATTTTAGATAATTTATTTTGCATTACAACACGTAATATTTTTTTTTCTTTCTTATGCTAATGAATTCGATACAGACGAATTCGATTTACGCGAAGGTAAAACTCTCGTAAATCGAGGGACGACTGTATCGCAATTCTTTACAGACACACAGCAGTACAAAAAAAATTCAAAAATAAAACTGGTGTTGCGATCATACATTTGGCGATTTTAAGCCTACTTTCCTAAGAAGTTACGCTTATAAAATCGTTGTGTCTGTGTGCATGTACGCATCTCACTAATAACTTTTGAAATATTGCATGAATTTTGTTGAAAGGTGGCATAAATATTTTCGGACAGGAAACAAAAATACAAAATTGAAGATCCAATTTTAGGCCAAAATTGACTGGAATCTGTTGACCCAATGCTAGAATTGTTGCCAACAGTTGTCCAACATATGCTTCTCCTTTGAGGTGTTAGCAACACAACCTGAACCTTTCAAGTGATCTGTATGCCTATACGAATTTTTTGTGTAAAAAATATAATTCTTTGTGATTCGCTTCCCAAACTATACATATTGAATTTGAAATTAAATATAATGCATATTTACAAGATTAATGCTTGAAATAGGATTTGATAAGAAATTAAATATAAATCTTTGAAAATCTGAATTGTTGGATTTTATTTGCTTTAAACAATTTCTTTTTTCTACTGAAGAAATAAACTTTAAAAAATTTAAGGAAAAAATACCATAAACTGTTGCAGTATACAGGATGTATCAAAAGTCTCTGTACAAATTCTAATGGGAGGAGGGAGCATCAAGACAACCCTTTTTCGACTATAAATGTATGTATGATCGCACGATTTAACATGTATCGATATCTTCCTCTGGGAACACATGAAGAACTTCGTGTATGTGTGAAACTCCCATTGACTCACGTGAAGACCTTGTCACAAAAATCGCTGTCTCCGCTACAACTGTTCGCGAACTGCCTGGAATCTTTCAAAATGTACTTCAATCAATGCTTCGACAAACTGTCATGCATGCATTGCTGTTGCGCGGCCGCAACGTTGAGCACCTTCTTTGAATAAACATGTTGTTCATACTTGTTCTATTCACTTAAGTTTATCTTGGTGTTCCATATCTCCTCTAGCCAATTGCAGCGCCGCAAAATAGCGCTCTCTAGCGCCGAAATTTGCCGTCAGCGGACATACATTCTTAAGGGCGTTTCACATGGATCCGAAAATCGGATGGTCGGATCCACGAATCGGACGTATTCTCTTTCACATGGCGACGAAACTCTCTCCGACATCGTCTATACGACATGTAACATTCAAATCGTTCGTAAAGACGACATTTCGTGGCCACATGAAAGAGAATACGTCCGATTCGTGGATCCGACCATCCGATTTTCGGATCCATGTGAAACATCCTTTAGACGAAAAAGATTTGTCATGGTGCTCCCTAACTCCCATTTAAATTTGGGTAAACCCTGTATAACAGGTCAATAAAATTAAGGTATTATTTGGAACGTTCTGTGCCTTTTGTAGAATTGTATTCAGTGAACTTAATTATAGTAACGTAGCCTGTTGCCTATTGATGACTTCATAAGTAGCATGGGCTGTTGTCTACAGCTGTTTATGCTAAAGGTCAAATCACACGATCAAGTTTGCGTCGTACGTTTGATCACTGCTACAACCATTGAAGCTCTTTGATGGTTTAATTTGCTTCTGTCATCATTTTCATCACCAGTTTCATCACTGAAAAGACTTTCGAACTTTCTCGAAAGCAAGTTCTGAAGGGACATTAGTTAACACCAAGCACGTGGGAAGGAGTAGTGACGTGACAATAAGAAGAAGAAACCCACGATGCAGCTGTGATGCATCGACCAAAAGCCATTTTGCCACCGCTTCGATTGAATCAAGATAATTGTGAATTACGTGTCAGTCAGAAGATTACATTTCAAATAAATAATATTTTTACTGAAATAAATTCATTCTACGAATCAGAAAGTTCAAATATCAATTAATTTAAGAAACTATCCATCTGTTGTTGAAGCGACACCGCGTTCGCAAAGGACTATGGGAGTATCTGTCGAACACCCACTCCGGTTCTTAAAATAAAGAGATTTTAAAATACAGTGCTCATAGTTTAAAACGACTTTCTAGTATTAATATTCTACGTAACTTACCTTGCGTAAAAGCATCTTTAACCCATAACGGAAACTGAAAGACTAAAATTTTAAATCACATCGCTGATTGGTTCTTGGCCTTAAAAATCAGCACCAATCATATGAAGCATTTCTATGGACGTGTGATTTAAAAATAGATGTGAATTTTCATTTATATCATTATTAATAAAATTAATAATAAAAATAATAATTAATACCGTATATGCTACAATAAACGCCGAGGCTCTTATTGTCGCCGGTCTCTAATAAGTGCCGGGCTGTAGAGGTTACACGGCCAAATAGTAGCCGGTCTCTAATAGTAGCCGGATCTTTGATATTTGCCTATCGGTACTAGTGTAAGCGTCCGTATCTTTACAGTCGTGCGTAATACTTTACGGTACATTGCCTTAAAAAATGCCGCCGAAACGGTCATTTAACATTGCCGTTAAGATTCGCACGGTGGAATACGCGAAAGAAACTTCCGGTGAGGCGGTCACCCATCAATGCGGATTCGGACGACGAATAGCAGCGAAAGGTACAGAAAGACATTGCCATTTATCTTTAACAGTCTTATGTAGCGTGTGAAATTCAAATAAAGTAGCTGTTTGTAATATTAGCCGGTATTTATATGTAAAAATATTGCGTTCTGAAGGTTTTTGTTAATAATGGCCGGTCTCTAATAGCAGCCGGTCTCTATTAAGCGCCGGGAGCCGAGGCTAGTTTTGCAACTAAACGCCGGGGCCTCTATTGGAGCATATACTGTAATAATGATAATAATCACCTTTAAAGGAAAATAGCCTTTAAGTTCCATCAGGAACTCCTTGTTATTAATTTTTAAGAATATGCTAAATTAAAATTTTCATTTTTGTAATTACACTTTTCATAATTATTAATTAATTTTTTTTGTTTTTGTTTTTTGTTTTTAGGAAAATTCTTTCTTAAATAACTTACCAAATGTTCTGTTGCTTCTGAAACATCTGTATCCCAATAATCTGTTAAGCACCGAGGAAGCTCCTACTAATCCCCCAAATCAAGTGACCATCAACGCCAATCAGTCACAGCAATATCCGTTAGTAGATGTGAGCGTTTCTACCCCAAAAGAAAATCTCCAATTCTACGGTCTTACGCCATCATCTGCGTCTCCTTACATGTTTGGGGATGGATTATTACAAAAATATGCAAAAATTACTTTCAATCCTTACGGTATGTATCTAATATTAATATTCACAATTTCCCATAGAGATCACTCTCGGAGTTAAGGTGAAACCGGAGATTAAGGTACCAGGCTGTTTTGGACTACGATCGAGTTTTGACAAGATGGCCACCTTGGCACTATTTTTAAGATATAAATTTTAGTTTTTCAATTAACTAGTGAAAAGTAGAATGAGGTTTGCAGCATGTTTAAAAATGACTTTGCAGGATCTTTTACTGAAAACGAGGTAGGGATAGTGATCAGTAAACCAATCACAGTGCTTCGCAACGGCTTCTGAGTCATTTTTACTTTAGAATAGACTGCGCCAGGGTGGTCTAGAAAATGCTCGCGCAAGTCTGTTTGCGACCCCATGTTATCTTACAACCACTATTTATATGGAATAATCGTCATTCTTAACTCAAACCTTCTTAAGACACTGAATTCCTAATAATGATTAAAAAAAACAAAAAAAACTGAGTTGATGAGGGGATTGAACCCACGACCTTCGCGTTATTAGCACTACGCTCTAACGAATTGAGCTAACAGATCACCTACAACATTCAACGTTCAGGCCACATACAACTGAGCTAACAGAAGCCGTTGCGAAGCATTGTGGGATATGTGTCCACAGACAGACAAACCGGGGATGTAAGGTGTCTTTCAGAAGCCTAATACTAACCCTCATCTGGCTAACTTTGATCTTGAGATAACAGTATGCACCATCATGTATCCCTGCTCGGATGCATCCTGACGAAGACTGTGATTGGCAGTACCGTATTCTCCGGTTTACCCAATATATATACTCGTACATCGTAATATTAAATACTTAATTTAAAAATACTAAAAAATTGGGTCAATATTTTTTTCATCTTCCTCACTGAATTTCAATTTGATTTATATCTTAAATTGTGGATAATTTTATCAAGATTATACAATAATATGTGTTTCTTTTTAAGTTATTCTCAAAAAAAAATCTGCCATTTTACATGCGACAACTTTGCACTTCTAAAAAATTGGGGTGTAACGTTGTAAGTTTTATTGACTTAGTTCCCAGTGCCTAAGCTAAAAAAAATTGTGTGGGTCAAGTGTAACCACTTTCTTTTTTTGCTTCATTTTGTCTTTACATATTATCTTTGTCTTTTTGGTGTATGTTTCTCACACCTGGATGATGCAAAACCATTCCAGATTCTTAACTTATATCATAGTTGCTTCTAAGGGACATTCAAAAATATATATAATATATAAGTAATAATTAAAATTGATAATTAAAAAATAAATTGAATATTTTAAATTAGCAATAACAATATGAGCACGCCCAAGATATACAATAGATAGGTGGTTATATTCTATGGGGGGGTCCCCGACTGCGCTAGAGATAAAGCTTCCATCATTTTCATTATCCGGGACCAAGATGAGATCGGGTGGTCACTCGCCCACCTGAATCTCCGAGATAGAATTTTAAAGAATTTTGTGTAGATCCTAGAATCCATCTGGAGGAGAAATTACTTGGGAAAAAAAAAAAAAAGAAATCCCGATTTCCGCCGAGGATCGAACCCGGTTCCGCCAGCCAGCAGAACATTGCGATCCTACCTGGCTACTTATTCCATCTCAAGGTATAACGAATTACAATAACACTATGTATTATTTGAACATTTATTTAGGAACTTCATTTACAGCAGTTCAGTATTTTAATAGTAGATATCGTTGAGATACCTGGAATGCTTAATCCTTACAAAATGCCACTCCCGTTTTGTGTTCTTTAGATATCTGAACTACAGATGGCTTCTCTAACACAACCGAAATAATAAATTGTACCTTGTTGTACTGTATCGTAACGAGTTCTTCCATTGAAGTACAGCGACTAGGTATAACAAAAATATTGCATAAATACAACTTTTTAAGTGTTTTTCTCTGTACAGAGATAACTGAATATCTGACAAAAATAGAAGCTTAAATTTTTCAATTGCTAACGACTGGCCTAACAGCGGCGCTCATTGGTCCAAGTCACAACTATTATTGGGACAAAAAAAGAAGATATGATAAAAACGGTTTTTCAATATTTTAAGAGTGAGGGCGATGGAATGTCTATTAATGAATTAATAAAAAAAACTGCTATCGCAACAAATTTGTCAAATTCGACGGTTTGCAGAGTTGTCAACGAGGAAAAAGCGAAACACGATGGCGGGATTTCATTTTCAACGCCAGGAAAAAGAAGACCACATCCTAAGCCAATTTTGGAGTTAGATGAATTTGATTTATCTGTTGTCAGAGCCACGGTGAGTGAAATTTTTTAAGAGAATGATTATCCAACAATTAGTAAAATTCTTTCAAAATTACAATCGAAAATTGGATTCACGGGAGGCAAAACATCATTACGAACAATTCTTTGTGTGAAACTAGGAATGAAGTACGGAAGAATTGACATGAGGCAATTTTACATCGAAAAGCCTGATATTGTAGCTCATCGACACAGATATTTAAGGCAAATCAAACAGGTACGTTCCGAAGGGAAAACAGTTATTTATCTGGATGAGACTTGACTTGGGGTCACACCGGCAAAGGCCAGCAGCGATCAGTGCGCTACCCGATACTGCCAAATATAATTTCTTCGGGTTATATTAATCTTGAAACGCATAGGCATAGACGCAGTTAATAACTGCTTTGAATTTGTTCATAAATGTAGAAATCTACAAATATTTAATAAGCATTTCTTCGGATTCCAGTGACGACAGTGATTTCGATGAAAGCTTTGAACCTCTTTCAGATTAACCTCTGTATTGGCTGTTTTTTAGAATTCACAGAAATAATAAAAAGGCCCTTTTCAGGGCCACTAGATGTGCGGAAGAGACCAATTTGTTTGATTCAATTTAACATTAAAAAAAGGTGAAATAAATACTTAATAACTGAAATAAATAAATTTAAAAATAAAAAATAGAATTAAAACACAACTAATATCTTATAAATAATATAAATTCAATAATAAGATGTTGGTAATATAAAAATATTAATAACAATAAAATAATACAAAAATAATGTATAGACAGTTTAAAGATACAAGATTAAAAAAAAAAGAATTCGATTCTTCTTGACATCAGAAATATTGGATTTAGTTATAACATTGTGCGATAGATGGCGCTGTACTTAGGAGCATGCTTGAAGTTGTAATCGATAACCTACGATTATCTTCTTTTTTTGTACCAACCTTAAACGGTTTTTAGGTTTCGCGCCTTAATTCAGTGGATCTCAAGCTATCGACGATGAGATTTTATCCTTTTTAATTGTGAAAGGAAAAAAAATAAGGACAACATTATACACTTCGTTTATATTAGTTCAGCTTTTTTTTTTATTATTTGTTTTTTTGTTTTTTTTTTTAAATACAGGGTGTCTCATAAATCTAAAATTGTTCAATTTTCGCAATTTTGATCGTTTTTATAGCTTTTTATGTTCCAAATAATGTAAAACATACCAAAATTCCCCTTACGGGAAGCTTCCCTCAAAAACTTTTGCCCAGTTACGGACAAAAATTTACGACAGCATAAAATTACGTAAATATTTTCAGTAAAGTAAAATATTAAATAAACATTTTATTTATTTATTTATTTTATTTTTTTTCAGATTAAATAAAGGGGGGGGGGGTTCTTTAAGAAAAATCAAAACAAAAAAGTAACGAAAACTTATTATATAAAATTTATATAAAAGATTATATAAAAAGCAAACGTATTTTGTAGAGGTACAGACGCATTCATTTACATTTGTTACTTTTCCTATCATAAACCATTGATTTCTGTAAAGGGAACATTTAAAAAACAAAAGAAAATACTAAGATTTTAATTAATGAATTCTAATTTTCTGTAGCATCAGAAAATCTGTTTTTTTTTTTTTTAATTTTTTGCATTTTGCTTGTCTTTGTACAAAAATAAAAAAATACATGAACTATATCAAATTTCAAAATTGCATCCGGTTCTTGAGGGTACCCATAAATGATTTATAATACTGGAGATGGAATTACAGACGAATTAAGCATAAAATGAACCACATCCTTTATTCAAAGACGTGGCTTTCAAGATATTACCAAATGAAGGGAAACAGGTTCGTTAGAAAATGATATATGCACTGGACCTCCATGGTATGGTGTCTTTGAAATGAGCCCTGGCGTGATTTTTCCTTAACCCGAAAAAAATAGTAAATATTTTTAAAAATTTAAATCCTAATTTTGCAATTTGAGTCCGGTATTCAAGAAAGTTCTGATCACCCCTCTGAGTACCGGGCTTCGGTTCTCATATGGGTTTCGTTGATGGTGGCCGATCCGCAGGTTTCCTCGGGGTTCTCCCATTTCCCCTGCACTTCTCCTCCAATACGTTCCCAGTCTTTCTCTCCATCTGTCGTTACTTCTGTGGGTTAGTACAATAGACCTCGGGTCGCAGTGCTTGCTTCCCTGCCACCCACATTCACCACATAAATGTAAACCTAAGTTCTGATCAGCAATTTTTCTTAGATGTATTCGTAGTTCATTACCGTATTAAATACTCTCAATATAGTTAAAACAATAATCAGTCATGATTTTGAAAACATTTGGTGTATACAATACACTGACTGCTCAATTGAAAGTGAACCCCTGTGATATGGAACAGGCACTTTATTTACAGCGTGTCTAACAGCGCGTACTGTGACCTTTTGCCGTAAGCACATGCTCTCCACCAGTTTCTGATAGCAAGCAACAGGTATTTTTGCCCACTCCTCCTTCAAAGCCTGCACAAGTTGGAGCGTGTTTGCGGTCGCATCGGACGCGCACTAATCCGGCGCTCCAATTCATCTCACAGATGTTCAATAGGGTTGAGGTCCGGACTCTGGGCGGGCCACTGAAGTTTCTGAACATTATTCTCTGGAAACCAGGCCCTGACAACACGGACCTTATGGCACGTCGTATTGTCGTGCTGGAACACAAATGGCCCTTCACCAAACTGCGACCACAACGTAGAAAGCATGGAATTGTCTGGAACGTCCAGATAATGTGTGATGCCATGTTCCTTTCGGTCACAACCAACGGACCACGTCCAAACCAGGAGAAACACGACCACACCATCACACCACCACCGCCAAACTTCACTGTTGGGATGACACACTCAGGTGTCCACTTTCAATTGAGCAGTCAGTGTATACATATATATAAGCTACTGTGTGATTAAATTAATAGTATAAAAACTACATATATTGTAAATAAAAATATGTTATGATGTACATGTATTTCTTATTATTTGTATAAAAGTTTTGTAACAAAATGTAAAGTAACAATAAAAACGTATATGTAATATTTGTTCATATCTCGTGACTCTCAAAAATCTGAAGTTTGTTGTATTTAGCAAGTTTGGCCACCTCTGCAATATAGCATGCTTAATATTTATTTATTTATTTATTCTTTTCAGTGACTTGCAAAGTAGCCGATTCCATCACTACCTTCGATGAAGTACAATATAAAGCTGAACTATACAAATGTTACTATATGTTAGCAATGGACTGTTCTTATAGTGATTCGTTTGCTGTACTCGGACGATCAACAAATAACCCTACATACACAAAGGTACAAATATATTTTGTTACTTTTCTATAGAGAATTTACAAAGCTTCAAAATTTAATGAGGATTAATACCATTGCTAAAAATCATTGTTACATTTCTAATGTTTTTCTATGGGAATTTTTTCTTCACCTTCTTGCGCTGATTTCTTGACAAAGGACTCTCAAAAAAAAAAACAAAAAAAAAACAAATGTGTAAGTCAGATCATCTCTCATCCATAAATATTTATGTCAAGTTTTAAGACGATCCAACCAGCGAATTAAAAGTTACTAGTTGCAACCGTGAATTATTCACGGAAGTAAAACAAATTCCATATTTCTGAAATATGGAAATTTTTATTATTATTATTTATTATTATTTATTATTACCGTGAAATTTTTCACGGAATAAAACGTGTAAACCCTGCTGCATTCGATCTATTTATAGTCGAAATTTGTACATTCAATACAAATTCTACTTACAGTGCATCCCAATTCTCGAGATGCCCAACAATTGAGAGATGCAAAACTCATTATCATTGATGAGGTGTCTATGTTGACAAAACATGGATTACGTTGCATTTACCTTCTGTTGAGAGATGTGATGAGATTGATGAGATCTGAAGCTCCATTTGGAAATAAAGATAGCTTCGTTCAGTAGCGAGCGAGCGGCTATCCAAGAATTCCATGGAAACACAGTCGATGCTGTGTAAATTACGCAAAACCGAGGTTTACAAACTCTCTGATAAATTCTGACGCATGACCTTCATGCATTTCAGTATAAACTTTATTCATGTGTGAAAGAAAATCTCAATACGCTGATAATAATTGTGTAATCGGCTCCGTCGAGCTTTAATGGGCGGATAATAGAGACGCCATTTCTACAAATGGGCGTGACGTCACGACTGATGTGTTCCAACGCTGCACTGGGATTGGTTATTTCTGCGACTCTCTCCGCTTTGATGAGAAACAAACAAACGTACATCCGTTTTTTGATTATTAATAGAATGATACTAAGAGGCCAATATAGTTGCGATCTTTAAACATAGACATTTACACCAATTTTTGGAAATTCCAGGAAAGGTTAAAAAAATAAGCATATATTTATTTAAACTTTGGTATGTTAATGGTTAGCTGTCGGTAGATATCCAAAACCTCATTCCTGATTATTTGCCGTTTCTTCTTTTAATAGATACTTATATAGATACTTAATTTGGTGTAATTATTATCATTAAATTGTCCTCGTAAACCAAATAAATTTAGAAATACCATATTTGCAGTTTATCTTCCTTGTTCTAAAATCTCTTAAATTTGAAATTTTATTTTGATTAAAAACGGAAAATAAATTGGTATTCATTTTATCAATAAAGAGCAAACGAAATCGTAGATGCCATAAATACAGAGCTTGTATTAAAAGCGTCTGCAGATATATGGGCTAATGTTCATTAATTCCCAGTATTTCCGCTAGGAAGTGCAGGGTATGTTTCTGCGCATGCTTCCGTGGATCTGTAAGTCTCTTCCGAAGGTCCTCTATCGATGAGAGGTTCTTGTTCGGTTAACTACTAAAGTACCGACTTATTATCACATCCTAGGATTATCCACAATTCTAGAAAACGATGGGGGTGGGGCGAGAGGTTGAACAATCTTTTCTTCCTTAACCATTCCCAAGTTGTAACATATTTATATTAACAATTATATTAGTGTGGTGATTACTTTTTAAATTGGAACCTTAAAAAAAAAAAACATATTTTAAAAAATTCTTCATTACATGTTGCGGGGTCCAGGTTCGGGTCCCTTCGTCAGATGACACATGGAACAAACTGGAAACAAAACTTCAGTTTTATAAACTACATTCACTTCCTCTCATGTGATCAGGGTAACTCATTATTATTGTCAGGGGTTGCAGGGTTTATATATATTTATATAAATAATTTTTTTTTTACTATTAACATAACAATTACTTCAGTTCATACTGCAATGCGTTATTTATCTGAGTTGTAACATTTTTTGGTCCTGATGAGCAGAGACTCATAAAACTTTCTAAGTTAATGATCACTTTGGGTTCCATATATTGTTGGTTTTCCAAGGTTCAAATTGTGCTTAGTCTCCTTATGATGTTCAGCCGTGATATACTGCATATTGCATTTTTTGAATATTGTTTACATTGTTTATAGTTGAACATTATTTACATTGTTTATATTATTATTATTATTCTGACAGGCTGTTAAAATCTTCCTGCGAAACTACACAATTGAATTAGTACCGACGGAGATAAAGGATCCCAAGAAAGGCGCAACGATGAACCTTATAGTGAACGGAGTGAAGAAAAATGATCCCAAATACGAGCGGTATTTCGAACCCGACCCCGAGGATAAGAACGACAAGATGTTTGAAGTGTACTTTTACATGGGGCATTATATGATCATCCTGTATCGTGAAAGTGTTCAGGTAGATTTGGGGGCTGCGTACATTGATATTCAGGTAAGATAAAACACATATCTTTAAAATTATAAGCAGTATTTTTTTTTTGAAATGCCCATGGAAGTAAATATCATACAATTTAAATATGAAATAAAATCGATGTAATATCCAATATCTTATAGAAGAAAAACTAGAGAGAATCTGCTTTTTCTAGGTTTTTCGAACTTATTGCAGTGTTACATATATATTTTTTAGGATTTTTTGATAACAAAATCTAGACTATTATTTCCAAAGTTAGGTTAAAAAAAAAGGTTCAAGTATCCCACTTACAGTCATGAAGGCCCCTTCAGGCGTTGGAGATGTAGGCCCCAACAATCCTCGATCATAAGGATGAAGTTGGGTCGGATAGTCAGTCCTACATCCTCCCGCCTCTCACCCTGGAAAAAACCCATGGTCTCAATTTTAAGGAGGTCTGGGTTGAACTTTGGGACCCATCAGGAAGAAAAATATTCAGGAAAGAAACCCCCGAGAAATGAATTCGGCTCTTCCAGTCCGCAGCACAAAGTTATGAGTAATGTTTAATTACACAAAAAACTCGTTTATCTGGAAATCTTGTTTATCCGAATATTTTTAGAATATTTTAAAAATACACTAAACGTTTTTCCGTCGCCACAATCAATATTTAATAGCATTCACAAGCGATAATGTAACTATTATGTAATTCAGACACATACAGCTATTTAATGTGAACGAATTTGCTGTATATATGTGTGATAATGATACAGCTGAAAATTATAATAAAATACAAGAAACTAACAATCGTAGCTGAAAAAAAATGTTAAAATGGAAAAAAGCAAAAATTTAAGAGTCATACAGTTGTTGGCACGTCTTGCACAAAAGGAAAGTTTAATACTCTACAGAAATGTTAATATGAAAAATGATGTCCTCTGACAAATGCATGCCGTACAACGATACTGCAGATGAGATTATTGAGCTGTTCCTGAGGAATAGAGTTCCACTCCTGCTGTACGCAGCTCTTGAAAGGAACGAGAAGGAGGATTCCGTCCTGCAATGTGTCTCCCGAGCATGTTCAATGGGGTTTAGATCGGGGGACCTCGCTAGCCAGTCTACGAACCGGATATCCTCTGTTTTCAGGGACTTATTGACAAGGTTCACTCTAAGGGGACATGTATTATCGTCCATAAATAGGAAAGCAGGTCCCATTACACCTCTGAAGAAACGGAGAATGTATTGTTGAATAATACATCCCAATATTTCTGGCCAGTTATGGTGCTTCTATCAAAGACATGGAGAAGTGTACGAGAGCCCATCATAATACCAGCCCACACCAGATTACCAGTACCTCTGAAATGTTGTCGTTCAATGATTTCGGCAAGTTTTTTCCCCCAATTTTCTTTGATCCTTAATTTATGGACATGAATGTACGTAACTGTAACTCTATTAATATACAGTAATTAATGTTAAATAACACGTATAGTACTTGTTTAATATAATATATTCTGGATTATTCGAAACGGGGGCGGGTCCCATCAAATTCGGATAAACGAATTTTTAGTATACTGTAATTTTATTTCACAATACCCATTGAAAAATGGGTGAAGAAAAAAAAAATTGTTTTGTTGAAATGAAAGCCGTTCGGGCGCACCTGAATGGCTAAAGCTTTCGCGAGGCTTATGCAGCTGGAACCTGGGTCCAGGCTCAGAGCTGGAGTGAAGTTTTGTCTGTCTGTCTTATGTTCCCGTTTATTTTCAGTTATAATTAGACAGCGTTCTGTTGCATATTCTGTGATTTATACGGTCTAAACCCTTGTGAAGACCATGGAAATAAACCAAAACAATATTTAAGGAAATTTTGAATATTATTTTGTACATACTTTTAAATTATTAGCTAATTTTTTAAATATAAAGAAACCGTAGTTCAAACTTTTGGATATTAAAACTCATCGAATATTAAAATATAAAAAAAGTCACATTTTCGAAGTTTGAAGCTTGACATTGAATTTACGGATTATGTAAAATTTTGTTGCAATTTAATTATATAAATCAGGGTTAAATGTATTTCTAACCAATAACTGAAAAACTTCCAGTTTTGAAAATGGTATCTTTTTAAAGTTTTTGATGAACTTTTAAGTAAATATAAATTTATATTAAACATAAACTTTAAAATTGAAAAGTACATCCTAAACAGTTTTTTTTTTTTTTTTTTGTGATTTTAGTGTTTGGGAAGGAGGGAAATAGTTCTCTCTTCCCAGGAGATTAAAAAAAAGGCTTGAAAAAGTAAGACGATTTGTTTTACGAAATATCGCCTATGTGCTGTAAGGAGAATTAAAATAGTTATTAAAGAAGTTACAGTATCTAATATGATTTAAAAAGATTTTGTTTGTTTAGTCCTTGTCCTTGTTTTTCTTTATAATATTTTTTTAATTGATTTTTGTTTTCCAGATTTCTCACATGTATCGAGGCAGAATGTGCGGCATTTGTGGCGACTTTAACTTAGAACAAAAAGACGAGTTTCTTGGGTCGGATCTCTGTTTGTACAAAAACGCAGAAAAATTCGTATCCAGTTACGTCATAGGAGACGGAACCTGTACAGTCCCTAAAATCAATCAATGTGGGGATTAAAAACTCGGGTTTAAATAAATAACCCTTAAATATATACGTGGATGCTAATTTTTTATTTACATTTCACTGATTTACATTTCGCCGACTTTGACTCCGGAAGTAACAAGTTCTTTCTGTGATTTCAGCTTCATTTGTGAATTTTCATTCAATTAAATAACAAAATAAATAAAACTTACTTTATTTTATAGAAGTTTTGTATAATTTAATTATACACTTCGTCTTACCGAAAGCGGTAACTTATTATAAATTGTCCTACTTCCGGATTCAATTTGGCTTGTTTACACCGGAAGTGTATATAGTGAAATCCCATCCACTTACGGGTAAGTTATTGTCGTCTCGTTATGATCACTAATAACATCTTACTTTTTTTGTATTCAATGAAAGTATGTAATAATTAGCACATTTTTGTTATTGATCAGTTTTCCAGGAGAATAAAATTGTGAAAATAAAAACCTTTTGTTTTTCAATATTTTATTAATTTCTCTTTATTTTAAATTAATAATAGCAACATATAAAATCTTATCTATCTGATCATTATGTACGATGAATTGTTCGTACCGTAATGGTCAGATGTTTAAGATGTCACGGCTCCTTGATTTTATGTATTGCTATTAAATATATGTATAATTCATCGCACACCAACGTTACAATAGTATATGCTTTCGTTAAAATTAGTTAATAGAAATATTGTAATTGTAAATTAATTAATATTCATTTTGTTTTTGTTTGTTTTTTATTTTCGTTCAATGAACATATTTATAGAAATAGTCTAAGGTAATATTAAAAACAAGTAGCAAACATAAAACTAAGCGACACCGTACAATTTGCAATCTTATCAAACGCTTGCATTGTTAAAAATGACAATACTATTGTTTGTCGCGCAAAACTCATTTATTGTAGCCGTTGTAATTCAAGATTCAAGTATGATTCAAGCGATGTCCTCATTGAGTTCATTTAGTACGTATGGATCCCCATTTTGCATCATTCCGGCGACTCAGTAACTGGCCATGTGGGGTCGAGGTTATTGTATTTGTTCTCAGCTTCATCGATTCAGTATATATAGACCCGATTTTGTCAAATTACCGCTTTTTTCCCGGCCTAGTCAATTGGACCAGTAATCTATTATCCCAAACCTCCAGACCATAGGGAGTTCAACGAGTGGAAGGCAGCAAACACGCACGCCCGCACACATCCAGAGGAATCATAAGACCTCGTCCTTAGAGGGGATGTCATTAACTAATTCAAAACAGGCAACACAGGAATGTCTGTGGCGAACAACCTACTGGCACTTTTCTTTCACCCTAAACTCGCGTGCTCCTCTATTGTTTCTTTAATTGGTTTAAAACTCTTGGACATCGGGACTCGACTGTCACACCCAGCGCTGTAAACTAAGTTATTTAATTGTTAATATATCAGTGTAAAGGCCGTTTTACATTTATCATTTCACACGCCATAATGCAGGCCATAACGCAGGCCTTGTCAGGGTAGATTGCGAGTGATTAGTGTACCGCTTTACACTTACCATAACGCCTTCCATCACACGGAACATTTACACTTCTCAATTGTCATCATGCCTACGTTTTATTTACGAAAAAAATAGCATTGATTTATATAAACATCATTTAGTCAATGCATCGAATAGATGAAAGAATGTTTTTAATTAATTAAAATAGGAAATATTCTTTTTTTTTTTCATCATTTTGTTTTTCTTTGTTATCAGTTTCGATAAATAATTCAGTCTCGTTAAATCTCGATCAACGACGATATGTTTTCGAGATTCTGCTCGCTCACCGATTCAAATTTTCAAGCCGAAATTCTGTAATGATTTTGATTACTAATGTAATGTTTTCTGAAAGCATCCACGAAAACATAAGAAAAAGATGCCTTCCGATCGTGAAAATCATTTTTGTAATCGGTAATTTCGAATAAATAGATATAAATCGATTGGACTTCAAGTCTACAATTCGTCACCAGGAGCGCTAGTGTCGATGGCTCGCCACTTTTTCGAATTAAAACATGCTCCAAGTGAGGCAATGTCCTCGCCATCTCTCATTTTGAGGTGATTGCGACCATTATGGTGAGATTATTGCGTGTGAAATGGTAAAAGTAAAACGGCCTTAACTTTTTTGTGCAAGTAAAAAAAAAATACAATCTATAATGAGATCCAAATAACTGAGAAAAAAATATTCATATAATTTAACTATTATTATTTTTTCTAGTCATTTAATACCTAAGGGTATATTTACATAATAGTATATACTTATTTATCTTATGTTTATCTTAAAACAAATACTCTCAGCTATTTTTGCTTAGTAGGGACTGACTGTGCTGTCCTGGGGGAAGTTCAATATTGAAGACTGGAGAAGGGTGAAGACATAGAATCGCATTCGAATTTTAAGTTCGCCTACGAAGAAGCTTTTTTCCAAATTTTGAAAGAAATCTATCGAGACATTCTTGAAAGCGATTTCGAGGTCATTTCTACAGAAATGGAAACGAAATAATTGGGGCCTGTTTTTAAATTAGATTATAAATAAGCATGGTATCGAAATAGATCCAAATCCGTCTACCCATTTTAAACCTGATGGGCTTACAAATGAACAAAGCAAGAAGAAAAATATTCAAGGCGATTAGTAAAAAAAATGCTCAGTTAAAAAATGAAAATAAAAAATTGAAATAAAAATTCACTTTTTCAATCGTATGTAATAAAATAAAGTAAGTAATTAAGAAGGTTTTTTTTTTAAATTAAAATAAATAATTACTATCATACTAAATTAAATTACATTTATTTAAAAATATTAATCAAATTTCGTTAACTAAATGAACCTCATTTTACTTTGGAATCCCAGTAGAATTCATAATTGACACCCTCTGGGCTTCATTATCTTCTTTAGCTAATTATCCCCTTTCAAACTTATCCCTTTTGGAATTTCCTCAGCCCCCATCCTGAGACAGCTTTAACTTTTATTCAGTCAGCTATTGTCATAAATTTTTGTGGTTAAATTTAACTGCTATTAATGAAATATTATGCCTAGAAACTTTCTTTTTAAATAATAAAAATATTGTACTGTTTGGCTTGTGTTCGTTAGGGTATCACATGATCTGTCGGGCTGTTTTGATTGGCAGTTATTCAAAAACTAAAGATTTCGGATTAAAGGCTTCGAACTTCTGATTTTTATCTAAAAATAAAAGGAATGCAATTAAGTAATTGCGAAAGTTGAAGCAGGAAGCATTGGTCTATTAATATATAGCGATAAAAACAAGTTCTTAAAAAAAAATATCTATTTTCCTCAAAATGCAATAAATGGTTGAATTATCGAAAGTTGTTCGTAGATAACAATTCGAGAAATAGCAACAAAACCACAATTTTAAGGTGATGTGGGTTGAACTTTGAATTTTGAATTATTTCGAACGAATTAGCAGAAAGCAATACTGGTTCTCGGTTACCTTTTTGATTCCTTATAGGTGCAAAAGACCTGCCATTGTTTTCGTTTTCGTCCGCCATCTTGAAGCAAATTGTTGAAAACAATTACGCATTTTAGAAGTTTGTTTATACTAATAGTCCAATTTATCTTTAGGAATCGTATTTTGTAATCTAGAAATCTTATATGTATTATGCAGTCATTTTTTAAAAATCAAAAATTTAAAAAAAAATGACATCGAATTTCTTACATCTAAAAACAGAAAAAAAAAAAAAAATCTTTTTAAAATCTAAAAAAAAATAAACAAACCTCACCATCTAAAGAAAACTACTTTAGGCCCTCCGAATAAGCATTAGCAGATTTACTTTCGTTCTGCAAAGGAAAAATATTCCTATAGGGGCCTATAAGACGGGAAATTGGCGAAATATGGCTTAAAATTACAATTATATAGTCTATATCAAAGTGTACAGTTGTATATATACGAATCATGATAAATGTGGCCTCGAATGTCAACTTAAAATACCTAATTAAAAAAAATAATATGACGAAAAAATGCACATTCCATCAATCTCATTTCTAATTTTCTCACCCTGAAATCTTACTTTAATCAGGATTTTGTAGTCATTTAAAGTCTCAAACAATGTATTCTTTCCAATACCGATACTTGATTATTCGCGGCTTCAGAGTTTCGCAAAAATTCTCTAAAGGATGACAATTTTCCAACGGAATTCATTCAACCTGTTATTTTCAATCCTGTGACACCTGGTGCCTTATTGACTATGTCGTAAGAGAGCGGAATTCCATGTAAATTTACTGCGCAATAAACGTTCAGAAGAATTAGGTGATTATCCATGAAATAAATAGTTGTCATAATACTATAAAATACGAGTAAAATGTATATTTATATACTTTTGTTCTCCTACGAATACTATATTCCAAACTTGTAAAACCTATATTTGAAAACTTGTAAACAAACGAGAAATAAATTGTACACTATACCTTTTTGGCTGTAATATTAAATATTTATGAATACTGCAGTAAATACGACAGTAAATAAACCAATTTATTTAGCGATATGCTTCCGAAAAATGGGTTAATGCAAAACAAGTTATAAAAATAAAATATAGTACATTCTCTGTAATATCTGATACATTCTTCTTAGTGTGAATTGTTTATTTTTTCTTTTTTTTTTTTGTCAGTGTCTTCCAAACGGCTTCTTCTACTGTTCGGTTTTGTTTACGAGAGCCTTCAACGCTTTTGCGCATGCGTCAGATTTCTCCTTCGATTTCATCAAAATAGGTGTGAGGAGAAACAAAGAGGGGATGTTTACTTTTTATAGTGTTAGTTTACTAGTAGCTGTGTTCTATTTGCGCATTTCGGGAAAGAATTACGGAAAGAATAAATACTATTGCAAAAAATAACAGGTACTAAAAGAAAAACAGGTCTTGGGAAAGTGGCCATCTCAGCGTATCACTCCTTTGCGGAGTAGAATCGTCCGCGAGTGGTGGTTCTCGCTTTCGAAAACGAACAGTACATGTTCACACCGATATATTTTTTTATATTATTGTTATTTATCGGACGCACAGGAACAAAATTACTAACACACGGAGTCTCTGAAACGTACCTTTATCATGATAAATAAACACAAATAAAATAGATTATCTACTGTCACTATTTTGATAGAAGTACGTTTGATGTTACTATAAGAGTATTCGCCAACTATTTCTTGTATTTCCATCTTTACAGAAAATTCGTGTAAGCTTCAGAAATCAACTGACACGACAACAAAAAACGTTATTTATTTATCGAATTATTACTGAGATTTTCTGGGACAGCTGTTTTCAGCTTATTAAGTCTCTTCAGTGTTGTTTAAATACAACAATAGACTTTTTAGTGTATTTTTGTTGTATTCCTAAGAATCTTGAGGAATTAAGCCTTATTCTTTTCGTAAGGATTATCATATTTACAATCTACTGTTGATGCGGAAAATTCAATGTAAAATGCGAGATATTTTCTATCTACATAAATAACATTTCAAAATATAATTAATTGCTTTAATAAATTGTACTTCTTTGTATTTTAATTTCCTATCGATAAATAAGCCTTCTGAATGTATTATTTCAATCATATAATGTATTATCTCTTTGTTTTATTAAAGTTAACAATAATAATTCAGGAATTGCTTTTTTTACTTTCAGTTACGTTCCGTATTTTTCGAATTAAAAACAAAAATATGACAAACGTTACAGCTGCAAAATAACGAATGATTGATTTGGTTTAACTTCATTAAAATAAACTTTTTTTTATCTGATAAAAGTACAATAACTGCAGAAGTCTATTCATAATGAAAAACCTGCTCAGTCCTATTTCAGTAATTCATGTTCTGCGCAACCGAAGAGGAAGTAGCGAAGAGTGCACTAACATCTGAAAAAAGCGCGATCTGCGCAGTCTTCATTTGGTGGCAAATTTTCGTAAGCAAAGGTTGCGCTTGGTTGTTTATTTTCCATTTAAATATGGCTAAACGAGACAAAGCTGCCGAACAATTAAATGAATTTAAAGACAGTCATCCTGTGAGTATATCAAATGATTATTATATAGTTATATTTTATATTATATTAAAAGTCAGATTATAGTTTAATCAATACAGACCTTCAAAACTTATAAATCTTTTTTATTATGCTTATTTTATTTACAGTATAAATTTTTATCTGTTTTCTTTAATAGCATAAATCATTTTTTTACTTTTTCTTAATAGTATAAATCTTTATCAACAAGTTTTAACGTAATATAATTTAAAAAAAAAACAAAGATTTAACAATAGTAAAATAGTAAAATAGTAAAAAATACCGTTCGTTTAAACTAGTAAAATAGCAATAATATATATTATTGTTATTTTAATTTGCGAAACTTGATAAAACAGATAGCTTCTGCGAAATTGTAGGAATTTGAAATTGATGGAATTTGAAGAAATGTATTTTGTTTATTAATATTTAACGAAGAGATTTCTTATAATAATAAAATAGAAAAAAAAAAAAACATTATATTATAACAAAAATAATTAAAAAACATTATACTATAAAAAAAATAGAAAAACAATGCTTACCTTTTTTATTAAATACTAGCGGTGCCCCGCGGTTTCATCCGCGTTAAATTAAATATCTGTTTCATACACTTTATGAGTACATAACTAAGGGCATCGCATTAACTATAAATATCATCTGTAAATTATGTAGAAACATAAAAGGACCAATCACTAAAAAATAAACCGACTTGACAGAAAGTGTCTTCGATTTGATGGCTGTACACTAAGAAATAATAAAATAGATAATGAGGTTTTTTTACGAATACAATATGTTTTAAATTATTTAATGAAAATTTACAGTACTTCATTGTAGACGATATTTTTAATTTTTTCTCCTTGTCTATAATATATTGTTATCTATTCATAACACTATCGTCGCAACCTATTAAAAAAAACCACCTACAAATTGATTTTATTAAACATAACTAAAAACTAAAATTTATATATATTAAGTCAAACGTACGCTTACCTATTACGGTTAGTAAATATTATATAGGAAATGCATAGAATTATTCAATGAAATTAACCAAACACATCCACAAAAATTAGTTCGTTGAAGCAGAACTGTTGCTTAAGGGGCCAACCACATGACTGAGCCGTACGGCGTTGAATTTAAACCTTTATTTAAATATTTTTAATTACTTAATTAAACATATAAATGACATCAGACTCCATATAATATTTTATAGGTTTAATATTAAGAAGAAATGAAGAAGAATAATGAATCATACTTAATTAAATTTATTATCTGTATTTGTAATGACTATTTTATTGTATTAATTTCATTATATCATAACGCGTCCTTGTTATTATACATAATTATAATTGTAACTTATTTTATATTGTTTTTTGACTTATGCTTCCTTCTCTTTCCCCCTATTAATAGTGTGTTGGACCTCTTTTTTGATTCTCAGATTGCCAGATTTGTTGATGTTTATATTTACTGCTCCGCTCCTATTGATCGTAGCGTGATGTTATATAGCCTACCTATAACCTTTCTCAATAAGCAGGCTCTCTAACGCAAAAAGAATTTTTCAAATCGGACTGGTAGTTCCTGAGATTAGCGCGTTCAAACACACAAAATTTCTGCTTTATAATAGTAGTATAGATAAAACCAGTTTTTTATCAATTTGTTTATAGCTCAATATTTTTATTTATTTATTGATTGATTTATTTATTCATTTTATTTTATAGTGTGTGTTTTTTTTTAATTTTACCATTTTCTTTTCTTAATCTCTTATGTTAAAATAATAAAAATTTCCTTATAATAATTTGACTATAGAAACCGGCTGTTCTGACCACTAGTACAGGATGGCAGATTGGGGACAAAATGAATATCCTGACCGTAGGACCAAGGGGTCCTATGTTACTTCAGGATATATATTATCTAGACGAAATGGCCCACTTTGATCGAGAACGGATACCTGAGAGAGTAGTTCACGCCAAGGGTGCAGGTAATAAATTTTAACTATTAATAATTCGAATTAATTTGGTGTATAAGCTTTCTGTCCTTTATAGCCTCTTATATATCTTTATATATATTTATACTGTATATATATAAGATCTTTAAAGCCTCAATTTCTATAAGATTATAGAAATATATATTTGAAAAGGGAAGAAAAATCTATAAAATGCACAAATTCGTTAGAATTGTTTGCTTTTAACGCATTGAGCCATTATCAAAAGCAATCTGGGACAGCTGTTTCGTCCTTATTAGGACTCATCGGAGACGGAATCATAGGTATCGACGCATTCCGAGTTCCATTATCAAAGCTAAATCTGGCTGATGAGTCCTAATAAGTACGAAACAGCTGTCCCAGATTGCTTTTGATAATGGCTCAATGCGTTAAAAGCAAACAATTCTAACGAATTTGTGTATTTTATAGATTTTTCTTCCCTTTTCATATTACATTAATGCACGTTAAACCTTCTTTATTATTAAGAAAGATATATTTCTTTTATATATTTATATAATCAGATAACTGAGTGTTATTTTTATAGCTTGTGTGTGTGGGTCCTACGAATAACTTTGCAAAGGAATTTCTTAAAAGTTGACATGTACATTTATTGACAGGAGACGATCTATTCTTCGTATAAGGATATCTCCCTAAGTATACGAGTCAAAAGATTAACAATCTTATATTAAATAAATCATCAAACAATATCTTTATCGATATTTCTTCCTTGTAACCCAAGGATTTCCTCAAGATATATTTAATAAATAATAAAAAATAAAATGAAAAATATATGGAAAGAATAAACTTCCCTACATTTTCCAAAATTAACAATGACTTGACATACCTTCTTTCCAATAAATTAATAATAACGTGACATGCACATGACATACTTTCTTTCCAATAAAATTAACAATAATATTACATTCATAAAGAAAAATGGAAATAAATAAAACGCACTTACATAAAGTTATACATGGTAATAATCCGACAGTTTCGGAATACTGTGCATATTCCTTCATCAGGGACGGCACAAACATACGTAAAGACAACATTTAGGACGACATGATGAGGGAAGATATGCCATAAAACGTTAACAGTCTTTCTTTCCAATAAAAAACTATTAAAGACTGAAGAAATAAATTCTTCTGGATATTCATTGATCATTAGATTTTTTTTTCAGATTTTTTATCTTATCCTTCCATAAACTATCTTCCGTATAACATGTAATTCTTTGTAAATTATTAATGATAATAGCTTTCTTGATACTTAAATTATGGTTTGAATAAAAATTGAGCATATGATTGCTCGATTGCTTTGGATTGCTTTGGAATTTGTTAGTATAATGCTCCTACGATAAACTGTTATTCTCATTCTTTACGATAACATCTAAGAATGTATAATCGTTTTTTAAGAAGAAAAAAATCCAAAATTAAAAGAGAGAAGAAGAACAAAATAGAAGAGAATTACAGATTCATTAAATGTCCAACTGGTATTAGGTTAAGTAAAGGAATAAGGAGTGTTTGTAAAGAAAACAATGTTAAGGTAATATATCACAAAAGTGCTAGTTTAATTAGGAAAAAGAGAGAATTAGTAAATAAGAACATTCTCGAAAGAATGGGCGTGGTTTACATGTTAACATGTAGAACGTGTTCTGAATTCTGTATAGGAAGTACCGGGAGAATGTTCGAAGAATGCGTGAAAGAACATTGTAAAGCATTTGTTAAAAGGAAAAAAAGGGTATCAGAATGGGCAGATCATTGCAGTAGCAATGATCATAATCCAGATCCATTAGTAGAAATATTGTACGAAAGAAAGAAGAATCGGAAAGAATGATGATAGAATCATGGTTTATATGCAGTAGTAAATGTATGAATAAAGAGAAGTCATTGAAAGTTAGTGATATTTCATTCAGTGTTTTCAGGAAATTCATGGATAAAAATTTAAAAATAAAAAGAATACTTGGATGGCAGTAAGTCGTTTGTCAAGAGTATTAACGTTGAATGGCAGTAAGTCGATTGTTCAGATTGTTAAAATTTTATAAATGTAATATTATTGTTAATTTTATTGGAAAGAAAGTATGTTATGTGCATGTCACGCTATTATTAATTTATTGGAAAGAAGGTTTGTCAAGTCATTGTTGATTTGGGAAAAGTAGAGAAGTTTATTATTTCCATATATTTTTCATTTTATTTTTTATTATTTATTAAATATACCTTGAGGAAATCCTTGGCTTACAAGAAAGAAATATCGATAAAGATGTTGTTTGATGATTTATTTAATATAAGATTGTTAATCTTTTGCAAGATACGATATTTTAAGAAAAAAAGTGATATACGAGACTAAATTTGAGTTCATTATATCCACCATAGAATCGTAATCATGGCACATGCTAATCCATATTATTAGCTCTTTCATTGATTTGATTAAAATTGAATGAATTAGATACAATCAATTTTAAAATTTCCCTATTTAATTAAGATTCAGCAAATGAGAAGTACGATGTTTATATTTCGCGGGTAAAATAATTTAAAAATTCAGAAATGCCTTTACGTTGTATATTGTGTAACAATATATAACAATTACAATTACGTACATACATACAATTATAATTATATAATTGTAATATATTATAATAAAAGAACTTGGAATATACTTTTATGAAATACCTTCTATTCCATTTCTTTCAGGAATTTTATTGTTAATTCTGTATATTTTTAACAATATGTTAAAAATAAACTATTACGAAATATATTTGATTGTTCGTTACTATAGTGACGTAACAAAGGCAATGTATAGATTTGCTGTTGAAGAATTGACATGACTTACACTCTGTTCTTTTACAATTGAATGTATGATATTCATTTAACAAAACTTTGATCGCAAAATTTTGAAATAATATTTCCAGTTAGATTTTAGCACTTCTAATATTAATTTTGAAAAAAAATTAATAGAAGATCATTAATATATTAAAAGAATTCTGAATGACGCCAAATTATTTTGATAATAATAATAATAACAATAACAAAATGGCTTACCAACACTTTCTTTGGTCCTTGACCCGCCATGTTGTCTTTGCTGGGAAAACCCAAATATAGTTGGGTTTTTTTATAATAATAATAAGGGCCCCAGCAGCAGTGGAGGCAGGACCGAGTACGTGTTGTACCCGTCGTCCTGTCCGCCACTGGTCTGGTGCCTCACATATGCACCACAGCCTCAGCACACTAGGACTTATGTACAACTCCAGAAAGCTGTGGTACTCAACACAACACGCACAGTTAGGAAATTCATGGACACAACTATACATCCTTAACCATTCTTGCACAATTTTTTACATTTGGCAATATGTGCTTTAGTCATTGACCCGCCATGTTGCCTTTGCTGTTGAAACCCAAGGTTTGAAACTTTTACATAATGATAATAATAATCTATCAGGATTAAAATTTAAATTATTAATAAATTAGTAATTTAAATTAAATATTGTTTGTTTTTATTAAAATTGATCGTTGCAATGAGATATTCCTCATTTATCATGCATGAACATAGAATTTATAATTTCTTTAAATTTAAATATAAATAAGCCGAAATATATTCAAGTATATTTGAACTTGTTAAATGAAGTTTTCATACCATCCGAAACAAATACATATTCTATATCTAATTCTAAGAAATTTCATTATTTTATTTTTTTATCTGAAATTATGAAAACAACACAAACGAAAAATCTAGGTTTATTTGTAAATTATAAAAGTGATAATTGCAAATATATACATCTGAGATTAGGTCATAAAAATTCTTTCCTCTGTAACGTGAAAATTTGATAGAAATTTTCCTCACGATTTCGGCTTCATGGACGAAAGCAGAATCCCAGCTGAAATTTACCGCGACTTTCTCACTACGTCTGAAACTAAAGTATGTCAAATAATTGTCGCTCCAATCAAATCTCCATTAAACCCCACAATGTCTTGATTGTAAATATTATTTGTAATTTACTTCTAAAATTGTTCATGACGCAAATGATTGTTGATCGAGTTTTATACAGATGTTACATAAAAATCAAATTTTGTATGTATGCTTGTATGTATGTTCTCTATACAATTTTAAATTTTGTGACGGATTTAAATCAAATTTTGATGAGAACTCTCTATTACCCTACAGAAAATGTAGGCAACCTTGAAACCTGAACACACCACTTCTTCCTCTGATTTTATTCCCTTTACACATTGTGGTGATAATAACTGCTAAACCGCTTTAGTTGGAAACACGAAATTTGACATGAGTGTTATTTGTCAAAAACTAAAAGATGCTAATTGATAGAATTTTCGATTTTCGATATTCATCAATATTGACGTGCTATATTGAAGCGCGCATGAAGATGCTTCAATAAAACACATCAATATTCTCACCAATACTCGCTCTGGCAAAAATATTTGTGCAATATTGAAAGAAAATATACTTTTCTATCAATATCCGTCAATATTGATAGGACGCTTCAATACGCTCCTACACGATCAATATTTCCATCAATATGGTCCTCCGTCAATATTGAAGCGAATATTGACATTATTATTGATCGTCTAGGGGCTGCTTAAAGGATAATTCTACGGGGTTGCAAAATAAGAATATAACATTAATTTGTAATAATCACGTGATTTTTACCAACTGGGGAAAGTTTGAAGTGATAGGGATAAATCTATCAATAATCTACAAGCAATGTATCGCCGGCATATTATATGTATATGATAATATGTATTAACATATATAACAAAGAATTAAAAAAAAACAAGAATAGCAATGACTAAGACTGCATTTAGAACAAAACAAAACTTACTGACATTTAAAATAATAGATATTAACCTAAAGAAAAAGATTTTAACAGCTTATATTTGGTCGGTTGCATTGTATAACTCGGAAACATGGAAACTTAACACTTAGGAAAATAACTATTTAGAAGCTTTGAGATGTGGTGTTACCGTAGAATGAAAAAAATCAGCTGGACAGAAGAAAGACAAATAATGAGATATGAGAAATAGTGGATGAAGAAAAGAAAATTATAAATTAAAAGAAGATGATTAAAATGGCTGGGACATATTTTGAGACATGATAATCCTATACAGAGAGTCCTAGAGGGGAAGATTCCAAGCGAAGGTAGAGCAAGAGGAAGACCTCGCAATAATTTTATTACACAAACGAGCCAGTAGAGGCTTTGTGGAACTGAAGAGGATGACGGAGGATAGAAAGAAATGGAGGAACATGTCATGGATCTCATCCTACCCAGTCTTCGGACTGAGACACTAATCATCATCAACAAGGAATTCATAACAAAAATAATACAAAATTACATTGTATTTCAAGCAAATTTCTCTTCCTCTCCTCTTATAATACTTTGAAATACAGATAACGTGTTATGTTATGTAGTGAATGTGGGTGGTTGAGAAGCCAAGCACTGCGACCGGAGGTCTATTGTACTATCCCACAGGAAATAAGGACAGATGGAGAGAAAAACTGAGAATTAATAATCAAAGCCCTATCTTTGTGCACTCATTACTAAGTTATTAATTGTTTATTCAAATTTTTAACATCACATCAAAATTAAAATGTAAAAACTACATTTAATATGGAAAAAAGCAAATTTTTGAAAAGATTACACGTCTTTTCTTTTTCAAGCCTAAAATAACAATAAGTTGAAAACAATACTCCAAATTACATTTTTAGTTAATAGATTAAAAACTCCTCGAGAAAAAATATTAACAATATTTGAAACCAATACCATTTACATATAATCTTTGTTTCTTTAACATAATATCTAGTTCATTGATTGTAAGCTTATTATTGCATTTTGGTTACAATCAATGAACTAGATTGTTAAGTCGTATCATATATTATGTTAAAGAAACAAAGATTATATGAAAATGGTATTGGTTTCAAATATTGTTAATATCTTTTCCTCGAGGGTTTTTTAATCTATTAACTAAAGATGTAATTTGGAGTATTGTTCTTCAACTTATTGTTATTTAAGGCTTGAAAAAGAAAAGACGTGTAATCTTTTCGAAAATTTGCTTTTTTTCATATTAAATGTAGTTTTACATTTTAATTTTGGTGTGATGTTAGAAATATTTAATAGTAGAGGCTTTAGGATAAAAGATCTACTAAAGAAATGTGGAACTTTACATTATTTATATTTTGTTCAGTCTACGAACAAATTCATATTTTGTACGAATTCGTATTTTGTAATTTAGCTTGAAGAATCAGAACGATAGAATGTCTGCGAAATATCGCTTTTGGAGTTGATAGGAGGTAGAAATAAGTAATTTAATGTAAAAGTATCAAAAAAAAAATTCAAAACAATTATAAATTCTAACCATCTCAAAATTCTTTCAATAAAAAAAAAAAAAACCTAAAAGACTTAAATTTTTTGAAGTAAGAATGTTCATTGGTTAAAATGTTTTGTAATTATTGGCTAATTATAACTTCAATATACAATATTATAAAGTTCTAATATAACTTTGATGTATTTATAATTTGCACTTTTTTGACAGTTTTTAAGTTAAACATTTTTGTAATATATTATAATTTGCTAATTTTTTTCAGTGAATTTTTCATAGTAATATATTAAAAATCAGAAGCGTATAAACATAAACTTTTTAAATATGTAAAATGAAATTATAATAATTATCTCGAAATATCAGTATTCAATTTTATAACATATTACTTTTTTAAAATTTAGTAATTTTCATTGATTTTTTTAGTAAACATTTGATTAGTAAACATTCAAAATGATATTAGTTATTATTTAGTAATTAATTTATTTAATTAAGAAAATACTTTTAATAATATACTTTGAATTTGATTATAGGGGCCCATGGTTATTTCGAAGTCACCCACGATATCACCAGATATTGTAAAGCCAAAGTCTTCAGCGCCATTGGAAAAAGGACCCCTATTTTTATCCGATGTTCAACTGTTGGTAAGTATTCTTATTAATATCCCAAATATAAAAATAAAAAAAAAAAATAAGGATTTTTTTATTTTTTTTATTCATGCACTGTAAGATCCTGACTGAAGCAAATGCAGGCGACTGCAAACCTTTTATTTCTTTTATTTCTTTTTCCAATGCACCTAAAATCCTGAAAATTTAAATATGAACTTGTAAAGAATCTGGGATTTCTATTTTCTTGTTTTTAATTTTCAAGATATTCTACAATTAATTAAATTAAAATTCAAAAAGTCCATTTTTTTTAATGTTTTTGAGGTACAACTCGGTATTTTCAACTCAAAAAAATTTGACGAAAACCTGAAATGATAAAAAATTAGTAAAATAAACGATTTGTATCTAAAATATTTATTATATTTATTATTAGTGCAATTGTGAATTTTTAAAAAAGTAATTTAATCTCACACAATTTAAAAAAAAAACCAAACCACAATTTTTATTTTTTTTAAAATTAACTATTGCACTAATAATAAATATTTTAAATACAAATATTTAAATACAATATTTTAAATACAAATTATTATTTTAAGAATTTTTATCATTTCAGGTTTTCGTCACTTTTTTTTAAGTTGAAAATACCAGTAATATACCTCGAAAGCACCTAAACAATTGACAATTATTGAATTTGAATTTAATTAATTACAGAATATCTTGAAAATTAAAAACAAGAAAATAGAAATCCCAGATGCTTCACAAGTTCATATTTAAATTTTTAGAATTTTTGGTGCATTGTAAAAAGAAATAAAAGGTTTGCAGAATACCTGCATTTGCTTAAGTCAGGACCTTACGTCCTAATTCTGATAATCCTTGCAAGTACTCTAATACAAGGATGTATATATTTATCAACCATTTTGATTATCTTTGTTTGTTGCCAGCTGGTGAAAGTGGTTCATCTGACACAGTTCGTGACCCCAGAGGTTTTGCTGTCAAGTTCTACACCGAGGATGGTAACTGGGATCTTGTTGGAAACAACACCCCCATATTTTTTATAAGAGACCCATTTTTGGTAAGTCCATTTATTTTTAAATACTGAAAAAAAATTTTAATAAAAGAAGTAAAATTTTATTAAACTGAGGGAAAAAAGTAAAAATGATGTTATTGTTAAAAATGAAAAGGGATTAGAGTAGAAAGAAATGCTTAAATCAATATAAATATACATAAATAAATATCATTTTTGTCAAAGTAAATATGATTTAATACGACAAATTAAGAAAAAAATAAATAAAGTAATTTCGTGTTCAGAAATCATAATATACTCGTTTAACCGAAAAGTAAACTTGCCGCGGGCTTCGCAAACGTTTTTAGGGACGACCCTGAAAGGATTAAAACTATCTTTATACTAAGCTTTCGAGAAGCCAGACTTGGATATAATTAAAAGCTTCCTCAAACTCATTTGGATTAAGAGAATCTACTTAAAGCTATTTAATCCATAGGGACATTGTTTTAGGAGAAGAGGTCTCAAAAATTTTTCACAGAAATACACATATAGACAGACAAACGTCATATTTGTAAGTCCTGCAGATTTACTTACTTTTTTTTTCAGAAAATAAAAAAAAAAAATCTTCTGTTTTATTCATCAGATATTAGATATTATAAAGAATTAGAATTATTAGAATTATACAAAAAAAGTAAAATGTAAAAATATCAATTTTTAACAAACATTGTTGCACATAAATGTTTGGAGAGGAAAGAAAACCAAAAAACTAATTCGGTTTCCAACTGTCACATCTGTCTTCTTACAACTGTTCTCTGACACTTCAAATCCTATCG
>JAFIDM010000179.1:16660718-16672357 GCA_023159025.1 Thereuonema tuberculata
GGGACCGCCCCATTAACACAGTTGCGCCATTAAAACCCAACCAACAACAACATTAACACAGACAAAACCATACTTCACAACAGACCTGACATCACACTTGTTAATAAGGTCAACAAGCAGACCTATCTCATTGATATTGCAGTTCCCATCAGCAAGAACAAGCAAAAAACTCACGCAGACAAGAGCAGCAAATACACAGACCTAGCACACGAGCTCCAGAAGCAGTGGAGACAGGACCGAGTACGTGTTGTATCTATCGTCCTGTCCGCCATTGGTCTAGTGCCTCACACATTGCACCACAGTCTCGGCACACTAGGACTTCACAAAAACACATATGCACAACAGAAGGTTGTGGTACTGAATACAACATGCATAGTTAAGAAATTTATGGACCCATCCACACATCCCTATCCCTCCTTGCACATGTCTTTACACTTGGCAACATGTGCTTTGGTCCTTGACCCATGTTGTCTTTGCTGGGGAAATCCAAGATTTGAAACTTTTACTTACCGTAATAATAATAATCAAAATTTTAAAATAAATATTATGCTTAATATCATAATTATTTTTTTTCCTATTTTTCATTCTAATTTTTGTTCACATGACATTAAGCTAATAAAAAATCTTACGAAAGAAGCAAGATATTTTATTAACCAGCAATGCTTTGGAATGTTCTAGCTGTTTACAAACGTATTCTTATGATTAATACCTCACAATTGCCTTCTATTCTCTTGCCATTAATCAGTAGATCCACATCATACAGAAACTTCTCGCCTTCCTTCTCTTCCTGAAAGAAACAACAACAAAATACAAGTGTGTATCATTTTGTGTTAAAGCATAAATTTAAGGGCGACCCATAATAATAAAAAAAAGAAATACATTAACTTAAGGAAAATTAAAAAAAAAATGTTTAGGAAAATAAAATGTTTTTTTTAAATTTTTCTTACGTTAATGTATTTAAACAAACCATCCGAAAATTGAGAAAAAGAAGATTAATAGAAAAAAAGAAAACAAAAAAAGTAGATATAAGGGTTCGAAGCTACAACCTTCAGTATATGAGGCCGAAACCTTAAGCATCAAGTTCTAGCTGACAACTGAAATGACATGGTTGCATTTTTAACATTTAAGCTAATAGCGGAAATCCAATGAAAACAATGCCAAATATCTCGAACATGGGTGTGGGGTCTTTGGTCCCTGAAAATACCCATTCCTATGTTGTTTGGCCTCTCAACACGATGTTGAAGTCTGTTTGTAGATCCGACCTTCCGTTCTGGAGTTAGTATGGGGTACAATGACAACAACGTCAAATATCTCGAACATGGGGGTGGGGAGGGGGCGTCGGCCCCTGAAAATACCCCATTCCTACGTTGTTTGGGTCTCTGAACACGATGGTGAAATCCGTTTGCCGATCCGACCTTCCGTTCGGGAGTTGTTGCAGGAGGGACAGATACGGACGGACGGACAGAAAAGGCAATATGTCCCAAATGGGTCGCTAAAACATCATTTTTTTTTTACTCTTACAAATTTTTTAAGCCTATTTTTCCAATAGGAAATTCAGATTCATCAAATCACTCAGTCTGTCTGTGTATGTCACCCATCCACCACCATCGTGAAGTATCAACTCGTGTAGATAATACAACAAATTTTCAACAATGTTTTGAAACGCAGGAAGACGAAATGAAAGTAATTTGCTACGTTTCTCCTCTTTGACTCTTAATTACAGGACTTGACAGAAGATTTGTTCAAGAAACGAGGGAGATTATTAGTGCCATGGGAAAAATACACAGTTTGAGAGCAGAAAGTACAGAGTTGGTTGTTTTGGCAACTGTCTTCAGTTAACATAAGACTGCTGAGGTGAGGCTGCTAAGAGAGGAACCGACAACTCCAAAATGAAACTCATCGAAAACTCTACAGGAATGGATCCAGTGGTTGATGGAAACATCTAAACTTCATTTCACAAGAGTTCTTAAGGGGTTTCAAACAATCCAGTGATCAGCTGCACTTGTGAAAACGGTCTCCACATTCAAAAAACATTTGAGAACATCAAAACACAACAACGGTTGAAAGCTTTGCTGCAGTTAAGTGTTGAGAAGGAAATTGTTTGCTTCATTGATCCAAATGAAGTTATCTATAGACGAGTTCCAGAATATTCTTTCCTTTGAGAGACATTGTTGTTCTAAAAGTAATCATTAGTCTTCCCATAATTTGTTTTGAAATGGTTTAAATGGTCTTACATGTTCTAAAATTTTTGTGATCTGTAATTCTAAATATTATAAATAGAAATAAAATAAAATAAAAAACAAAGATATTTTTCTGATTTCTAAAACCAATCAAATGAGTGCATCGGAACTTCAAAGTTGAATGGATTACCTTCGGCACCCCTATCAAAAGTTCTGGCAACCCTTGTGATGTGGCTTCCTCCTCTAATACTTCTAAATCTTTTTTAAACTTTGTAACCATTTCCAAGGACTAGAGACTATCTTGCTTTTAAATTTGAAATCTTTTTCAAGTGGTGGAAAAATTCCCATAGTCAAGCATTGGAATCTAAACAATAAATGTCCATGCTATTTCTATATAGTCTCATTGTCGTAAAACCATGAACACTAAATCCTTAATCCATCCATCCATCCATCCATAGTATTCTGTCCGGAGACAGGTCCAATTCTATGGAATTCGCATGAAATTCCCAGAATGCCCGGGGAAAGATACTGGGGTGGTTTCCTGTTGCCTGCCCCAGGACGCCATTAAGGAATGACGTCAGACCGAAGAGATAGCGAAGAAGAGGCGAACAACACAGGAAAGGAAATTGAAACAGCCATGCCACTGCCGGGATTCGAACCCAGGTACTGGCGCACTGGCCATCACGGCAGACGGCCGCCGAGACCGCACGGCCACGCCAGTACGACCCTTAATCCATAAAGCGTTATTTTATACGTTAAAATTAATCCGATTTACACAACTTACGGATTTAATTCACTCTTTCTTTTAGAAAAAGAAACATTTATTCTGCTTGTATTCAGTAAATATTTTAATTGGAATAATATAATGTAATATAAATATATGTTTTCTGTTTTATCGAGTTGAGACTCCAATAAAAAAAAAAATATTTATTACTTTAAAATATTTTTCAATAAATAATAAATAAAAGTTAGTTTTCAGTTCCTTTAAATTTCTTGTTCTCGAACCCATTGGGAGAACCTATTAGATTTTAGAATTTTAATTACCAGAAAGTTGAATAAAAGTAAGAGAAATGGAATTTTAGTTAAGACCATTCGTTTTGCAAAAGTTATAATAGTAATTTTGAATTTTTGGCACAATTTGAAATGCTTTATTGATTTCCAGGTAATCTTGGCTTTTAGGTCGGCAAAATGGCGGATACTTTTCTTCGACACAAGGAATTCCCTAAAATCGTAAAGAGACATAGCAATTTGGAAATTTAGTAATAAATTCGAGATCTGAATTAATTTTACAAACTAATGGTCAAAGATTTATATCTACACTACTAATTTAAAAATAGCTTAAACAGCCACTGGTATTCTTGAAATCATCCTATAATTTTTATGAAGTTTTATGCTCTTAAGAATATCGAGAATTTCATTCGTTGATCCTGCATTGTCAGGTTTTAAAAGTTGACAACAGCTCCCCTATTACCTGACACTACTATAACCTGGATTTCTACCGAAAATTTTGACTTGCGTTATTGTCCCACAACTGAAGTTTTTTTCAATACTTTGGAATAATCGTCCGCCATTTTACAAACGTAAATGACAGCATTACGGATTTTCAAAATGGTTCCTTAACTGATCACTTTCATCTCATGTTATTTTTTTAAAATATAACACCCAAACAGTAAAATGATCCTATTATTTTGCGATCATTTCATTTCAGAAAATTCACTTAAGAAATCAAAAAGCACTATATTACCTTAATCTTCCAGTAGTTTTTCTCTCCATTTATGCTGAGATCACCTTCTACCTTGCACATTTCTTCTGATCTAAAAGTCTGTGAGAAAAGACAATAAGAAATACGGTAATTACAATTAAACAAATTGAGAATAAACACTTACGTTATCCATTTTACTTACATTAAAATGATTCTGACATACAAACAGAATAGATTTCGGACTGAAAACTTTGACCAATAATATCGAACCAAGCTTTTTGACTTTTCGGATTCATTGAACGACCAACAGCCAATAACAGCCCTATCCTGTGATTGGTGCCGTCGTCAATTCTTCACTAAGCGAGCGGCTATCCCATAATTCCATGCGAACACAGCCTGCTGTGCAAAATCCGAAAAAAATCGAGGTTTTCAAAACTCTCTGATAAATTCTGCCCCATAAAGTTAATGCATTTCAATATCAACTTTATTTATGTGTGGAAAAAACCCGCAATACTCTGATATTCATTGTGCTCTCCGCCGATCTGAAGCGGGGGAAATCTTTTTAGACGTCATGTTTTCTCATGGGCGTGACGTCACGACTGACGTGTTGCAACGCTGCCCTGTGATTGGCTAATTTCCGAACAACTCAGAGTTGTTCCCATACCAACAACTCGTGTTGGTCAACTAAAATTGTCGTTACCAACTGTCCTCAAAAAGCGCTCTAACAACTAATTGTGCATACAAGTCGGCAAAAACTTGTCTCGTGTGCGTCCTGCTTTACAGAATGCTACAGTATAGTATTTCTAATGTTGTGAATTTTCTCCTTTAAAGTTTATTTCCATTGATTACGTTAATTTAGTGAACCACCAACGTTTCAATAGCACTCAGCAGCACAAGCGAAACCTTGCAAGCAAACTTCAGCAATTGTGACGTCACAGCTGAAGCAACATGGCAGCCAAGCGTTTCTAGTGGGCGTGGCTAAAGCCAACTTTCAACTCGCAAATTCGGGTATTTATCGGTTAAAAAAAATACACCAGGCATTCAAAAATCCATTGTTCGCGTCTATTTAAAATAATACATTTTTTTTCTAGGAATTATCTCCATTGTCACATGCAACCCCATTACGACTGGTCCTGATCGACTGATACCTTCGCCTTCACGGCCACTAGGTGGCAGAGATCTATTCTAGATGGCATGACTCTGCTGTGCAAATGAATTATGGTCCATTTTCATAAGGGTGTTCATATTACTGTGTCCACCCTCTGTAAATTATTTGTCTCAGATTTTTTTGTGATTCTTCTTCTTTGAAGGTTAGAATGAAACCTTCAGCATTGTGTTCAGCATCAAAAAGTAGGTGACCATGTTCAAAAAATCAGACCTGTAGGACCACTCCCTGACCGGATGTTGGGGGGGTCAAAAGTGTTATGCTTGCTGTATATCACACTCTGTAATGACCTGTAGGACCACTCCCTGACCGCATGTTGGGGGGGGGGGGTTGAAAGTGGTCGCTTCCGATAGAGGAAAACGGCGATAGACATCCCCCCAATATCGACCCTTCTCAACACATTTTGTATATAAAATTGTGCATATTATGGGACCGCTTTACTTTTGAAACTGTCTAAAATCATTAATTTATCTTGTTTTAATTTTTTTTTTAATTTTCAACCTACTTTCCAATAAGAAACTGAGACTCATCAGTCAGTCTAAGTGTAGTTATCCTCACCATCATAACTTTAGAACCACTGGGTGGATCTTTTTGAAACTTTGTATGCATATAAAATAAGATACGATCTAACTATTATATTTGGAATCTTTTTCAAACGGATGCTTGTCGAGAAATTAGCTCATGAATACATATCCCCATAGAAAAGCATTGGAATCTAAACAAGGGATTTCTATCCTATTTTTGTTAATCTCGCTTTGCCTTAATCTCTCAAATCCTTTTTCTAATGGACTGGGTGTGGTTTGATACAATTAAATTAATCCTATTAGTTAATGATGGAGATTTAATTCATTTTTTTTCCAGAAAAAGAAAAATTCTATTTGTATTTCATAAATATCAGAATTTAACAATTAACTTAGCCCTTTCGTTTTCGTCGTTTTCACTATTTAAAAAAAATAAATTAAAAAGGTCACATGTTAAATAAAGTAAGCTTTAACGAAGAGGGACGATGGACTCTTCGCTACATGTAACTTTGTGTAATTTTAATTAGATATTTTTATCCATATTTGGGCGTTTTGGACTGTTTGATGAACATTTATATCGCACGTTGAAAAAATGACTAAGTTCATCGAACGTCTTTTATGATTTTAATAAATATTACTCAATAACTCAAATTTTAAATCTGGTCTGGGCTGCAGTTGTAAACAGATATACGGTCCATTTACAGTGAAGTTAATCTCTAGTATTTGTAAAGTCCTCCCAGCGAAAGAACGACCGTGGACACCAGATGGCGCAATAGTAGAATTTGAATCGATTGTATATGTCAGTATTTGTGGCGGGAAAGTGTTTGGCTTCTGATAGGTTTGCCTCGCTTGAGTCTCGCCATTGTGAATAGTTTCTCTCGACAAACTTCAGTCCTAGAATGATTAAGAGATCATGGATGTAGTTCAAGGTCAGAGTCATTCTTTCGCTTGGAATAGCTTAGGTGTAAGTACATCCTATAGGAGGCCTATGAGAACAATGGGGGCGTTGGAGGTAAGGCTCCCAACGTTTCAATGATCCAGAATGATTTTAAGGTTGGGTGATCAGTCCAACGCTCGACCGCCTGTATTCCTGGGTGTAATCAGCTGCGTAGTTATCAAAAATTAAAGAAAAGATAGAGAGTAATGATGAATTACTGTAAATTGATCCTGAATTCATAGCCTATGTAAAAGATGAAAGTATATAAATAAAGTATATTAAAGGTATTTCTAAAGTTACCTCAAGATGTCCTTGGTATCGATTACCCTGGATGGAAATATCTCCTTCTACATTACAAGTGTTTCCACCCAAATTCATCTAAAAAAAAAGGAGGGAAAATAGTTCTTATTAAATTACATGAATATTACAATTAAATATTTTTTTAGGTAATTGACAGATAAACAAAAACTTTTTCATACAAAAGGATGGGATTATGATTTTTTTCTGTTATTACATTTCAAATTATATACTTTATTTATTATTCCTGTCATTTATATTCTCAAGCTACATTGACGAATGGAGAATTGAATTGTAGAAACAATTTTTACGTATATTTTAAGTGTTTTCTGTTTTATCCCTTCTATTACGACATGTTAGATATCAGACTGTTATTGTAAAATGAAAAACGTCTGAATGAAAAAAACACTACCTTTATTAGGATACAGTAAGGAAAAGCTTTCATATTTCCCGTGTCTATGTGTAACTTCCTCTATAACTCAACCCGGGAGTCGAAGCTCCACGAGTCATACCATTGGACTCCCCATGGCCTAGAGTTTTGAGGAAAAAATGTTTGGGAAAGTGAAAACTTCCGATCCAGGTCAATTCCTGTTGTAGATTGCGAATGACCGGTTCAAGAAATTTAGATAAAATCGCGGTTTATCTAAAATAAATTGACTATACTGAGAATGAAAACCTCGGCACAATGTGGCCACTTCCAGTTCAATATGGCCGTTTCATACGGTGTCGCTTTTGTTTTGTCTTTACTACAAAACTGTGAATTGACTTTTGTTTTTTGTTTTTTTTTATCATCTTCCCCAAATAAAAGTTTGCATTTCGAGTTAGATTGTATTTGTCAACAGAAAGACTGATAATCTTTATTTCTTTAATACAGTATAACGAAAAGACTTGGAAGTAGAATTCGAATTTTAAAATTGATAGAAAAGTAAAAAGCAAGTTGGGACATTCTGGAGGGATAAAAAAAAAACAATTTAATTCCTCGGCTTCGGAAATAACGTGTCTAATTAATTACTGAATCCTTCTATATACAGAACTGTAAATGTATAAATTCAGTCGAATGTAAACTGAATGAATTTGAATTACCAGAAAGTTGAGTAAAAGTAAAAGAAATGAAATATTAAAAAGGAAGATCTTTCTTTTTGCGAGTTAGAATAGTAATTCTGAATTTTTGGCACTATTTAAAATGTTTTGTTGAGTTCCAGGGAATCTTGGCTTTTAGGTCGGCAAAATGGCGGATCATTCGTGACAAAAGGAATTTTAGCGTGAATATATATTTATAAATTTCTAAATTCGGATTAATCATCCGAATTAATTATCTAAATATCTGTAGCTGAATAGATCTAAAGATCTATAATCTAAAAAATATCTTAACTATCACTGATATTCATTGAAATCATCCTATAGTTTTTATGGAGTTTTATGCTCATAAATATGCACATATTTTCATTTTTTGATCCTGCATTGTCAATAATGACTTTTAAATGACAACAGAACCACCTTTTATGTGACAATTGATTTTTACCTGGAATTTATACTGAAAATTTAGATTTTCCTTACTGCACCTCAACTGGTGTTTTCAATATTTTGGAATAATGATGATATGATTCGCCATTTTACAGACCTAAATGACAACATTACCGATTTTTAAAATGCTGACTTTGATCTCACATTTGATTTCGAAAATTAAATACCAACATGAAAAATGATGACAAATTTTGTACGATCATTTCGTTTAAGGAAATTCATATATAGGAAATCACATGACACGTGTATTACCTTCACATTCCAATAGTGTTTCTTTCCATTCACTGACAGCTCACCTTCCAACTTGCACATATCTTCTGATTTAAAACTCTGTAAAAAACAAAGACAATAGAAAATACGAAGAGAGTTTCCTTATTTTAAGAATAGAAAATTACTTGAATAATATTTCATAAAACGTAGATTAGGTAAAGAAAAGCAGAATGAATTAATACTTAAGTAAATATCGTTCCAGACGTCTTCAGAATAAATTTATCTTTCTTTACATTAAAAACTAGTTTCTATGAATTGCAATCTAGACTCTGAAGATAAATGTTATAGTAGTTCTGATAATAACAATATAAAACTTTTTGTTTTTTTCGGTAATGTAATATAATGTGGTGAGCGTGGGTGGTTTGACAGCCGAGCACCGCGACCTCAAAGATCTATTGTGCTATCCCACGGAAATAAGGACAGACGGAGAGAAAGACTGAGAAAGGATGGTGTGAGAAATGCAGGGGAAACGGGAGAACCCCGGGAAAACCTGCCCAGCGCGGATCGCCACCATCAACGAAACCCACATGAGAACCGAACCTTGGTACTCAGAGGTGAGAGGCCAGTGTCTTAGCGACATCGCCAACCGCGCGGCAGGTTTTTTTTTTTTTTTCGATAATCATTTATTAAATACTTTTTTTTTTAAATTAATGCAGACTTTCTGCTCACAAGTGGTATCCTAAGACAGCTGTGCCTTGGTGCTCATCAGCCGGGATCAGTCACTTTTGAACATCTAGATTTCTATTACAGAAATGGTAAAAAATTCAGTCGTAAGAATGTGAACACACGGTCTCAATTAATTAAAAAATCAGATATATGTTCTGGCATTTTCTGTGCTTTATGCTCCTAAGGATATTTCTTGCCTAAATCTTCACTTCTCTTGCTCCCCCCACCCGTTATATCAGTGCCCTTGCAATCCCTCTAGAAGAAGGCCACGGAAACAACCTGTCCCAGACACTGAAGTAGGCTCAAGTAACCGAGCCCGAAATATTGAGTGAAAACTCACCCGGAGTGCGAAAATCCCTCCTAGAAGAGTATATCCTTCTTACGCAGCCATTAAATTCATTATTGACTGGGATAATTGTTAGAACAATTATCATTTGTCTCACTTTTCATTGTGATACTCAAAATGTGTGTGTCGTGTTTGGCATTGAATGACACGGAGATACGGACAAGTTCATCTACACAGATTTTGTGGCGTAGAAAAATATTCAGAATAAAACGAATTAATAAAATGACGAATGAATAATTTTTCAGTAAATTCGATAAACATAAAAGCTTATGGAAATAACCTAAGGAAGAGACGAGACAAGATAATAAGGCGTAACTTGCGATACGAAGAGTTAGGAAAGAATATGTAACTGCAGGTAAGAAAGAACATAAGAAGGTTAATTTAAATCAGAGGTATCAAACTCAAATAGTGAGCCACTTAAACCTTATATGAGAAGTAATCAGGGGCACTTGTTGACTTACTGGAAAGCATATTTTTTTTTTCTTTTATAAGGGTCATCCAAATGAAAACGAGTCAAAGGACGTTTCATCTCCCTCCATGATTCTGTCAATGAAACAGCGACCTTCCTTTTGATATCGGAGCAAATGTTCCAAGGAAGACCCATGCTATTTTTTCAGCACAAATTCCAAGTTGCGTGGCACCTACTGCAGCGAATCTTCTGCTATTTCAGAGGATCCTTGATAATGGTGTACACACTCCCAACACTTTATTTCGTCTTTGTTGGCAAGCGTTTCCACGGTAACTCTGTCTTCCCGAATCAGACTATCAACTTCCGCTACTGAGAAGCATCGTTAGCGGAAGTTGATAGTCTTGACCTGGCCTCGAATCATCAGTCAACGATGACCGCCTCTGGGTACCGCGTACTCCAATCTTTAATGACATGGATTTTTGGCAATTCTCATGAGGCGATTGATTTCTGTACTCCTTTTCGTCGTTAAAAAACGGATAACCACTCATTGTTCAATGTTCGTTGCTCCAATCATGACTGCTTGGACGATACACTAACACGACGTTCTGAACAAAAGCCGATTGCTACTCTGTCATCTGTCACTGCGTCATAGCACAACTGTAGCGCCATCTATGTTCAGTATGGAAAATCCCGCAATAAAGCCATTCACCATTTTACTACGTTCTTTGGCTTCATTCTCATTTGAATGACCCTAATATTAACACCTACGGTATATCTTATTCATCTATAGGCTAATTCTTGCCATTCTTGCCATATTGTTTCTTTTCTTTGTGATAATTTAATTTTTAATATTTTTCGTGAAAATAGTTTTTTTTTTAACCCTACTTTCCAAAACGAAACTAAGATTTCTCCAGTCAGTCAAAATGGTTTTGTCCACCCCTAATAACTTTTGAACCGCTGGATGAATCTTCTTGAAACTTGATATGCATATGTAATTTTTAACTTTTATATTTGAACCTTTACCAAATAGATCTTTCTCGAGAAATTAGCTTAAGACGACAACAAATATCCCCATAGAAAAGCACTGGAATCTAAACAATGGATTTCTCTCCTATTTCTGTTAATATCTCATTGTCTTAAACAATGAATTAAGTCCTTTAGCTAATTGATTTATTCTTTTTTTCAGATATGAAAAATTTTATTGTTTGTCTTTAGGAGATATAACGATTTGAAAATAAACGTAAGCTTTTCCCTTTCGTCGTTTTCACTATTTAAACAAGATAAACTAATGCTTTTAGACAGTGTCAAAAGCAAAGCGGCCCCATAATATGCACAATTTTATCAACAAAATGTGTTCAAAGGGTCGATATTGAGGGGACGTCTATCGTCGTTTCCTCTTTATCGGAAGCGACCACTTTTGACCCCCCAACTTCCGGTCAGGGAGTGGTACTAGAGGTCTAATTTTTTTGGACGTGGTCACCTACTTTTTGATGCTGAATACAATGGTGAAGGTTTCATTCTAATATCTCTAACCGTTTGGCCACTACAGAGTGTGACATCCAGCAAGCATAAAAGCAAGAGCGGTCCCCTATGTTTTACGGGCTTTAGCCTAGGGGCGGCTA
>JAFIDM010000179.1:16677357-16692682 GCA_023159025.1 Thereuonema tuberculata
GTGTTGGCTCCATTCAAGAACTTATCAAATTACCCAATCATCACAGAACATGTGACTATTGATTAACCAATCACAATCTGTGTAAAACATCCTTTAAATTCCTGTCTTTATCGAAAAAATGAAGTGGATTATCCGATTTCGCCAGGGTGGATGTTGGAAAGCAAAGGATTTCTTAATGTTTTGCTCAAGTCTCTACTTAAATATCGACCGTGTTCTTTATTTTTATGGATCTTTAGCTAGATTTATCCCTCAATGACAAGACCGGAGAGTGAAAGGCAATGGAACCCATAACCACACCTGGCTATGGGATCCAACAAAAAAACAAATAAAGAAAATAAATTACCTGTATTAAAACAGGATTTCTACTAAAGACTAATAATCGTGAAATAGCTATTCTAGATTCCCCGTCAATGACAAAACGAGAAGCATGAATTGGTTTTTATTTACTTTAGTGCATGATTGAAGATTTTCCTTTTTTCCCCCAACAATTCCTCTGCACGTTAAACTTCTTTAAGAAAACAGTCGACGGTGTCCGCAAACTTTTACAGGTACGGTCGAATAAAAATATAGATTGTATAGGAGATACTCTAAACCAGTGATGCTCAAACAGTCGATCGCGAGAGCGTTTGGAGTCGATCGCGGTAACGTTTGGAGACTTCGTTTTTTTTTTTTTTTTTGGTTGTTAAATAGGAGATGACGTTTTTTTTTTGGTTGTTTGGTCGATCACTTGTCGCGAAATATTTTATGGTCGATCGCAAACACTACAAGTCTGAGCACCACTGCTCTAAACTAAAGCATATCCAAATTTCAGGTCGATCGGGTCAGTAGTTTTCAAGCAAAAAAATCCCAAATTTGAGGAAACGAACAGACGACTGTGTCCGTATTTTTCCGGATAGGTAGAAATAAATATCCCATTCCTACAGTCATTGGGCCTCTGAATACGACGGCGAAGTCCATTTGCTGATCCGATCTTCCGTTCGAGAGTTGTCTGGGAGAACAGACACGGATGTACAGGACAACGCAATAACCTAATAAAGCAAACACGTTCCTTCCTGTGGTAGAAACAATTTATGTTAAAAAATAGTTAATCTTTCAGGTATACAATAAAAAAAAAATTGACACTATACTACTTTTGGTTTTATTGCTAAACGGACCTTACTTAAAAAAATACCCCTCGTACGCCAGCATTGAAAAATGAAGAAACATATGAAATACTATATTCGACATATTGTAGAAATGATTCTAAATTATAAAAAATAAAAAAAAAATGGATAATAAAGTTATCTTCAGACCAAAGATACAGACTTGTGAAAGAGCATTTGTTTGTCTAAAATCTTATCCTGATTATGATAGAGTAATTCAGTGTTATAATTGTGGTAAATTTGACTACCTAGTAAGCAGATGTATGTCTGTAGAATGTGAACGCACACACTGTGGAGAAGGACACTGCTTTAGAGTGGTTAACACTATTATAAATAAATCTAAATGTACAAATTGTATTAGGTGGTCAATAAGGTATAAAATTACTGATCCTGAAGTAACGTATACTGATCCTCCAAACTGTTTTTTTCTATCTCCTATTACATTTTTCAATTAGCAGATTTAGTATTGTGTGTTAAATAAGCTTAAGGTGCAGAATAAGGATAGGGATTTTTTTTCCTGAACTTGCAACAAAGAAAAAAAGCAAATTTCATGCCTAGAGTTTGTCAACGAAGTGAGTCTGAGACGGCCGTTTCATAATTGTTTTGATTTCTCAGCCAGACCTACCACATCGATGACAAGCTTAGAAAGGACTGAAAATAAATGAAAACCAGACCCTCATCTCTCATTATTCACACAAGTTATTAATTTAAGTTTTACAATAAGGCCATTTGCTTACTGGTCATGGCTATTTCTACCTGACAAAGTATAATCTATCACTCAATACTTTTTGTAGATGTAATAACAAAAAGTCATCTGTTATACCATTGTTCACAATTTGAATCCAATTGATTAAATTAGTCTTTAGATTTGTCATCATCCCTGATGGCCTTGCAAGGGATACCAGCTCATGCAGAAACCGGCTTTTTTTTTTATTTCCAACATTTATAAATTCAGTAAAATATATTTAAATCAAAAATAAATTCATCTTTTCAATATTAATTAAGCATTAAGATACCTTTATTTTAGTTTTTTGTTACTAAAATATACAGGGTGATTCATAAAGTACTGGAAAAATGAAAGGGTGCTAACACTAGACCATTTGTTTTTTTCATCGGGGCAGCAGAAAAAAGATTAAAATGGGGACCCCCATCATCCGACTCAGAATCGCACGTTCGATCCGGAATTTCATGCCCTATTTTGCTTTTTTTTTTTACACCGAATTTAACTTAGAAAAATATTTCGATTTCGTTCTTTACCGGCCTATTTTTCCAGTACTTTATGAATCACGCTGTATATCTATCTATAAAAGGTAATTTTAAATTCATAGGACAAACTTAGAACACACTAAAACGAACATTTTTGTCAAACAATCACTATAACGTCAACGTGACAGTTGTCCGCAACTGTCACGTTGACGTTATAGTGGGCGCTGTTTGGTCGTTCACGATACCCTTCCAAAGATTGAGAGAGAATCGTTGCTGGTAGGTATGTGGCCCTGTAGCGTGTGTATCTGCGTTTGCCCACACATGAGCACTTTGCACATTAAAAATTCCCTCACGTGTAAACAATGATTTATCTGTGAAGAGCACATGTGCTGGAAAATAAACTGCACTGTGTTGCCTAAACCAGTGGCAGGAGTCTATGCGCCCAGGTTAATCCTCAGCTTTCAGTGCGCGAATTCTCTGTAAATGGAATGGGTGTCATTGCTCCTGGTGCAACATTCTCCATATTGTGGTTCCATATTGTTGGCTCACATCTACGCTACGTGCAACAGCTCTGGTGCTTGTGTCGGGACGTTCCTCAACTTGTCGTAGAATGCAAACGCGACAGTTGCGGACTTACATTGTTGGACAAAAAAATGTTTGTTTTAGTGTGTTCTACCACCCCTTAAAGTTTGCCTATGAATTTAGGATCACTTTGTATACATAAGATTACATTGTATTAAGTGCTGTACCCAACTCAATGGTGCAGTTTCAATACATTTTCTTTTATTTTATTATTATTTTATTTTATAATTTTTTTACTTCTTATTCAAAATTTTCAATGTTGTTTGTTTAATTCTTTAGATGGAGTTTATTGTAAATTCATTCAGGATCCAAGGCGATGTCTACATCAATGGTGAAAAGGCACTTGGAAGTCTTAAGGTAATCAAAATTTTACTGGCAATACTGAAAGTTTCGAAATAAAAGAAAAATCAATATCTAAATAAGCCTAAGAGCCATGATTGAAATTTGCTGAGATGTTTTTTCCTTAAGCTTTACTAACAGAACTGAAAAGAACAGATGATTTCATTATTTAATGTAGAATTACGAAAGTTCCAGCTTTTTGGGAAATTTTAGCTGAAACTTAAATGTTGTGAATGGCGTGATTTTTAGCAAGAAGGTAATTTATTCTGGAAACAAGATTTAGTTGTAAAACTGTGAAAATTGTTCGGATTAAGAAGGCGGGGTCAAAATGCTTCGTGGAATCAAAACATTGATTATTAAAAAGATGATGCCTTCTTAAATAACTATTTAAAAAGCAATCTTGAATTGCATAATGAAATCATACATTACATAAATGGTAAAACTATAAAAAGTTTTTTTGTCTACTCTATTCTTCAATTAGGTTGTAATTATTTATTGTTGAAAATCAAGCGAAATCTTTTATCGAATTCGTTAGGTATGATACAGGAACAAATGTTTCATTTACGTAGGCCGTTATGGAAGTCATGGCAGCTATTTTTTATCATGGCACTGCAATTCTAGAATATACATTTGAAGACTTGTTGGATGTGCTTGTGATTGGCACCACTGATGTTGTTTGGGTCAGTGGAGAAATGTGATGGGGGAAAGTGGAAAATAGCATTGGAAATCATCGTTTAACTAGGCAGTGCAGTTCAACCAAGGAAGAGAAAGGAACGCATGAACGCTCAATACACATTGATAACACCGTTCAAAGGAATCTACAAGATTGTCCACCGTACGTTGCCAGCGTTTGGGAAGGCGGAGAATACCTTTGGCTGCAGGTGATCTCTCGCCGAAACGTCGTCAAAATTTCATCTTTGTTTGCGAGCGTTTCCCACGCAACTGAGCTTGAGTTTTTCAAGTCAAAGTCGCATGAACTCAGGTCTGGCGAATACGAAGGATGTTTCAAGACTCCCACCCCCATTAACGTAACAAAGCCTGTGAAGGAGCTGCTGTGTGACGTGTGGTGTTATCTGAAGAATGATGGCGTTGGACAGCAGTTCCAAATGCTGGCAACGTACGGTGGATAATCTTGGAGATTTTTTTGGAGGGTTGTTAGCAAAGAATACGCATTCTATGATTCAAGATGATCGCTTAGCAAAGAATAGGAATGGACATATACACACACATATACAAACTGACTTGATACGATGAGCCTCACTTTCGTAATGATGTAGGCTAATAAAAATCACAGGTCTGTCTGTATATACTGTAAGTGTTAAAGGAATACTCGTTTCCATGCATAGAAGATATTGAGGAATGGGCTTTAGGGTCAAGCGGTTAAAGCTTTTCTTGAATGAATCTTAATACCAGAATAATAAGAGTCAATTTGTATAACACTACCCTATAGGATGAAATGGTGAAAGAGTTACCGAAGTTATTGGCCAGATTGATGGTTATAACTAAAATACATCACTCATATCCTAAACGGCAGGACTTGCTATTGATTGTGCAAAGTTGTACTTACCATAAAACAGTTTAGCTTTAAGATGCCCACAAAAAACTAGTCTTGTTTATAAAGAAATGGTGGGTCATTAATTTCCACAAGTTCAAAGACACGTAGAGGCAACTAAAAACTGGGTTGATGCGAATGAAGTGTCTGTTTTCAAGCAGCAGTTGTGTAAACCCCTATAAGACAGAATAGAATATTCCAAGAAAATCATATTTTATACGTCACACTATCTAACTGCCTGTGTTTTACTGTATGTCAGTAGTCTCTTATAGAAGTAGAAGGAAGCCAGGGTCACATCCATTGAGTGTCCCTCCTCTCAATGAATTAAAAACTAAAGAAGTGCGAAAACAATGATTCAAAAGCAGTGGTATATTTTAATTGTTTACATTTATCATATTAGTATTTTTAACACATGAAGAGAACAGCGTAATACTTTATAATAAATCTTTTCGTTTTTATTAAATATGTGATTTTCTAGCTGTTTATGTGCAATTTCAACAATTAAACTGGAAAGAAATCTAGTTTTCTTTCAATATCGTAATTTCTGCTAGCACGGCCATTCAAATGATCTTGTGCTGTATTTGAACGGTAATAATTCTTGACCTAAAAAACAACAATGGATGAGACCAAATTATTTACAAGTGACATCCTGGAACAGCTGTTTCACGCTCGTTGGCGATCATCAGACAGGAGAAGTTACAGTAAACAACAAGATCTCACATGGATTTTCTCACTGGTTTTTTCATTGTTGAGTTTTTCATTGTGTATTTTTTTCCTTTGAGGCACCACTGCGCTTCCGAGGTATAATTCTTCACCTGTTTCAGCACATTCCAATGACCGGTCACTAGAAGCTGTTGATGCAGAAAGACTCCGAAAAACCTTCAATGCAACAATGACATTAGGAAACACACCAGAAAGTTCAAAATTCTTAAAGCAATTCGTTTGGTTACAAGTAAGTTTACATTTGACGGAATGTATTCGCTTGAGGGAAATGATTTCATTCAACAGATACAAGTGATATTTCTTTTTCGGACTTCCTTTCGAATTTTTCTGCTGATGAGATCATTCAGGTTCCAGAGAACATTGTTTCAAAGTAAATTGCATGACTCAAACCATCTTCTAAGTCCCTGATATTATTGAGCCAATTAAAAACAAAAATTACATTGATTCTATAATGTTGATCAACATCACAATCATTACAAAGGCTGTGACTGCAGTAAACTGAGATGATGTACCAATATTCTGGCTCTGCGCTACCAATTTTGACCTCATTCCAGAACACGTGCCTCTGTTCACGAACCGCTGAATGTCAGCAATGACGCTTTCAATGATTTCACTCATTAAGCGTAGTGCGTCATTTACCAAATTATTCTGATGGATCATTTGTAAGTAACTTAACCACAAGGATGACATTCGACCAAATTCAAGTTTTGACCTGTTTCACAGAAGTAAGTTCACTTCGAATCCCTGTGCAGTGAGATTGAGATTAAAGGCTTTGTTACCTTCAATTAAAGGCTTTGTTATTACTTCCGAAAGATGTGCTATTGGTCAGACTTTATCAATCTTTGGACACCATCTAGTGTTTTACATCCCATACAGTGAAACAGGAAGATCTTGCTTTACTACGTGGGCCCTTATGGAAGTCTTGGCAACTATTTTTTAACTGCTGAACATGCCGCACCACTGCAGTTCCAGAATACACGTATGGAAACTTGTTTCCACTTGTTGTGAAAAGTACTTATGGTTGGCACCACTAATGTGGTCTGGGTCAGTGAAGGAGCATTGTAGGAGCAAGTGGAAAATACGTATTTGGAAATCATCGTTTAATAAAGCAATGCAGTTGCAGTGTAGGCAAGGCAGAAAAAGAGTACAGGAATGCTCAATACACATGATAACACCGCTCAAAGTAATCTCGAAGATTATCCACTATTCGTTGCCAGCGTTTGGGAAATGCTGTCCAACGCTATTATTCTTCACGATAACGCCATATGTCACACAGCAGCTCCTTCACAGGCTTTGTTACGTCAATGGGGGTGGAAAGTCTTGAATACCCTTCAAATATTCGCCAGAGCGGATTCCATGGAATCCAAAACTCAAGCTGCAGTTGCGTGGAAAACACTTGCGAATAAAGTTGAAATTTTGACGGCGTTTCGGCGAGAGATCACATGCAGCCAATGGTATACTCTGCCTTTCCAAACGCTGGCAACATATGGTGGACAATCTTGACAAAAACATTTACACTAATATTTCACTATATTCTGTATTCAATGTCACTCCCTTAGAAAATAATCTTAGTCAATCTTTTCTGTTTTACAAGAGTTTTGTTTATTTCTATATTTACGTAAAAGTTCTTCATGTAATTTTATAAAAACTATTTTTCTTTTAGGCAACTATTGAAGACAATTGGTGGAGAATAGAAGGAGATGTTTCTATCGTAGGGTATCGATTTCAAGGCCGTCATGAGGTACCTTAGAAATACCTTGAATATATAATTATACGCTTTCATCTTTCACGTAGGCTTACAGGATTAACTTACAGCAATTCACACATTTCCTCTCTTCTCTACCTTTTACTTAATTCTTGATAGCTGCGATAGCTAAAGTCCATAGTAAATGAACGTGTTTTACGTTTACAATGGCGATCAGAACCATTCAGATTAGAAATTTATAAATAATCCAGTAATAAAAGCACTTATGTAATAAAAATTTAAAATAATTATAAAGAATTAAATTTTCCAATAACGAATTCTAGCCAGGAGGATGTTTTTAAACAAGGGGCACGCTTGAAAATGAATCTTAAGACATGTTGAAGATTCGAAACGTTGCGGTATTTTAATTATTTATAATTTTTTTAAATTTTCATTATCTAAGTGCTTTTATTAGTGGATTATTTGTAAATCTCTTAACAGCATATTAAATATTTCTCTTTTATAGAAATTTATAATTTAAAACAAATCAATAAAGACAAGACGTTCGAAGAACATAAATCTTACTTTCCTTAACATGTGACTTGCTATTTAAAATTTTAGCCGCCCCTAGGCTAAAGCCCGTAAAACATAGGGGACCGCTCTTGTTTTTATGCTTGCTGGATGTCACACTCGGTAGTGGCCGAACGGTTAGAGATATTAGAATGAAACCTTCACCATTGTGTTCAGCATCAAAAAGTAGGTGACCACGTCCAAAAAATCAGCCTTTGGACCACTCCCTGACCGGATGTTGGGGGGTCAAAAGTGGTCGCTTCCGATAAAGAGGAAAACGGCGATAGACGTCCCCCCAATATCGACCCTTCTGAACACATTTTGTTTATAAAATTGTGCATGTTATGGGACCGCTTTGCTTTTGACACTGTCTAAAAGCATTCGTTTATCTTGTTTAAATAGTGAAAACGACGAAAGGGAAAAGCTTATGTTTATTTTCAAATCGTTATATCTCCTAAAGTCAAACAATAAAATTTTTCATATCTGAAAAAAAGAATAAATCAATTAGCTAAAGGACTTAACTCATTGTTTAAGACAATGAGATATTAACAGAAATAGGAGAAAAATCCATTGTTTAGATTCCAGTGCTTTTCTATGGGGATTATTTGTCGTCGTCTTGGGCTAATTTCTCGAGAAGGATACATTTGGTTAAGATTTCAAATATTAAAAGTTAAATCGTCCTTTGTCATTACATATGCATATCATGTTTCAAGAAGATTCATCCAGCGGTTCAAAAGATATTACAGGAGTTCAAAAACATTTGGACTGACTGGAGAAATCTCAGATTCGTATTGGAAAGTAGGGTTAAAAAAAAACAAAACGATTTTCATGAAAAACATTAAAAATTAAATTATCATAAAGAAAAGAAATAATATGGCAAGAATGGCAAGAATTAGCCTATAGATGAATAAGATATACCGTAGGTGTTAATATTAGGGTCATTCAAATGAGAATGAAGCCAAAGGACGTAGTAAAATGCTAAACGGCTTTATTGCGGGATTTTCCATACTGAACATAGATGGCGCTACAGTTGTGTTAGGACGTAGTGACAGATGACAGAGTAGCAGTCTGCTTTTGTTCTGAACGTCGTATTAGTGTATCGTCCAAGCAGTCATGATTGAAGCAACGAACATTGAACAATGAGTGGTTATCCGCTTTTTAACGGCGAAAAGGAGTACAGAAATCAATCGCCTCATGAGAATTACCAAAAATCCATGTCATTAAAGATCGGAGTACGCGGTACCCAGAGGCGATCATCGTTGACTGATGATTCGAGGCCAGGTCAAGACTATCAACTTCCGCTAACGATGCTTCTCAGTAGCGGAAGTTGATAGTCTGATTCGGGAAGACAGAGTTACCGTGGAAACGCTTGCCAACAACGATGAAATAAAGTGTTTGGAGTGTGTATACCATTCTCAAGGATCATCTGAAATAACAGAACAATTCGCCGCAGTAGGTGCCACGCAACTTGGAATTTGGGCAGAAAAACATTAGCATGGGTCTTCCTTGGAACATTTGCTCCGATATCAAAAGGAAGGTCGCTGTTTCATTGACAGAATCAATGAGGGAGGTGAAACGTCTTTTGGCTCGTTTTCATTTGGATGACCCTTATAAAAGAAAAAAAATGTGCTTTCCTGTAAGTCAACAAGTGCCCCTGATTACTTCTCATATAAGGTTTAAGTGGCTTACTATTTGAGTTTGACACCTCTGATTTAAATTAACCTTCTTATGTTCTTTCTTACCTGCAGTTACATATTCTTTCCTAACTCTTCGTATCGCAATAGGTCTTATTGTCTTGACTCGTCTCTTCCTTAGGTTATTTCCATAAGCTTTTACGTTTTTCTACTTTACTGAAAAATTATTCATTCGTCATTTTATCAATACGTTTTATTCTGAACATTTTTCTACGGCCCAAGTCTGGGCAGATGAACTTGTCCGTATCTCCGTGTCATTCAATGCCAAACACGACACACACATTTTGAGTATCACAATGAAAAGTGAGACAAATGATAATTATTCTAACAATAATCCCAGTCAATAATGAATTTATTGGCTGCATAAGAAGGATGTACTCTTCTAGGAGGGATTTTTGCACTCCGGGTGAGTTTTCACTCAATATTTCGGGCTCGGTTACTTGAGCCTACTTCAGTGTCTCGGGACAGGTTATTTCCGTGGCCTTCTGCCTGGAGGGATTGCGAGGACACTTGATATAACGGCTGTAGGACAAGGAGACACTGAAGATTTAGGCAGGAAATATTCTTAGGAGCATAAAGCACAGAAAATGCCAGAACATAAGGTATATGGCCCAAATATCGCCCATTTAAGAAAACCTGCCCATATTTTTGTCATTTATCGTCTCAGTTGCTTGCAAACAATTACAATATATCATAGTAACCTTCACTTACATGTTCCTGAACCAATTATAAATATTACTATTATTTTGTATTTTTCCTCAATTTTTGTTCAGGCAACCTCATATTTTGAATTTTGTGAAAGTATTCCAAATATCGCCCACACCATTAAATACTTTGTTTTTTTGCACTTCTTTGCATTTTTTTGTTTTTTTCTTAATCTTTTCGTAATTCTTTATGGGTGTTGCGAGCTTCTTTTGCTTTGGATCGTCTAAGTTCAGCCCCTTATGACTTAGTTTCCTTTTGCTGAGAGAATTCATTGGAGCAATTGTGAATGGTGACCCACTCACAAGACTGAGACATTAAATGTTTTGGAAGCTTTCAGAAGACCCATTTTTTTTTATTTTTTACAGCTGTGACAACTTCTCTTTCCCATGTCTTACGTTGAGACATCTGTAATAAACCAAAATAAAATATCGCACAGTGGGCGATATATGGAACAACGTGGTTGGCGATATTGGGCACTCTCTAGCTTGTCAATTTGGGGGACGCTACAGACAAACCGGCTACCTCTAACAAGTGACCGACATTATCAACAGATAGGTTATTTCTTTCACTACTTCACGATATTAGATGGTTGCGATGGCATGAATAATTCATAAGCTGCAGCACTAAAAGAAACAGTAGGTTCACAACTTACCAGAACGAAAAAACTTCAAGAATTCATAAAAAATAAACGGGTTAAAGTAACACCACCAAACGAACACAGCGTGCTAATGGAAGGAATGGCAAATTGTTTCCATCGGTTCCCGTGTGATAGCTTCACTATCCCGTCCTACATCACCCTGGGCGGTATTAGGAACCTGGGCGATATTTGGGCCATATACCTTATATCAGATTTATTAATTAATTGAGACCGTGTGTTCACAATCCTTTGACTGAATTTCTTACGATTTCTGTAATAGAAATCTAGATGTTCAAAAGTGACTGATCCCGGCTGATGAGCACCAAGGCACAGCTGTCTTAGGATACCACTTGTGAGCAGAAAGTCTGCATTAATTTAAAAAAAAAAGTATTTAATAAATGATTACCGAAAAAAACAAAAAGTTTTATATTGTGATTATCAGAACTATTATAACATTTATCTTCAGAGTCTAGATTGCAATTCATAGAAACTAGTTTTTTTAGATCTCTCTATGTAAAGAAAGGTAAATTTATTCTGAAGATGTCTGGAACGATTTTTACTTAAGTATTAATTCCTTCTACTTTTCTTTACCTAATCTACGTTTATGAAATATTATTCAAATAATTTTCTATTCATAAAATAAGGAAACACTATTCGTATTTTCTATTATCTTTGTTTTTTACAGAGTTTTAAATCAGAAGATATGTGCAAGTTGGAAGGTGAGCTGTCAGTGAATGGAAAGAAACACTATTGGAATGTGAAGGTAATACATGTGTCATGTGATTTCCTAAATGTGAATTTCCTTAAACGAAATGATCGTACAAAATTTGATATCATTTTTCATGTTGGTATTTAATTTTCGAAATCAAATTTTGTGAGATCAAAGTGATCAGTCAAGTCAGCATTTTGAAAATCGGTAATGTTGTCATTTAAGTCTGTAAAATGGCGAATCATATCATCATTATTCCAAAATATTGAAAACACCAGTTGAGGTGCAATAAGGAAAATCCAAATTTTCAGTATAAATTACAGGTATAAATCACTTGTCACGTAAAAGGGGGTTCTGTTGTCATTTAAAACTTATTATTGACAATGCATGGATCAAAAAATGACAATATATGCATTCTTACGAGCATAAATCTCCATAAAAACTATAGGATGATTTCAATGAATATCAGTGATAGTTAAGATATTTTTTAGATTATAGATCTTTAGATCTATTCAGCTACAGATATTTAGATAATTAATTCGGATGATTAATCCGAATTTTGAAATTTTCAAATATCTATTCACGCTAAAATTCCTTGTGTCACGAATGATCCGCCATTTTGCCGACCTAAAAGCCAAGATTCCCTGGAACTCAACAAAACATTTTAAATAGTGCCAAAAATTCAGATTTACTATTCTAACTCGCAAAAAGAAAGATCTTCCTTTTTAATATTTAATTTCTTTTACTTTTACTCAACTTTCTGGTAATTCAAATTCATTCATTTTACATTCGACTGAATTTACACCTTTACAGTTCTGTATATAGGAGGATTCAATAGTTAATTAGATACGTTATTTCCGAAGCAGAGGAATTAAATTGTCTTTTTTTTATCCCTCCAGAATGTTCCAACTTGCTTTTTACTTTTCTATGAATTTTAAAGTTCGATTTCTACTTTCAAGTCTTTTCGTTATACTGTATTAAAGAAATAATCATTACCATTTTTTTTATTAATAATTACAATCTAACTTGAAATGCAAACTTTTATTTGGGGAAGATGATAAAAAAAAAACAAAAAACAAAAGTCAATTTACAGTTTTGTAGTAAAGACAAAACCAAAGCGACTCCGTGTGAAACGGCCATATTGAACTGGAAAGTGGCCACATTGTGCCGAGGTTTTCATTCTCAGTATAGTCAACTTATTTTAGATAAATCGCGTTTTTATCTAAATTTCTTGAACCGGTCATTCGCAATCTACAATAGGAATTGACCTGGATCGGAAGTTTTCACTTTCCCAAACATTTTTTCCTCAAAACTCTAGGCCATGGGGAGTCCAATGGTATGACTCGTGGAGCTCCGACTCCCGGGTTGAGTTGTAGAGGAAGTTACACATACACATACACGGGAAATATGAAGCTTTTCCTTAATGTATCCTAATAAAGGTTTTTCATTCAAACGTTTTTCATTTTACAATAACAGTCTGATATCTAACATACCGTAATAAGAGGGATAAAACAGAACACACTTAAAATATACGTAAAAATTGTTTCTACAATTATTCTTATTACTTATAAGCAATTCTCCATTCGTCAGTGTAGCTTGAGAATATAAATGACAGGAATAATAAATAAAGTATATAATTCGAAATGTAATAACAGAAAAAAAATCATAATCCCATCCTTTTGTATGAAAAAGTTTTTGTTTATCTGTCAATTACCTAAAAAAATATTTCATTGTAATATTCATGTAATTTAATAAGAACTATTTTCCCTCCTTTTTTAGATGAATTTGGGTGGAAACACTTGTAATGTAGAAGGAGATATTTCCATCCAGGGTAATCGATACCAAGGACATCTTGAGGTAACTTTAGAAATACTTTTAATATATATATACTAGACGGATACCGTCGCTTCGCTCCGGAACCCTTGCATGTATAGCATTAAAAAAAAAAAATATTTATTTAGCAAATTAATATGGAGATCGGAGAATACACGACTTCCCAGCTCGTTGTAAGCTTCTCCGCTTAACTCAGGTATATTGCGCGTTTGCACTCACACGGGGGGTTGCCGCAAAAACACTTCATTTTTGCATGTATCTTCCAAACGCAGAAACGTTTATTAATGACTGATATACCGTTCGATAGAACTTTCAAATACCAACATTTTCTTAATATAATGTTCTCTTCCAACTTTTATACTTTTCGTTTAAATTGAGAAAAAGTCAAAATTTGACCCTTTAAAAGCCGCCATCTTGGAAACCAAAAACTTTTTTCGAAAGATTTTTGTAGCATTTTGTTTGTCTTAAAAAGCTCTACATTTTATCCATTTACATAACCAATCTATCTCTTATAGTTTGGTACCAAAATTGGAAAAACGTAAAGTCTTATGATAATGACAGACAGAATAACGCTTTTATATAATATAATATTTATCTACTTTATTTATATATTTTCATCTTTTACATAGGCTATTAATTCAAGGATCAATTTACAGTAATTCATCATTCCTCTCTATCTTTTCTTTAATTTTTGATAACTACGCAGCTGATTACACCCAGGAATACAGGCGGTCGAGCGTTGGACTGATCACCCACCATTAAAATCATTTTTGGATCAACGTTGGGAGCCTTACCTCCGACGCCCCCATTGTCCTCAAAGGCCCCCTATAGGATATACTTACACCTACCTATACTATACAGATTAACTTCACTGTAAATGGACCGTTTATCTGTTTACAACTGCAGCCCGGACCAGATTTAAAATTTATGTTATTGAATAAATTTATTAAAATAATAAAAGACGTTCGATGAACTTAATCATTTTTTCAACGTTTGATATAAATGTTCATCAAACAGTTCAAAACGCCCAAATATGGATAAAAATATTTAATTAAAATTACACAAAGTTACATGTTGCGAAGAGTCCATCGTCCCTCTTCGTTAAAGCTTACTTTATTTAACATGTGACCTTTTTAATTTATTTTTTTTAAATAGTGAAAACGACGAAAACGAAAGGGCTAAGTTAATTGTTAAATTCTGATATTTATGAAATACAAATAGAATTTTTCTTTTTCTGGAAAAAAAATGAATTAAATTTCCATCATTAACTAATAGGATTAATTTAATTCTATCAAACCGCGCCCAGTCCATTGGAAAAAGGATTTGAGAGATTAAGACAAGGCGAGATTATCAAAAATAGATTAGAAATCCATTGTTTAGATTTCAATGCTTTTCTATGGGGATATGTGTCGTATTCATGAGCTAATTTCTCGACAAGCATCCATTTGAAAAAGATTCCAAATATAAGAATTAGATCGTCCCTTATTATATATGCATACAAAGTTTGAAGAAGATCTACTCAGTGATTCAAAAGTTATGATGGTGAGGATAAATACACTTTGACTGAACTGATAAGTCTTAGTTTCTTATTATATAGAAAGTAGGTTGAAAATAAAAAAAAAATTAAAACAAGATAAATTAATGATTTTAGACAGTGTCAAAAGCAAAGCCGCCCCATAATATGCACAATTTTATAAACAAAATGTGTTCAGAAGGGTCGATATTGGGGGGACGTCTATCGCCGTTTTCCTCTTTATCGGAAGCGACCACTTTTGACCCCCCAACTTCCGGTCAGGGAGTGGTACTAGAGGTCTGATTTTTTTTGGACGTGGTCACCTACTTTTTGATGCTGAACACAATGGCGAAGGTTTCATTCTAATATCTCTAACCGTTTGGCCATTCCAGAGTGTGATATCCAGCAAGCATACCACTTTTGACCCCCCAACATC
>JAFIDM010000179.1:16701067-16750669 GCA_023159025.1 Thereuonema tuberculata
AAATTACTGAATAAAGTTTCTGGAAGACTGTTTTCAAAAGATGATAAAAGAACCTCCTTTCAAATAATTTTTGTAAACATTTTATTGGGAAAAAAATTAAAATGCATTTCTTTTTTTTTTTTAATTATTAAACATATATATGAAATTAGTTTCATCAGATATATGTTCATATATTTGAAAGCAAAGTATAATTTTTATTCAGTATTACAGGTATAAATCAATCATTTTGTTATTGTAATCTTTTGTTATAATACTATAATTAGAAAAGCCTAAATTATTCACGAATGAAGAAATTCTAAGGCATTTTTTGCAATTCATAAAAAAAAAAACCTACTTTTATATACAAGGTGGCCGTAATTAAACCGACACTACTCAAAGCCATCAGTAGCGATCGAAAAACCGGAATGACACCAAATTTGGTGGGAAAACTAATAAAGACATAAAAAGGAGGATTCCGCGGAAAAAAATAGTGGTTCCAAAAATCGCCGATAGGGGGAAATGTGGCGCTTACAAAGCCGAGAATTTGCAAACAACGCAAAACGTTCATTCAAATTCTAGGCTACTTAGGCTAAAACAACGCCAGTAATTCGGGCAAAAAAGGGATGGGAAAACTTCAGAAAGACATTCCGATTACAAGTTCTGCTCAACATGCGTCTTACGTTACCTCAGCGTGAATTACTTGTGAAGTTATTTCACCTTCACCAGTCCAACATAGCAGCCACTCTTCGTGAGTTTAGAACCCGTCAGAAACTGTGGTAAAGGTCCGCTGTAAAGGTCAGTCAACTCATTGAAGAAACAGGATCGCAAGCAGTTCGACCTGGCAGACTGGGACCCGTAGAAGCAGCACCCGTGGAGTAGCCCGACAACTGGATTTGACGTATGACACGGTATGATAGTTCTTACGGAAAGTTATCTACTTCTATCCTTACAAGATCAGCCGCGTACAGCAACTCGAACACAACGATTTTGGTAGGCGACTGACATTTGCTTCACCGTTTTTTGCCGGAATGGAAGTCGATGATGTTTGGCCTTGGAGAATTCTGTGGGGATACGAGGTCCATTTTTATTTGGATACATCCAAAATTGCCGAATTTGGGCATCCGAACTATTCCATGTGTTTCAGGAAATCCCATTACATTCACCAAAAATCACTGCTTGGTGTGACTTCACAGCAGATGTCATCGTAGGACCATTCTTTTTTGAGAACATTGCTCCGACAGGACCAGTAACTTGTTCGTACAGAAATATCGCGATATCCAGAACAGTTTGAGCAAAGACAATGTTAGGACGAGATAACTTTTATGCAAGATGGAGCACCACCACAAATTGCTCGATCGGTACAGCAGCTTCTACGGCATCACTTCGCACACGAAAGAGTCATCAGTCACTTCTTTCAGATTGTATGGCAGCCTCGTTCCCCGGATATAACTCCATGTGTCTTTTGGCTGGGAGGTTAAGTCCGAGGTTAAGTTATTTTGACGGAGTCCCTAACTTGACTACCTTAAAGGTCAACGTATCCCGAGCTGTGATGAACATTCCTTCCAACACCGGCCTTTAAGCTGTCGAGAATGTTGTACACACGATGCAATTCTGGTCCACAAGAATGTTAGTCACATTGAATCTGTGCCACTTCTTCACGGGGTAAATGAATGTGGTGCATAAAAGGTGATTTTTCAGCTCAGTTTTGTCTTTGTTATTCATTTGTCTGTCCATTGCAATTCTCTTACATTACTGAGCCATATTTCCTCCTAGTGGCGACTTTTTGAACTACTTTTTTTTCCGCGATATTTTTATTTTTATGTCTTCATTAGTTTTCCTACCAAATTTGGTGCCATGTCGGTTGTTCAATCAAGATACAGATAGCTTTGAGTAGTGTCAGTTTCATTACGACCACCTTGTATGTAAAATCAGGCAGAAATGTGCTATTTGAAAAATCCAATTCAAAGACCAACTTTCTGTATCTGCAAGGATAGCAAGGATAATGTCAGTTTATCCACTACCAATTTCATCAACTACACCTGGTTCATTTTAAATAATTTCGAAATTCTTGCTAAAATACTATGTTAATGTACCAGTAATGGATTTTGAAATGGATTTTCATAAATTCCACATTTATGTCCGGCTTTATATAGTTTTGTAAAATAAGTTAATTTCATTCTTTTATTCTTTACTACTTCAAAATTGCATTTGATTAAATGAATTTTTTGCAACGCGAAATAATATATACAGTACACAGTGTGGCCATGAAATCTGGACACAAAGGCAAATAGACGTACATACTTCTACCTAGTGCTTCTATGTACTTTTAATACAAAAAAAGAAAAAAAAAATACTGTGAGAACACCAAATGTTCCTTATTGCCAGGTAAAGTTTAACATAGTGAGACAAAGTGAAAATAAACTTTTTCCATTAGCATCCCCAGTAATCTTCGCGGAGGTCTTCATGATGATTGTTGCTTCATATGATTCCAGTATCTTGATATTCATTGAATACATTTGAGTCTTCAACATGCCGCAAAAAGGAAAATCGAGTGAATTATTATAAATATATGCTTCTTTGGCCTTTTCCTGTGCCCACACTTTATGCTCACATTTTCCAATGTTCTTTTAAGTTATTTAATTCTATAAACATTTTCATTTATTACATTATCATTTTTTAGCACGACTTTGAATTGATGAACTTTAAGATTAATGACAAAACAAAGGTGGGAATACAAGATTTTCAGGTAATACAAAGTTTTAATATTTTCTATTAAAATTTAAAGAATATATAACTACAAACTTAACCATTACTTAATTACTGGATTTAACCAGGAATATTATTGCCTAAAAAGTTTAATTTTAGAAAAGATAGTAGGATGTGGTATTTTTCGCATATATCAGTATTTTTCAAAATGGCTGCTCCCTTGAAGAAAATTTTGCTTCTTGAAGACAAAACTTTATTTTTTTTACAAAAAAAGAATCATCAAATGGAATAGTCCTAACTAAAGTTATTTTCGGACCATTTTAAGTCCAATTTATTCCATTTCCAATGTCAGTTTATTCCATCATGGAAAAAGTTAACATAACGAGGGTTGATGAAAGTTTTATATTTGAGGAATGATTTAATAGAAGGAAATTGGGCAGCTAAATTTGGATGATACCAGCAATAAGCGACTGCTAAATCGTCATGAATATTCGTGCAGAGGCAATATAGGTGAAGTGGAGATTTGACAAGTTCAACGTAATTTGGTGCATTCTGCCCTAAGAGTATAAGTTGGAATTATTCCTAGTAATGGAAATGATTATTTTAATAATTTTGAATGTTCTGCAATGTTAACATGATGTTGACTAAGGGCGGTGCACCAAAGAGCTCTGGCTGTCAGTTGATAGGCGCTACTCAGGATCGAAGATCTAGAAATGTTTTGTTGTGTTTATTCGCAGTTATGGATGATGATGGTCAGTGTCTCAGTCCGAAGACTGGTTAGGATGAGATCCATGTTCCTTCCTCTATCTCTATCCTCTGCCATCCTCTTCAGTGCCACAAAGCCTCTACTGGCACGTTTGTGTAATAAAATTATTGCGAGGTCTTCCTCTTGCTCTACCTTCGCTTGGAATCTTCCCCTCTAGGACTCTCTGTATAGGATTATCATGTCTCAAAATATGTCCTAGCACAATTTTAATCTTCTTCTTTTAATTTATAATTTTCTTTTCTTCATCCACTATTTCTAATACCTCATTATTGTCTTCCTTCTGTCCAGTTGATTTTTTTCATTCTACGGTAACATCACATTTCAAAAGCTACTAAATATTTATTTTCCTTAGTGTTATGTGTCCGTGTTCCCGAGTTATATAATGCAACCGACCAAATATAAGTTGTTAAAATCTTTTTCCTTAAGTTAATGTTTATTTTTTTATATGCCAATAAGTTTTGTTTACTTCTAAATGCAGTCTTAGCCATTGCTATTCTATTGTTTATTTCCATGGTATTCTATAATCTTTTGTGATAATTTGTCCCAGATAACAGAAACCTTTTACTTGTTCAATTCTTTGTTTATTGATGGTTAAATTTTGTTGTTTCTCTCGTTTTGATATTAACATAACTTTGGATTAGTTATGGATATGAGTATTTAAGTAGTTTGAGTTTTCTGCAATGTTAACCTGACTAAGGGCGATGTGCCCCTTGTTGGTTAAAATTGAGGGTTGTTCAAATCTACATTGATTGTAGGAAGGGCTGAATGTAGGGGTTGAATCAATGTAGGATTGAAAAAAACTGATGAAGTTAGTGCTTATTCTTAAGTATTTTACTTTTGGTAGAATTTTTGGTTTTTATAAATTTTTTAAGATGTTGTTTTTGCTTTTTGGTGTTTAATTGTTGGTTTTAGATTTTTTTGTTAGATTGGGCTTATTTATACTAGTTAATACAATATCATTTTCTATTATTGTTGATGATATGTCAGTAATTTTTATAAGATTTGTAATATTTATTTTTTCTAGTGTATTATGTTAAAAAATTGTAATTAAGTATTTGATGGGGAGTTAGAAGTGTACTGAAATAATGAGAATGTTCAATTATAGTTCCTTTAGCTCTTATCAACGGGAATTGGGGACAGCTGTTTCGTTCTTGTTAGAACTCATCTGGATTCTCCCATTGCCAGTCAACACAAAAGCTGTGGATCCCGCTCCTGCTTCCAAGAGTGGGACCTGCGAAAACAAACAACATTGAGGACCGACTGCACAAACCAACAAACGAAGCAGTCATTAGTTGTGGAGCCGTTGATGCTTAACCGGCAGTCAAATAGATATTGCAGTGTACCAACGACGAATTGTCAGTCATTTACTGATGGTCGGTAAACATCTAACGTGTTTATAAAAGTGGCTCCGATTGGTTAACAACAATGAACGTCACTTCCGGATGTCTGTGCATAGGCGCAGTATGTTACAAAAATGGCAGCCTCCACGGAGTAGAAAACATACACGTGGACAGAATTTTTTTATTGCCGATACGAAATGTCCCGATAAGAATCTACACAGGAAGTAAACTTATTCAACATTATTTCGGAATATTTAATAGGAATAAATACAGCCACTTCATCGTCAAAATCACAGGAGTCGGTTTCAATCGAGGCCGACGCCAGCCATCTTTAAACGTTGGATGGCGCGGGGGCTAATGGAGTTTCTATTGAATGCCTCAATTTTAACTCGCCACTTTTCGCGCTGCTAAAATTTGGCATCTGATCAGCGAGTTAGCGGCTGTTTACACCGCTCAAGAACGTTGGTGTATAGAAAATGTCACTTGATCGTTGCTTTGCAGCGATCAAAGTTAACGGAGGTTGGTGCACTCAGCCCTAAGACAACTACTGCAACCAGTAGAATATCAAAACCTCGGCCAGCTGAATGCTAGGCACAAAAGGCATTTAATAGGCAAAGAAAGGCTTATAATACAACGTGTCTGTCTATTTGCGCATATATCTCTAATAACTTCGTACCAATGAAAAATCTTCTTGAATCCAACCTCAACCTCTCTTTCAGAAATTCCTCCCTTGAAGAATTAACATGGGAACGAGGCTTACACTGTGATCCGCATTTAATAACGGAAATTGATTGTTCGATAAAGACGCAATCCGATTGGTGCATTAAGAGAAAGTAAAAGTTCTCAGAATCCATTTGAGATATTGCAAGGAAAACTTAAACCTGTAAATTTTACAACAATTAGGAATGAATAAAAACAGAATAAAACATTAACAACACTCTTCACTAATCGTAATTCTTGGAAATTTCTTAACCACAATTATTGTTTAAAGACAAATCCTAATGACGTTTCTTGTAATTTTAATTTTATTTTATTTTTCTTGTAGATTGCCGTTCAAGCCGATTCCTTCAAAATAAATGGAACTCTTGTTATTGATCAGGACAGATATCCAATGTTTCTGGAGGTAAAAAAAAAAATAACAATAAAATAAAATATCTGACTACAGGCATACCCCGCTACACAGACTTTCACTGGACATCCGCGAGTACAGTAGCACCTTTGAGTAAGAATGGGCATTGACGCTACCATCCGATGAACTACAAACTTGCGTACAGAAATTTCTGTTTTTGCTGCCTTCAGAGTGTCTTCAAACACGTTTCTCTTCGCATTTCTCCGTTATTGTTTTTATACTTTTGACTATGTTACTTTTCTATATTAATTTTTTTCATGTCATTAAATAATAAAAAAAGTAATAACAGTAGATACTAAAAGTAGTAAGGCTGTCAGTACAGTAAATATAGTATTTTATTTAGATTTGGCGTGATTTGCTCTTGTGAAGAGGTGCATAATACAAGCCTAACTTGTTGTTTTCTTGTACTAAATTAAAAGCAATTTAACACAGGCCTACTGTGTTTATTTTAGTAATAAATGCTTTATTTGCATCAATGACTCCCATGCATGACATTGCATTTGCAAATACATACATCGATAAGCCAAAAAAATAGGTAGAGCTTCACTTAAATACATTTACATACTAGCTCTGAACCCATAGCGTACGTTACGGCGGGGTATTCCTGTATTTTTTGCGAATTACCTAGAAACTATCCACATGTCTTCATAGTTTTATTAATAATATGGATATCTTTCATTTATAAAAAAAGATCTTGTAATATTTACAAATTTACTGATACTACAGTTGTATATTTTATCCCCTGCAATTAGTTCCCAATGTCTAAACTTAAGAAATATTTGCTTAGTTTCTTTTCCAAGCACATTACGTTTGACAATAAAACTGCTAGTGTTTCCAAACAGCGTCCAGTGGCGTAACCAAGATATTATTAAGGGGGCGGAGGAACTGGGCAATTTGATCAAGAACGAAGTTGTTGCGCGCAGTTTTTTTTTTTTTATATAACAATAAATAAAAAATATCGCACACATTAAAAAAAAAAAACATTACCATAAGCCAGGACTTTTCGATCTGCCAAAACTGCAAGGTCATCTTCAGCTGGAAAACCGCCAAATAAAGAGAGCGAAGAAGAGGATTATAAAGAAAATATATGTTAGCGGAAGCAAGCATAATAAAGCATTATAATATTAGAATATTAATACCTATTAAATTACATATTGTAGCAGGACGTGATTTTTCGTTTTAGTTCCCTATTTTTTTAGCAGCCTCTTACACGAAAATATAAAGGGGGAGGAGGTATTCTTACGTCCATTCCGTTCCACTGACCATCACCTCCTGTACAGCCGAAACTACAAGTCAGATTGATGTGATTCATACTTTATTGGAATCCTTATGACTTAGGAGGTGGGAAAAAATACGGTTCCGGCCCGCACTCACTTCCTGTTCCAGTGACATGATAATACTTAAGAAAGCATATTCTCACCACCTCACATCCATTCTGTGTGTTGATAAATGTAGTCCTAATTTGACTGTGGCGTAGTTACTGCAAATGAGACTCTGGGGTATTTCGCACATCGTTGAAAGAGAGATAGACGAGCCCTTTCGCATCCTATTGTTCAGGAATCGTCTTCAGGTCTGAGTGTTGTTTTTTCAGCTATGTTCTTAGCCATAATCATAATCATTGCATTGTGGGATCAATAACCCAGTTTCGAATTCTAGTGACGGCAATGCTTCAAGAGCAGTTTCATGCCACTCGAGGGCCTTTTCTTCCTTTTTTTATTTTTTAAAATATTTTGATTTGTTTTAATTCTTCTATTTTATAATTATTTTATATTTTTTTAATGATTATTTTAGAAACTTTCGTGTGGTATGTCTCAGAGGATGTGATAGAAAACGAACATGTTCTTTGTCGCCGAGGTTTCCTGTACTTTTTTGTCATGTTTAAATTATGCAATTGTATTAAATATGAGCCGTTCCGGCATGTCGAGCGGTCTGAGCGGCGGTCTGCCGAGCGGACGTTGTGTCAGAATCTGGGTTCGAATCCCGGGCGTGGCTTGGTTTTTCAATTTTCTTTCCTGTGTTTGTTAGACTCCTCTCTTCGGTCTGAAGCCATTCCATAATGGCTGCCTGAGGAAGGCCACGGGAACCCACCTCAGTTTCTTTCCCAAGGTGGTTCTGGGAGTTCCGTAGAATGTGGACCTGTCTCCGGACAGAATTACTATGAATGGATGAATTAAATATGAAAGAACTAGAAAAAAAAAAAAGTTATTGTCAAATGTGTAAACTATATCAATAAAAAAAAATCGGTGTGTGCCAGTACTTTAACTAAAGCCCTTAAAACCTTTAAAAATTTTTTGACTAAACATCGTATAATTTTATACTTTGGGAAGGGTTTAGTTCATGGACGTAGCTCTAGCAGTCCTACTCCATAAAATGCCCCATTTTCTGTTGAAATATTAACCGCCGACTTCGACTCCGGAAGTAACAACTTCATATAGAGATTTGAGGTTCATTTGAGAATTTTTATTAAAAAAAAAAAATACTTACTTTATTTTATGGAAGTGTTGTACATTTTAACAATTTATTTAGTATTAAAAAAGCAGTGATTTATCAAAAATTATTGGTCTTCCGATGTCAAGTTGGTTTGTTTATACCGGAAGTGCCTTTTGATCCCATCCATTCATAAGGAAACTTAAACTCGAAAGAGCTGAAATTGTAAGGAAAAATACGAAAAATGTAATCAGGAGGGGAAAAAAAAAGGGAGTTCTGAATTTTAAAATTCGGATCTGTTAAGTTTCTATTGTCTGAAATTGTTAGTCTTTGTCATAAAATATGTATTCTTTTTATTCTGCCTTTTTCTCCTGTTTTTGTGGTTCTCTTAATTTTGTTTTGTCCAGTTGCGGCTCTCGTCGTGCCTTAACCAGTGCCTTTCACCTGAGGTGATTTTTGATATAGACAAGGTTCTCGCATTTTCATACGGATGTTTTTGTTTGTTTGGATGGTTTACTTTTGACTTTAAAAAAAAAAAAAAAACACTGAAAAGTTATAAGAATTTTATTGGTGTTTGATCGGTATGAACCCTGATTATTATCATATTGTATTCAAGAAGGAACAATCCATTCGAGCAGTGATGTCACAACTAACAACCAATAGGAAACTTGTAGCATCATAAACTAAATTTTAGCCATATTATATACTTTAGTTAAGTTAAGCAATCCCATAAACAGGCCATACAGGCCCACGGGAGCGCGGGAGGTAAGGCTCCCAGCGTTTCGAGACCAACGGGACTAGATATTATATACTATTACATACTTTAATTATAGCTTTTGTAAATCATCTCATATTTTTAAGCAATTTTCCACATTTTTCTGGTCTCAAATTCCATTTAATACATGTTCCACATTTTAATTTTTATGTGTTTATTAGTTAATAATTCTTTATTTTCAAAGCTTATAAGCCATCATGTTAGGTTCGTCCATATTATGAAATTCACTTGAGAATTAAAAATTTTCAAAGAGATAATTACTAAAAGATATATGTTATTTATTAGGAAATACATTTCTGAAAAATTTTATTGATAGTTATGTGTGGTTTTGTTTAAAGTTGTTCTTTTTTGAAAGAATATGTCAATGTAAGTACTTTTTTTTTTCTTCCATTTTTCGTTTTTAGATGAAGATGACACCTGATAATTGGAAAATGGATGGAGCCTTACAGGTTAATGGTGAGACATATGAAGGACAAGTTCAGGTAATAAAATGAGATGTTACAGTACACTCCCGATTATCCGTGTTAATCACCGGGAGGGGTCGCACGGACAATAGAAAAACACGGATAATCCAAAACTCCTTTTTATTAAAGAAAAAATTAACATCAGTACAAAAATATAAAAATTACTTCCATTTTTATACTGTATAACATCAAACTAAGAATTTTCCTTTTAACATTTCCTGCTTAAAAAAATCTGTAATGCGTCTTTGCTTCTGCTGTTTGTTCATCTCTTGTCGTATATCGACGACACACATTTAAGATTTGACCTCTACGCATTTCACAATACTATCAGCTAAACCGGACAAGATTCTAATTCACATCAACATCGATTTTACATGCATGATAAGCGTGAAAATGTTTCTCTTTAATTTTTTTCATGAGTCTGGAATGAGCACGGATAATAGAGAGTATTCTGTATTTCTTAGGCGAATATATAACAATTTTATACAAATATTCCTCGATTTACGATGAGATTATGTTAGGATCAATAGATCGTAGGTACAAAATTATATACGAGAAGTCAGATGTTCAGTACACAATATATTACTAAGTTATACAAATGTGAGTTAACTTTTATAGATTATATATAACTATATTGCAATTACTATAAAACACTATACTCGATTGCACTGTACTAAACTATAAAAATATTGCAAAAATGTAGCTGTTCATGAAAATTCATGTAAAGTACATGTAGGACATTTAAATCTACAGCAATGTATTGTTTGGGCAGCGGGCTGAATGATGGTCGCATACATTTAACCTGAAACAAATAAATGTACATTGAATCAAGGTTACTCAAATTGGATGAAATATTAGTTCATTTTGTCATTCCATATTGTTTCCATGAAATTTTATTCTTGGGAACTGACCTCGACAACTGAAATTCTAACAAAACATACGTTCAAAACCAAATAATTTTGTTACCACTCCATCAATTTTAATGAAATTTGGCATACTTACTCAGTTGTTTACGCTGATTTCGAAATTCAAAACCATTTTTGCCGTAGAAGCTTCGTTTACAAGTTAGCGCAGTATTTAGATTACAAAGGTGAGTTTTAAATGCCTTTCGGCGTTATGAGTCAAAAATAATAATTATTCCATTCTTACTTTTAGTAAAATTTATTTACAAGGACAAACTTTAGATCTGGTTGGCATTTATTTACCAGAGCCTGTTTTTAGTCATGGACAGTTATATATTGCTATTTCTCGAGCACTTCGTGCTTGCGACGTCAAAATCAAAATTCTTCACCGAATAGATCAAGGACATCTGATAGAAGGATCTGATGCTGTTTTTACAAAAAAATGTAGTTTATAAGGAGATATTTACTTTATAGTTGATAATAAAATGATTTTTCAGCACAAGTTTAACCAAATTATTTTGCGGCACGTTAAACTCTTTTGAAAATGATTTTTCAGATTTTTTTATGCCTGTCGTCCGACAGGCTTTGCTGCTAGTTTTTTTACAATAAAGAGAGATTTGTCACTAACATCATTAACCATCCCATAGCCAAGCGCAGTAATACTTGTTACCGGACCCATCCATCCATCGATACATACATACACACAACTTTAACTCCAACTACTTTAAAGAGATATTGTTTATTTCTGAAAATTTTCTTTTTTTCTTTTAGATTGATTTATCAACACAACTTAGCACCATAGACTGGATATTCGATGGGAAAAGGTACCAGGGAATTCTCGAGGTATTATAAACAAATAGATGACTATTTCAGTGAAATAATAGCTGAAAAACTTGGTTTACCATTTAACTATCCGGATACCGTCACTTCGTTCCGGAACCCTTGCATACATTGCATAAAAAAAAAAAAAAACTTTATTTTTTTAGCAAATTAATATCGAGATCGGAAAATATACGAGTTCGCAGAACGATGTGGCCTTCTGCGGATAACTTAGATGCATTGTGGGTTGGCGCCAAACACCTATATATCGATAAGAGAACTTTAAAGCGAAAATATAAATCCCCTTTATTCCCTATCCCGTGGGAATTATGAAAAATCCGGCCTTATTCCTTGTCTACATCATAAAGGGAACCTCTGTGCAACATTTCAGCTTTCTAGGTCCAAGGGTTTGAGCTGGGTGTTGATGAGTCAGTGAGTGAGTGAGTCAGGACTTTTCGTTCTAAATCATTTAATAAACGGCGGAACGTTAGTGGCAGGGGAAGATTTTAAGCTCCTTGGCGCCAATAAGACCAAAATAATCCTATTCATACTTTCAGTTGGTCCCAAATAAGAATTTTGCTGAATATTGAGAAAATCAATCGAGTTCTTTTAGCGTGATGCGCATTCAAACCCAAAGGATTATTTTTTTTTTCACCCATGTTTCAAGCTGTCCGTAAATCATTGTATCAAGTACAGTAAAACCCCGCTAATCCGGCATCCGATAATCCGGCACATTCGATAATCCGGCATCGGTCTAAGGTTTTTTTTTACACTGAATAAGCCTTCGGGCGCGTTCGGCAGAGTTCGCGGGCAATCGGCTGAGGTCAGGCGTACTCGGCAGTGATGACAAATCTAATAAAGTAACTATACTGTATTGTATGTACTGTATTAAAATATAATACTACATAAAAATATATTTTGTTGTTTTGTTTTTAACATTTTCCATCACTACCGAAATCAGAGAAATCACAATAGAACACGGAAAAATGGCCTGGTACCTATTAATAGCCCATTTGACTCTCTATTTTAGTGGTATTTTCGCTATCCTCGCAATAACGGCTAGTTTTAGACGGCGCTCAGTAATCCGGCATTTTCGGTAATCCGGCACTGCCGAAGTTCCAAACGTGCCGGATTAGCGAGTGTCTACTGTATTAAGATAATAGATCGAGCCGTTTGGCGTTCAAATAAATTATCTTACAATCAAGAAATCTGAAAGTTGGGTAACTACACTTCCCGTGCTCTGGCAACAAATATCTTTTCTCACAATGTTATACACAGGGTTGAGGCAGACAACAGTGCGAGAGTTCATTCATGAACTATACTATGCACACCTCATAATGAAACTCGCCGAAGTGCCTGCCACAACTGCGAACAAGGTCCTGAGAATCTAATTCGGTATTTACGGTAATTTTTGTTGTAAATGGCTGGTTCCGGAGCGAAGCGACGGTACCCGGCTAGTTAATATATATTTAAAGAAAATAAAGTGAGGATGAAATTAATTCAGCAATAAAACTTTAAAATAAAAATAAATAAAAATTAAAATCATAGGATCATATAAGACATAAATTATATCAATAATTCAGGTTTTCAATAGAAATACAAGGAAAAATGCTTACGAAAGAGATCTGCTTCTCTGACAGCATCTTCCATTTCCTCTGTATCGTTCAAAGGCACTATTTCAGAATGACTGCAGAAATTATTTATACTATATCCTGTATTCTGTGGCTGCTCTAAGTTTTCTGTAATTCCAAGATTTAAAAAGTTATTAAAAATAAAATGGGTCTGGGGTAAAAATTAGTTACAAATAAATAATTTAAATAAATTATGACTGCATTACAATAGATCACAATTTTCTAATTTCAAGAATTAAAAGTTTTTAAAAACTTCACATGCTAAAACGAATAATTAAAAAAGGGTTAGTTAACTGTTTCTGGAAAGATTAGATCTCTGGTCTTTGCGCTGCATTGCAGTCAGTCTGTCATTGTTTGCAAGTGTAAGGAACATGGATTGACTATTTGAGACAACAATGTGTGGAAAATGTTACGTAACGTGGAAAGTCGCCAGCCTTCTGCTCATAGAATGTCCTGTAAAAAAAACAACATCAATGAAACAGTGCCCAAAAATCGCGGTCCCCAGAGACAATGAGACGTGTGCGTGAAATGATAACAAAAGACAATCCACCAACGCAACGACGGACTGCAAGCAGGTTGCAGAGCTCGCAGCGTACCGTTGGAAGAATCATCAGGAAAAATTCCATCTGCGTATGGAATGACGTCGTAAAGCCCGTGGACACAAGCTTAGCCCTATTCACAGCCGTGAACGTTTCACGAACTGTCGTAAGCTTTACGAAAGGTACCTGGCCGACTAGGTACCTGAAAGTGTGTTCTTAGACGAGGCTTGGATGTACCTCGATACCACCTAACAACCTAAGAGCATTTTTTACCGTTATAGGGGCTCAAAAGGACGATCGAATTTTGTTCGTCAAGCAATGCAGGGAAAAGGGTTCATAGTAATGACCAGTTATTGCTCACATGGCAAGTTCGTCATTCATATAGTGGCCAGCAATGCAAAGGTTAATGCAACATATTTTCAGGAAAATGTGATGAATCCTGTTTTCGATGTTGACATCCCTCTTCTTTACGGCAACGAGCAACACAAAGTAAACATCCATATGGATTTGACATTAGAATACTATTGGAAGAAGGAGAGGAAACAAGGGTGAAGATGATCCCCTTCACTTCGATCCCGGCTAAGTCCCCTGACGCATCCTCTGCTGATTAGCACTATTGAAACGGGCATCAGTAATCCTCGATCAGGGTCATCGTTCAGAATCAGGGGAAGCATATGGAACACAATGGGTGGTGGAGAAAGGGAGTTTCTTAAAACTACAGGTGAGAAAAAACCTCAACTGTTATCTGCCTCAATCCTCCGTATATAAAGAAGAACACGCAAAATACTTTATTTTTTTAGAAGTCAGTCTCAAATGGCGTTGTCAAGAATACTTGAATAGACTGCTTGCTTGACTGAAAACGTCCCTGTAACTTAATCTTCAATTTGAATAAAAACTAGATGTAGACTGAAAGTACACAAGGCGAGGAAAAAAATATTTGCACTTGATCATAAAGTTAATGCTATTTCGGATATGTTTTTAATTTTTTTTTTTTAATTCGTGAAGCTGTTCAATTAATTAATCGCAATTAATTGAAATTTGATATATCAAGATCGCTGGGCAGGAACCTCTGATATGGACTTTTTTCAAGCCTCGTGAGCACATCGGGTGTGATGTTAAAATAAGTATTAAAGGGCTGGAGACATGACGTTTGTTTTGCATGCAATAGCGGCATCAGGATCTTATAGCTTTTCTATATTACAATCCCTAGAACCTCATACACAATTAAAGCAACTCTTACACAAATAAAACCATAAAAATAAATAAAGGCTTATGCATATTTTTGTTTGTAAGTCTTAGAATACGTATAAAATATACAGAACAGTGATCGGTGAATATATTGAACAAATCGATGAACGTGAAAACAGTGATAATCTTTTTTTATGGTTGAATGATATAAGCCGCTGATTGTTGTTGCTGTTGTAGTGTATTCTCGAATCTTCCTCTTTATTCAAGATGTTGGAAGTGGGTGTGAAGAAGCTTCAATCAACCTATGAGATACATTTGCTCTTCGCTGATGTATCTCAGTGTGATAACAATCTTCTTTAATGTAAGCAACGATATTTAATTATTTAGGCTTATTTTAATTCCTTTAGTAATGTATTCGAAAGAATGAATCAGTTGAACATGTTTACAGGTAATTCACTACCTCTCCTTTGTATATCAACAAATATTTAGATTAAACAAGAAGCAAAGAGGTCTTTAGGGTAAACTGATTATACACTTCGATCTACTGATAGATCTTTTGAAACATTTCTTCAAAAATTAAAATGACAGAAATGACTGCGGCTTGATAAGTTTAATATGATGGTAATTTGATGGAAGAATACAACACAACTTTCTGGAGCTTTTCCTTTATTTAAGAAAGGGATTTAATTCATGAATAATTTAGATATTACAAAAATTCTTTGTATATTTTTTAACTTTACCATGCCTTTTCTTACAGCTGTGTATAAACTTGTGAAAATTATTTTTCTCTTGTATATTTAGTTGGACAGAGCTTCCAGAATGTGTAAGATTGACTGGTGGATTAACGGGAAGAGATATCCTTGCAAAGATGATAAGGTAACAAAAGAAAATCTGTATGCCTCTTAATTATATTAAATAAATAAATAAGTAAAATAATGACAAGATAATTAATGCTTTTAGACAGTGTCAAACGCAAAGCGGCCCCATAATATGCACAATTTTTATAAACAAACTTTTTAAAAACTTTTATAAACACAACTTTATCGGAAGCGATCACTGTTGACCCCCAACGTCCGGTCAGGTAGTGGTCCTAGAGGTCTGATTTTTTACACGTGGTCACCTACTTTTTGATGCTGAACACAATGGTGAAGGTTTCGGTCCCCTATGTTTTACAGGCAAGCTGTAATCTAGGGGCCGCTTACATTGCTTTTATGTTGTATGGATGGCGCACTCTGTAGCGGCCAAACAGTTAAAGGTATTCGAATGAAACCTTCACCATTGTGTTCAGCATCAAAAAGTAGGTTGAAACGCACGTGAAAAATCAGACGCCTATGACCCCCCCCCCCAAGGCGTTGTCTTTCTTTTTAAAACGACAGAAAACGCCTTGGGGGGGGGGGGTCAGGAAATGGTCCTAGAGGTCTGATTTTTTGTACGTGGTCACCTACTTTTTGATGCTGAACACAACGGTGTTTCATTAGAAGGTTTCATTCTAATATATCTAACCGTTTGGCCGCTACAGAATATGACATCCAGACAGCATAAAAGCAAGAGCGGTACCCTAGCGGTTTTACAGGCAAGCTGTTACCTTGGGGCTGCTAAAAAGTGTAGTTTAAACAAATTTAAACAAGTGTAGTTTTTATCAGGAAAGAATTTCTATTTTTATACGAAAAATAAATAGATAATAAATTATTATTCTGATTTAATGTAATCGAAATTTGCATATTTACATTAATATCAGTCCTACAGCACCCATAGTGGTGAAAATGAAAACTAACAATATCAGTGTCATACAGCACTCCTAGTGGTGAAAATGAAAACTAACAACGACGCTATAATAAATTTTGAAATAACAGATGTGAATAAATAAAGGAATTTTAATTTAAGAGGCTAATTCTTCTTTAATAAGTTAGGTTAAAATTTAATCTAAAAATTAGAAACAACCCCTTTTTTAAAAAAAAACTATTAAATTCTGTAGAATCATTGATAATGTGAAAGCAGGAAAGGTCATTAGCCAGGTTCATTCATTATAACTACTCAGGATGATGATGATGATGATAATAATTTTACGTTGAGTCTTTAGAAAGGCGAAACAGCTGTCCAAACTCAAAATCTTAAAGGTTTGATTCTTACTAGTTTCCAGTGATTAATTTATTCATGAAATTAGTTAGACAAAAACAACAGATGGCGTTACATAAACGATTTATATTGTGCATGTATATTTATTTCTACGTTACTTCTATTTTTTTTATTTAATTTCAGAATGACAAGCCGAATGGCAATGACAGACTGAAGCTGTTCAAAGCCAAGACGATCAAACCAAAGCCAAAAGGCACTAAGAAAAACAAAAAGTGATAATGAAAAAATTGTGATTCAACAGGTTGTAATTAATCATGTTGTAATTATGTTGTAATTCTTGTGCTACAAGTTTAGAATTCGATATGTAATGGTTTTAAAATTTCAGGATTTTGTACAAATATCTCAAAACGAATAAAAACAATGCTTAATTTTCACTGATTTTTGTTATTCTTGTATCTTATTGTTTCAATGTTTATATTTTGTCTCAGAAAAAATTGGTATTAATTTTCATAATTTCTTTCCAACGCATTTGGGAATAAACTATGCAGAAACGTAGGTTAAAAACTTATTTCTTAGATTAGGTATTTTGATAAATTTATTCTTTACATATTAATTTGTTAATTATGATTTTCTTTAATTATCTGTTAATTTTTATTTTTACATAGAGTTCACGGGAAAGTTCTAATTCACCCAAATAACTTTTGAACGAAGATAGCTAGTTAGGAAGTTAGGTATTGGTATAGGAAAGCGACATGTGCTATCAGATGAGACTGTCGGCAGCGACCCTAGCGGCATGATGTGGAAGTTAGGAACCCTGTCTCTGAATGCTTTGTAGTCTACAAAGAATCGTCGACTAGCGAATATTCCGTTAATGACCTATGTAGTGGGTATCTTGTAAAAAAGATCATGGCAGGCTATTCGAATGAAGAGTGTTGTGAGATGGTTCTACTATATGGCAAAGTCGGCCCGGACTCTTAAGGGTCGCTTTACATTAAATAACATTTTGAAAATTTACCGTTTCCCGCCTTCTATTTGCACTATTCTTTCCTGTAAAATGTCGTTTCTTACTAATTCGGTGATGCTCTTCAACTTTCTCCAACATTTTTTTTTTCGTATCTGTAGTTTCCCGAGATAAGGTTATTAGCTTCCACATTTTGCTGCTAGGGCATTGCCGTCGGTCTCTTATAGGTCATTGTCGCTTTGCTATACCAATACCTAACTTCCCTAACTCTTAATCAAAAGTTAATTGCGTGACTTAGGGCTTTCCAGTGCAGCCTGTAGTGATTTTTATCATTGTAAAAAAATTTACATCTACAAAAAATTAAATATAAATTTACATTAAATCTCCTCCTAGTCTACATCGTTTTTTTTGTAAACACTAACAAAGCTTTGACTTCGGTGTCCTATCGGTGGATGCTAAAAGTTTTTTTATAGAGGGAGCCACCAGTATCCGGAGTCGTCCGTAATTTCTGCCAGTAGAAACCTCTTAAAAACAACAACTCAGTCCAATTTTACCTTTATTTCTTAAATATCATCAATAAATAAATTATATGCTTTTATTCTATAAGCATACTATTTATTTTTATGTATGCTATATATATAAATATATCCTATTTATTGTAACTTATAATAGATTATTTTGTCCTGAAACGATTAGTACTCACAATTCTTTGGTTAACAGATGTGGCAAATTCTAAGTGTCTACTTAGACGAACAGTCTATCAGTCAGTGTGAGGCGACTTGTATCTCATGACGCTTGAAATACAAACCAAAATGCTGCTAATCATCATCGCCATAATAATCTAGTACGGAAGTTCCTACAATGTGAATTCCATTGTGTTGATCGAAGCATTCATCTCAAAATTTACTTAAATATATCAAGACTCGAATTTGATAGCTCTTCCTGTTCAGCACTTGAAGTCTGTCCACGACTTCACATATGAAGCAGTCTTCACACAAACATCAATAATCGCAGGCTGTCCTGCTCATGGATCTTCGTTATGCCTAAATAATTCCTCCTCCTCCTGAAAACATCCAATGGGTTCAATGGCTTTGTCCCTTTCAGTAGACTACTTCACGCACGTTCTCCAAAGCTTTCGCACGGTAGAACGGAGGAATGGAATAACAGGTCTTTACTACATGGAGTCGGAGTTTCTTCTCTCTTCTTTTCAATCATTAACCAGTATCTTATATCGTATGACGTATTTCCGCTTCTGCAAACTGAGATCATAGAAATAGCATTCAATCTGTTTGGTGTAATATAAAAAAATCATGAATGCCAGTTTTAGCTGAACATGATTTTCGGAAGATCTCAGCCTGTTTGGTGCAACCGGGAATAAATGATTCAGAATCAGGAAGCACTTAACCAAATCGAAAGTAAATATGACATTGGTGATCTATGCATTTTCTTGGCTAATTAATATCTTCCGACTTAGATACAACAGAGCACTGATATCCCATTTATATTTCTTCTCTATTTGTCTGTTGGTCTGGTTGTATGTTTGTTGTATGCGCATTACGTTAAAACGGCTGGATAGATTATCATCAAAATAGGCACTTTGCTTATTTAAGGCCTAACTTAATACATAAGCATATTTATTGTAGTGTCCTTCCATCGTTTGTAATTGGTTCCCGAAATCCCGCAATAAAATGCTAATTTGATTAAAATTTTATATGATGTTAGTGGTCCATAATCACGATTGTTTTAATCTCAAGCCACTCCCCGGCTCTCAAAATAGATCCCACACCTCAGTCTCCAATATGCGTAAATCTAGCTTTAACAAGATAAGCTCATCGGAAGAGTTATAACATATTCTAGTGGCGAGAACTGTTAATGACGCTTGAAATACTAGTCTTATTATATTTTTACTCGTTATCCAAGCGTCGTTACCAGTTCTCGCCAACATAACATGATTTATTTTGAAATTACATCACTTACAATTGTTTGAATTAAGTCAACAATAACTTAATACAGTGCCATTCTTCAAAATCTTTTTTTTAAATGCGCATGTATGAAGACTTTTGTTGAAATAATGGATTACAGTGATGTCTCTCTTCATCACAAATATAGATTGTTCACTTTGAAAGGCAAAAAAAAACACCATAAAATGGAAGGGTAAACACTGGTTTAAGATTTGGTCCCACGAATGATGTAAAAATTATCAAGTACAAAGAAAGGATGGATCAAAACTACCATCCTTTCTCCATGTCCTTACCTTTGGTCTCCTTTGTTTGGTCCTCCCTAGCATAATGGATGATTTTTCAAACATTTAACTGTGTAAGGAAAATTTTAAATATCTTCTATTCGTATTGGTGATTTTATGTTTTGTTTACTTTTTAAGTTAAATTTAATTTAAGCTATATTTACAAGTTTTATTATTATTTACTTAAGAATCCGAATTATTTAAAAACTAATCAAATTATATAGTTTAAATTTACTTTAAATTTTTTTATTAATAAGAAATTATTAAAGAAATATGGAAAGATGTCTTGTTTGTTGTATTAAAATGTGTTTTTAATATTGCGCGATGTACTAATTATGTAAATATTCCCATACTAAAATGGGTAGCTTATTTAAAATTTAACATGATTGTAATTTATGGCCCAACGTAAATTATTTTTGTCTCTACACGTACCCCTATATCCAGTATTCCAAATAGATGCCTCAGAGTTGCGTTTCAGTCCACATTACGAGATGAACATATAAAGCAATGAAAATATAAATTGAATTTGCCATAGGCTGTAGAGAAGATACTTGGTTATATCATTGAAGTTTAAATTATAGTAAGTCCTCGATTTATGCAATCAATTCGTTCGGGGCATGTTAAAACACCTCGAAAATCGAATAGTGCTTAAATAAGATGTATTTTGGCATATATTTGTTTTATTAGATAATTATAATTAAATCGGTTGTGCTTAAGAATAGAAAACTTTGAGAAATGAAACTTTTTTGAGTATCTTTGAGTATAAAAATATATTACTGTTTACCGTGTTATTTGATAGATGGCGTAGCTAGTGGTAACTTGAAACATTGCTACTGCATATTCGTCAATGTTGTATCAAAATGTCGTATGTCAAAATTACCAAAAGCTTTTTATTGAGGTAAAACACTTGTATTTGTTAGCTACATCTGCTCTTAAATTGTTGTATGTGATCAGGTGATAGAATGCAAGTTATAGATTAAAAACAAAACGCATGTTAAGTTAAAAGAAAAAAACTAATTGCAAAACATCGTATGTAAGTAACAGTGCACTACAAAAAAAATTTTAAAACCAGTACTGTACCTACATATTGCATGATGTGCCAACCAAAGTTTAAAATTATGGTATCAAGTATTTTGGGTTAATACAAAATGAAAACAGAAGCTTTTCTTAGCTACTGAAGAGTGTACATTTTTACATATGACATTTTGATATAACAGCGACGATATATCCTTTATTGACTGGGCATGCGCAGTCTTACTATTCCACTTTAACATTTCTCTTTTCTGTTCGTCCATTTGTCCATTTGTATGTGCATCATGTTAAAATCCTGGCCGTAATTTCGTAAAATTTGATACGAAGCATAGTTATGACTTAATTAAAACATAGACACATTTATTTTGACCTCTGTTCTTCCAATTACTCAAAGCTAACTCCAATAATCCCTTGCTAAATTTAAATTTCTTTAAAATATGTCCCGAGGCTTATTAACCACCTTAAATTACGAAGACGATTGTTTTGATGTCCACTGCTTTTCTCGTTTATCAAGGTGGATGGATAACATTGCATGGGTGTCTTGAATTGCCCAATGAAGGATGTCTTAAGAAAGTTTTATTTTGTAAGAGGATTTCTTACTTAAATTTAAAAAAGATGTTGGGGGAAAAACAGTAATATAAAGTAGAGATGTCCATGAATACTTATTTCAAGTTTCAAGAAGATATTCTATTGTATTAATATGCAATCCCGTCAATTGATAATACATTTGATATTGTAATATTGTTACCTGGTGATTTTTCCTCGTTTGTTTCCCCCCCGTAGGTGGACTCTTCCTTGCCCGGTGCTCGGTTTCCCCGTCACCTCTGAGGTTAGTAGACCGTTCCAGAGCTGATGGCGAGGCTGGACACCGGGATATAACGGGGAGTTCCACCTGTGTTAGACTGTGAGTGTGGCGGCAAGCCAGCCGCAGGGAGAAGCTCTCCGAGTTAGTTAGGAGATCAGGGTTAGTTGAGAGGCCGAGAGCCTCACGACAGTCTCCGGTTAGAAGAACCGAGTTGAAAGCCGAGAAGCTCGGCGTACGCAAGTCACGACGCCGACGGCAAACGAGAGGAATCGCCGTCCAGTTCAGCGGGGAATAGCAGACCACTCTCCCCGCTAAACAACGCTCAGAGCCGGCCAACGAAGGAGACGTTTGCCGGCAAACCGAAGCCATCCGAAGTCCGGAGTTCTAGACGGGATCCCCGCGGTCAAGGCGACCAAAAGGACCGCTAGCTTCATCGAGCCTTCCCGGAGTCGACACCGAAGAGGATCTGCGAAGCCCGCAAGCCCCCCCTTCCAGTCGACGAATACGTGGAGTATGTCAGACGCATGCTGTGAAGTCGACATCGACCCTCACCAGACCCCCACCCACCCCGTTGCTGACGATTTTGGCCAGCGGTAAAATCGACAGGCAGCAATATCAATTACTTATAATTTAGAAGATCCTTCAACGTGTGCGGGTGGAAAATCTTTATGTTTTGATTGTTGAAAAATAGTGAGCACACATGTTAAAATATGAATAGCATGTACAAGTTAAAAATACACATGGTTGGACTTCAGTCTTCAATTTTCATTTTGTTATTTTTATTCCGAAATATTTTTGGAGGAAGAAATGATGTATTTCCTTTTCTTTTTTGTCAACTTGAGAAAGAAAACCGATAAGGTTTTCGAAATATTGTAAAGGAAAATTGGTGAAGAAGTATCATGAATAAAGAAGATTAATAACATTAGGATACTGTAAAAATTATATCTGTTTATGTTTCACTGTCTTTTAATGGCTTAGAATATAAAACAATGAAGGATAAAATGGAAATAAGCCTATTTCATATATCATTTTTTATAAAAATAGCATTAATTATAATTATTAAGGATTAAGTTTGGTAATATTTTCCAGGATTTCCATTGATGATGTAAAGTTTCTCAAATTGAAAGACACTGTAAGTTAAAAGCCTTTTTTTTTTAGTTAATTTCTATTTAATATTTTTAATAAGTATTAGGTGAGTGCAAAAGTTCTACCCGTTTTTATTACCCATAAAGAAGAGCAATTAAACGCAAAATGAACAGTACCTATTATTGTGCATAATCCCCATTGCTATCCAGGACCTCTTGCCATCTTATTGGTAGGAGATGAATCCCACGGCGCGGCGGTAAAATTCCGACGGTTTCGAGTCAAAAAAGTCTTGGATGGCAGTTTTCACAGCATCAAGATTATCAAAGATTTTGTGACTGAAGGAATTGTTCAACGCACGAAATAGGTGATAGTCAGTTGGTGCCAAGTCAGGAGAATTGGAAGGGTGGGGTAAAACCTCCCTACCAAAGCCTAGTAACTTTTGGCGAGTGATGACAGCAGCAGGTGGCCTTGCGTTATCGTGATGAAGGGTAACATCGCGACGATTGATGAGATCTGGCCGTTTTGCTACCAAATTTCAATGCAGCCTGTCTAACTGTAGACAGTAGAAGGCAGCATTGATGGTTTGGTTGAGTGGCAGGACCTGCCAGTGAATTATTCCCTGCACATCCCACCACACACTCAATAACACACTCTTGGGATGAAGTTCAGCTTTCGAAGTTGATGCAGGCGGATTAGAATGGCGACACACAGTCCTACAACGCATTACGTTACGGTACATAACCCACTTCTCATCTCCTGTCACAATTCGTGTCTAGAATGGGTCATTTTTGTACCGCGAAAGCAAGGAAACACAGGAGGCGATTCGGTCATCCCGTTGCTTAGCTGTCAGGTTATGTGGAACCCAATGATCCAACTGAACCAGCCGTCTCTCGACCGTTGTCCAGTGTACGTTGAAGGTCTCCGCTAATTCTTGCACGGTTGGTTTCGAGCTGTTCCTTATGGCTTGGTCTATATCGTCCTCTCCAACATGTGATGGCCGTCCACTCCTAGCCTGATTTTGGCAGCTTCTGTCTCCTTCCCTCAATTTACGTAACCATCAACGACATGTGCTTTCGTCTACTCTATTGCATCCTCCCCATAAACTTGACAAAAATTCGACATGCTGCGGCTGCCGTACTCTTTTTATCAAACTCGTATAACAAACAATGTCTTATATGCTCCTTCTCGCGTTCCATGTTACACCCTCTGATATTTTTTTTGAGATGATTAACTTTGTGAGACACGATGCATTTATATGTGAGGCATCCATGTGATTGGCAGACGATTTGCGTCATTACAATGTCATGTGTGAGGGCAATTCCATTGAAAATATTCATATCCAAAAACGGGTAGAACTTTTGCACTCACCCAATATAAGAAATATATTTTATGATATAAGATCATCATTTTTTTTATTAAAGATTGTAAGAAAGGGGCTTCAGAGCAGTAATTGCGAATGAGTTTCTGTAAGAAATCATTAAGTTAATGGCCTCCATATGTCTTTTTTCCTTGAACATTTTCTTTATCTGTTTGTATGTTCACCACGCTAAAATGGCTGGACGAATTTCGATAATTTTGGGTTCAATCCTTATTTATGTCCTAATTTAAAATGTGAGCAATATTTAGCTATTACATTTGTTTTGATTCTATTACCGTTAATGGAAGCCTTAGTTTTTTGATTTGATTCCAATTACCCAATCATAAGAAAATATGTGACTAATGATTAACCTATCGCAATATTTGTAAATACCCTTTAAATTCTTGTCTAGATGTTTTCTCCGGCTTCTCTCGGGTGGATTTTGGAAAGCAAAAAGTTGTTAATGTCTAGCTTAAATCTCTAATATATCGACCATGTTCTATTTGTAATAAATATTGCATTTAGAACTTTTAATTTCCAGAAAAGAAACATTTTGCAAATTTCACGCGAGATTTATGAGATATTTTGCAGTAAAGATTAGAATTTATAATGAAATTACGTAAAGCAAAAAAAAATATATAGCTTTGAATAATAAAATATTTTAAGAAATGGTGGCAATAAACCTACAATTTCTAAAACGTTCTTCGAAGGTGCCCGTTCACGAAAGAATGCCTTCACCATCCTGCCTTTACAATTTAAGATCCCCTTCCCCTCGACTACGCCACCAATTAAATATATATATTCCTTTATTCAAAGTTATAAGCGATAATTTTTGAGCACAGTAATTAAAAGATACAGTGAAATTATGCTTCGATATCGGTTTTTAAAAACACTTTTGTCTAATTCTTGCAATTCCCGTGAGAAAAAAATTAGACGAGTGCCAAAAAACGAGAGATTTTCGTAAAATCAGAGAAAAGGTGAAGTTATGGGTTCTAAAGGTAGCCTACGCATTTCGCAGTAACCTACAGAGTAATCATGCAAAATTTGGTCCAGATTGGTCAAACGGGTGAAGAATGTATAGAGAACAAACATACATATATACAAACAAACAAACACTTAATTTTATTTATATAGATAAAAGTAGTAATCAGTATAGCAACCAGCTAAATTCCACTCCTGCCAATCTCTACTCTCCTTTCCTTACCACGTGACAATACGATGGATACAAGAGTATTAGGTGAATGGTTTGGAAATCCAATTTCGGTGTAAAGAAAGCTGATTTGATTCTGGAAGATCGACAATTTATTAAAATTACTGCTTTCTTAAGATGAAACAAATCATTCAAGTATTCACTTGTAAAGTAGCTAATTTATTTCATTAATAAATCTGGACGAAGGTCTGCCGTGCCGCCGTTGTGTCGGAACCTGGGTTCGAATCCCGGTGGTGGCATGGCTGTTTCTTTCTTCTTCTGTGTTTCGTCCGTTTCCACCTGGGACTTACTATCTCAGGGTTATTCTGACTTTATGTGAATCTCTTCTTGAACTTTACTAGCTCCACCGTGACGGTCGCCATACGGGGCTAGTTTCCGTGGTCCTTAGTTGGCCCAAATCGATATCAAGAAGAAGAAAAACTCGCAAACAAAGCTGACACGGCAGTAAAAATATTAAATTTCTTTAAAGGTCGTCCATGAATTGAAACCTGACGATCACGCTTAACGGATTCAATACTGTCAATGGTTCCGAAACTTTTGATCAGAAAAAGGAATAGAAGTACTGGATGAATGCTTTTAGACCGACGAGGCTTGATTTCATTTATCAGGGCTAATAAATTCTCAAAATACAAGGTTATGGAGGACAGAGAATCCACACATTCAGATTCATGAATTCCTGAAAACTTCCCATAGCAATTTCGCGAAAGCGTATTGTAGGACCAATATTCTTTGAAGATGCCATCCACTCGGAAAGATATTGCTCAGATATTGTCTATCCATTCATAGGCCATATCAATGAAAGGGAAATTAGTGCAGTAAAACCCCGCTAATCCGGCATCCGATAATCCGGCACATTCAATAATTCGGCATCGGTGTAAGGGTTTTTTTTTACACTGAATAAGCCTTCCGGGCGCGTTCGGCAGAGTTCGCGGGCAATCGGCTGAGGTCGGGCGTATTCGGCAGTGATGACAAATCTTCGTCCGTCATTTTGTGTCATCTAGTGCTCACTTGTCAGTGCTACGGTACAGTGTCGCTTTGCCGTGAACGTTCAGTGTTGTTGATTTTCCATCACTACCAAAATCAGAGAAATCACAATAGAACACGGAAAAATGGCCTGATACCTATTAAATAGCCCTTTCGACTCTATTTTAGCGGTATTTCCGCTATCCTCGCAATAACGGCTATTTTTAGACGGCGCTCAGTAATCCGGCATTTCGGTAATCCGGCACTGTCGAAGTCCCGAACGTGCCGGATTAGCGAGTGTCTACTGTAAAGCATACTTTCAACAAGACGGCGCTGCAGCGCACACTTGTCGGCCCTCCATGCCGCTACTCCAAAATGTCTTTAGTAAACGGATCATTCAAGGGATCATTGGCCACTGAGATCCCCTGATTTGACGCCACGAGACCTTTTTATCTGTGGAGGAGCTAAAGAATCGGGGTACAGGAAAAGACCGAAAACAGTCAACGAGCTGAAACAGGCAATCATTAACTGTTCACGGTCACGGTTTACATTATGAAATTGAAAATGAAGGACACTTTCAACTACTCATGTAAAGTTAGTAGTAAATAAGAAATACAATTGTTTTATTTCAATAGAACCTTCGAAATTCACTGCGGAGAAACGTTTTGAATGCACTGTATTTCAGCATTGTGTATAAAATGTGTTACTGAGTGTTGCACTTTGAATAAATTCTATTCTATTATTTTATTTTACAATTTTTTACTTATTATTCAAAATTTTCTATCTTTTTTAATTCTTTAGATGGATCTTACTATAAATACAGTAAAGATCCCCGGAAATGTCTACGTTAATGGTGAAAAGGCACTTGGAAGTCTTACGGTAATCAAATTTTACTTTAACGATTTCTTTAGAAATTATACATACGCTCAAATATGGCAGCTATGATGATTTCAGTATTCGCCAAGGCGATGCAACATCTACCACCATCCGAGCAGCGAATGTCAAGGCAAATGCTTTCCGTGTATCATAATCACCAGAAACCAATTGTTGACTGTGGGATATTTTATAGGGATAAAACCTTAAGACATTTCGCATAACTTTCCACATTGCTGTGCACGTGACATTGCACGTGCACTACTGCTACCATGTGCATTTGCAATGTGTTCTCTGCAGTCCACTTGGCCTTGCGACCTCGTCAGGGTTTTACTGCATAAGTTCCTGTCTCTTCAAAAGGAAAAATTATTTTCTGAAGATTAGTAATCGTCAGTGGACTTTACGTAAAACTTTTAGCTGCCGAAATGCCTTAAGTGCAGCAGAAGCATTGCTGTTTGGTTGATAGAAGAGTTTTAATTCGCTATACGGCATTTTCCACAGCAGAACGCAATACCTCTGCTGGAATTGCTAAGACATGAAGTCTAATGTTGTCTATCAGATCTGAATAAGTTTAACATCTTTCACGATACACCTGGCTTTTCAAAAAAAAAAAAAAATCATAAGAAGTGACGTGAGGTCAGGTAATCTGGGAGACCAAGTTGTCTGGAAATAACGGCTAATTAACCCGTTCATTTGTAAAATATTGCCTTAACATATTTTGAACATAGCAGGTGATGTGGGGTGGTGGTATCCTCTTGCATGAATTGGTTTCCTGAAGACACTCACGTTGTTGAAGCTCTGATATTACGAAATTCGCCAACATATCATAATACCGTTGTCCTTTTATGGAACAGGTGTGGGGTCCAGTTGGAGTTAACTCTTCAAAAAATATGGCCCAATGATGAAATTAGCCATAAATCCACACCACACAGTCACTTTTGAAGAATGCAATGGCACCTGTTGGATAACAAAAGCCTTTTCTGTTGCCCATATGCGACAGATGTGTGTATTCACTTGCGCGTTTAAGCAGAAGTGGGCTTCGGCGTTTTCCAACTCTATCTGGTAGACCGCAAAGTTGTTGTTTGGTTCAAATTTTGCAGTCATTTTGTGGACAGCACGAGAAGACATGTTTCTGATGACGGAATTTTCTAACAGCGGTAATTGCATTATTATTGTTCTGATAAAACAACTTTACCAATCGCGCTTTCTCCTGCAAGTGTTGGCATTGCTCGCGAAGTGCATCTAATGCTTTTGAAGAGCTTTCTTTCTTTTTATAGAGCTGCGTATCAACATTATGCAAATAATATTACCGTGATGCGATCTCTAATCAGAGAGCGACATGTGACCACCAATTTTGTCCAATTAACACTTTTTTTCCTGAACCGATCAATGGCCACTAGAAATTGGAAATGGTCTGGACAGACAGTCGGATTTTCCCCTAAACCTCCTGAACGTGGGGAGTTCACCGAGATATTATTCATAGCGCTCCGACTTCTGTATTGGGCTGTGAAGAGTGTTACAAACACAAACAGACAAGTGAACTCTTTATTATCTTCTCCCTACGGGGATCGCTAACAAGGCACTGCTTCGCAATTACACGATTTTCACTTTAGGACAATGTCCAAAACCTAACTTGTTGTAATAGCGGAGTAAGCCAGTTCACTATTAAAATATAAGTAAATATTAATTTTATATTTATTATTATTGCTCACAAAACAATTCTGTAACAGTCAAGGATATCTTGAGAATGTAAATGTCAGGAATAAAAATTAAAATAAAATAAATACAAATCTAATAAAAAAAACAAATAATGAAAATTAAATTCTTTTGTATGGAAAAGTTTATGTTTACTTTTCTATTATCTAAAAAAAATATTTAATTGTAATTTTCATGTAATTTTATGGAAAATAATTTCATCCTTTTCTTTTGTTGTTTAGGTGGATATCGGTGAACATTTGGGCAGAATAGAAGGAGATGTTTTTATTTTTGGGAATCGATACCAAGGTTGTCTTGAGGTAAATTTTTAGCATTATATTTTTTCTTTATGCTGCTTGCTACTACCAGATGGCAGCACAAGTCCTTTCCTATTGAATTATGGGAGTACCTCTGGGGAAACTTTGGTCAATATGGCTGCCCACAGACGCGAGAATTTTAAGTCCATCGGGAATTGCTGTATTTTTTTTGTATATAATTTCATAGTAAACCTAACAACATCAGGATATATCGACAAGAATATATCTTGAAGAACTTCTTACATCTTTGCTATTTTTTTACTTTCTAAGTGCGTTAATGTTTCAAATACAGTTGACTCGCGATGATCCGACATTTGACAGTCCGACAAGCTGGGTAGTCCGACTCGCATCGGCTGCAAACACTTTGATGCGTTGGTGTGAGGAGAGGGAACTCGACTATGAGAATATTTTAATTTTAATGTTAAAAGATATTCAAGAAAAAGCCATGACAGATTCTTTACGTAAGAAGAAACAAAAAACGATTATAGATTTTTTTAAGCCGTAAATACATATGTACTAATTTTTTTTTATTTTAAGACATAAATACAGTAATAAATTAATATTACATACATACGTATTCATTTGTGTAAAATTATGAGGGTTTTTTTTTATATACCCTCAATGGATTCTCCCTCAATGGAGAATAAAATATATACTCAATATCTATTGTAACAATATATGTACTATAGTACGTACAATACTGTATATACATAACATTTTCTTGCCTTAGAAGTCAAAATTCCGTTTTAAAAAAATCAACCTTTGGTAATCCGACATTTTTGATAATCCGACACCCCCTCGGCCCGAAAACTGTCGGATTATCGCGAGTCAACTGAAGTTTCAGTATTTGATCATTCATTTTTAATTCATAAAAAGCATTGACTGAATCTAAACAGAATATTGATGGTGAACTGTAGTTAGACTACGGTTCAATAACTGATTTTATCAAATGCAAAATTGCATGGTGCTAGCCTAACTTAAACGAAATGTAGAGAAATGAGTAGGAGATCCGATGAATAAAGGAAAAAAAAATCACAATATTAATGTGAGACAAAAAATTCATGTCCCAACAATTATTCCGGTTTATAATGACTTTAATGAGAGCATAAATTAAAGAAAAGGCCCGAACATTTATATGATTTATTAATTAATTTAGACCAGGGTTTCTCAACCTTTTTTTACCCACGGACCCCTTTTCCCTTCTTTTTTTTTGGGGGGACCCCCTCATAGCTAAAAAGTAAAGGGATTATATTAATAATCAATGAAATAGTAAATGATTATGCTTTGTTTTGAATGAAAACTAATTTAATGCAAATAAATTATTCTACAGTGGTAAATAGTACATGTTCTACACACTGGTAAATAATTCGTAATAAACCATTTTAAAATTAGTGTGATTCAATGAGATCCCTGTGGACCCTGAAGAATATTACATGGACCCCGGTTGAGAACCCCTGATTTAGACCATTAGTTCACAAATAACATTCTAGAATCTTACGAAGGAAAGAGATTTCAGTAATAGTGAAGACAATGAGAGCTTCAGAACAATTAGAAAAACAAAAGAATTATGAAAAAAGAAATAGTGTGGAGGGGGTTCCCTTGTTTTTAAAAATTTTTTGGAAACCCTATTGCCCTCTTAAAACTGAAATCTCCTACCACCGTAATACGGCTCAAATGAGACTAATTATGGCTGCTGAGCGCGAAACAGCTGTCTTATGAATAATACCACTTGTGAACAGAAAGTCTACATTAATTAAAAAAAAAATACTTGTTAAGTGACACTAGAGAAAGAACGAAAAGTTTTATACTGTAATTATTAGAAACTGTTACAAAATTTTCGTCACTGTTAATCTTCTCAGAATGCAATTCATAGAAATGAGTTTGGTTAGATATCTCTGAGTGAAAAAAAAAGTACAGATTATTCTGAATATATCTGATATTTTACTTTAGTATAAACTCATTGTACTTCTGTTTTCCTAAACTACATTTTTTTGAAGTATTATTCAAATTATTTTCTATTGTCTTTTCGTACAGACTTTTACATCAGATAAGAACTTCAAACTAGAAGGAGATCTATCCATCAACGGGAAGAAACACTACTGGAAGATTGATGTAATAAAGTACCATTTAATTATCTATGTCTATTTTCTGTATAAAATGATCGTACAAAATATGGGGGTCATTTTAGTGGAGGTGATTAATTTTAAAAAGTAAAATGAAAGTGATCAGTTAGCGTTATTAAAATTGGTAATGTTGTCATTTAGTGACATAAGTTGTCATTTAGTGACATCTTTTCATAAACACTTCAGTTGTGGGTCAATAATGCAGGTCCAAATTTTTGAGAATAAATCTAAGGTATAAATCAATTGTGAGGTAATCAATTAGGGGACACTCTTATCAGTTAAAATTAAACAAAAAATTCTTATTGTAGGATCAACAGATGAAATTCTTTATGAGCAAAAAATTCCATAAAAACTATAGGATGGTTTTAATAATCACAGTGGTTGCTGAAGATATTTTTAGAATAGTTTAAGCTCTACAGAATAGCCATAAATCTTTATATGAGTAATTATAGACCACGAATATTATTAAATTTCAAAATTGCTATGTGTCTTGACGATTTTAAGGGAATTCCTTGTGCCGAAGAATGATCTGCCATTTTGCCGACCTAAAAGCCAAGATTACTGGGAAATCAACAAGCCATTTCAAACCATTTCAAATTTCAAAAATTCAAAACTATTATTGTAACTCGCAAAACGAATAGTCTTAATTTCTAATATTCAATTTCTCTCACTTTTAATCCATTTTCTCATTATTACAATTCCCTCGCTTTATATTTTACTCAGTTTACACCATTATTTTTTATTTAGAAATTAAAAACACATTATTTCTAAAACCGAAAGAATTAAATTGTTTTTGTTTTTATCACTCCAGAATGTTCAACTTGATTTTTTACTTTGGTAAGACGATAAAAAACAAATCAATTTGGTTTATAGGAGACACAGTGAAGTGACTCTATAGAAAGGGCCATCTTGAACCGGAAGTAGCCACATTGGGTCAGGGGTTTCATTGTCAGCACAGTCGAGTCATTTTAAACAGACACCAATTTTATCTAATTACCATTATTTACCTGAACCGGTCACGGGCCGTCTACAACCGAAATTGGTCTTCCGGTCAAAATTACCGAAATTATTCATCAAACTTCTAAGTCAGTCCTTCTCAGGTTCACGGCGCATGTTTATATTTGAAGAAATCCCGCAGCACACCAAATTCTTATTACTTTTATTGCTGTATTAGAATCCTTTTAAAAACTACAAGTGAAAAATTACAAATTTGTAATTTAAAAATCAATATAACATGAATATAAAAGTCGTATTTTTTAAGCCATTAAAGATATCTGAAAGATACTTTTCTAAGGCGATTTCAACGTCATTAATGTTTTATTAATCTTAATTGTTATAACGAAACAGAATTTAGTTCACAATTTTGCTCAGGTTATTTGACACCTAGATTTTCTTCTAAAACACGAGCTCGACTAATCATCAACTTATATAATTGGCTAAGTTCGTCTGTCTGTCTGTCTGTAACTCGATATAATTAAGCTATTAAGATAGATCCGAGGGTTCTCAATGGTACCATTGCATCAAGGGAACTCAAATTGGATGAAATATTAATTCCATGTTGTTTCCATGAAATTTTATCCTTGGGAACTGACCTAGACAACTGGAATTCTAACAAAACATACGTTCAAAACCAAATAATTTTGTTACCACTGCAGCCATTTTAATGAAATTCTGCATACGTACTCAGTTTTTTACGCTGATTTTAAACTCAAAACCATTTTTGCCGTAGAAGCTTCGTTCACAAGTTAGCACAGTATTTAGATTATAAAGGTGAGTTATAAATGCCTTTCGGCGTTATGAGTCAAAAATAATAATTATTCCATTCTTACTTTTAGTAAAATTTATTTACAAGGACAAACTTTAGATATGGTTGGCATTTATTTACCAGAGCCTGTTTTTAGTCACGGACAGTTATATGTTGCTATTTCTCGAGCACAGCCGTGCTTGCAACGTCAAAATCAAAATTCTTGACCGAATAGATCAAGGACATCTGATAGAAGGATCTGATGCTGTTTTTACAAAAAATGTAGTTTATAAGGAGATATTTATTTTGTAGTTGATAGTTGATAATAAAATGATTTTACAGATTTTTTTATGGCTGTCGTCCGACAGGCTTTGCTGCTAGTTAAAGATAGATGTTGATTCCATATGCACACCACTTTTTTTTTTCTTGCGGCACACCACTGATATTCTCACAGCACTCCACTGTGTCACGACACACAGGTTGAGAAGGCCTTGGGAGTCCACTGTATGACTCATGGAGTTGTGACTGCCGGTTGGTCTGTAGAACGAGTTAGATGATTTTAGACGTGTCGTTTCAGTAAGCAATCTGTACGCCATCGGACGGCCATAGCGTGATGGCCATGAGAATGCCTCTATTGCTCTAATACCAAACAGGTTCTACTTTCAAAACACGTTTCATTTCATTCCTAGAAGCAAACTGACAACAGCTCTCTTGGTGGCGAATTGAAGAACTTTGAAATTTCAATCGCATTTGTATCTCTTTTTTAGAAATTACTGACTAAAAAATTGGTTTTCACGAACAGAGGTCATGTTTTCATGGATGCTTCCAGAAAAAGCTATATTATTAACCAAAATCATAACAGAATTTCGGCCTGAAATTCTGAAGCGGCAGGTTAATTGAATTCTCGAAAACATATCGTCGCTGAAAACATATCGTCGAGATTTAAAGATAAAAGTCGAACTGAAACCGAAGAAATATAAAAAGATGAAAAAATGAAATACATATTATCAATTTTAATTGATTAAAGACATTCTCTCTCCTATTCGATGCATTAAATAAATTACTTTTTGTATAAATCAATGTTTATTTTCGTAAATAAAAACGTAAGTATGACGGCATTTGAGAAGTATAAATTTCCTTAGATGGAAGTCGATATGGGATATGTAAGACAGTTTTAAAGCATTTTACTCGCATTATCATTAGCATTGCCTACTTAAATGGCACGTCTAAATCAAGCCTTTACACACACAGACAGGGGAAATTTAATAGCTTTTCCTTACCGGGGGGGGGGGTTAAAAAGGCAGTGCTTCTGTAAGGGACTATTTTCCCTTTACATCAAAGGTCTGAAGCCTAACATATCATAATAGCGGGATCACACAGTCCACTAATAAAATATAAGTAAATACTGATTGTACATTTATTCTTATTACTCATAACAATGCTTCATTCGTCAATGTAACTTGAGAATATACAAGACAGGAATAATAAATAAAATGTACAATTACAAACCTAACAAAAGAAAATAATCACATCTTTTTGTTCTGCAAACGTTTTTGTTTATTTGTTTATTATCTGAAAAAATATTTAATTGTAAATTTCATGTACTTTTATGAAAACTATTTTCCCTGCTTTTATTTTAGGTGAATTTCGATGAATCCTTTTGCAATTTAACAGGAGATGTTTTTCTCTTTGGGAATCGATACCAAGGCCATCTTGAGGTATCGTAGAAATAACTTGAATGTATATTTATAAACTTTATTTTATATACTTTCGTCTTTTATATAGGCTATTAATTCAAGGATTAACTTAACAGTGATTCACCAATTCCTCTCTTTTCTCTATCAGTTCTTTAATTCTTTATACAATTACTAGTCGGCTACCCGTCGCTTCGCTCCGGAAGCCTCGCGTATGTAACGGAAAACAATTTGTTATTTATTAAAAAAACACACACACACACAAATTACATCAAGTAAAATAAAACTAAAATTTTTTTTAAGTTTTTTTTTATTTTAATTTTTGATGTATATATTCTGTCAATTCACGACTGCTTTTAGAATCAGCGTGTGAATCATATATCTGTGATATATTTTTAATTTTTTATAGAGATTAGAATGTAATCCTTGTGGTCTAATGCCTAAGACGTCTAACTTCGGAGCAGAAGGTTGCATGTTGGATTCCAGTAGATAACTTGTAGAAATTATTTCTAATTTTGTAAATTACAATAATTGCACCAGACCGAAAGAGAAATAAAAGATTTTCGTAATATAGATACAATTTTCAGTCGCTTTTGAGCTACAAATAGTGAGCTTTCAGTATTCTACTTAATAGAAATAGTGCTTCTTTCTTTCTTGAGTCTCTTTTTTTTATTTCCATTGATACTTTACAGTGGTTTTTGAATTAGAAATAGTGATTGTTTTTGAGTAACGAATAGCGATTTTTCAGTATTCTACCTAATAGAAATAGTGATTATTTTTTTTTCTGTTCTTTTTTATCCAATTCCAATTGATACTTTTCAGTGGTTTTTGCGTTACAAATAGTGAAAATTATCTATATCTATTAGCTAGGCCATCAGATTGTTCGATATAGATATTTGAAGAAGAGATTTCAGATGGACGTTAGTTGATATAGATGATAAATGAAGATCATAGCTTGTATACGAAATTCTTCACAAGAAATTGATTGTGAATATTCTTTAGAGTGAAGATAACCAAATTCTGTTGAATTGTGACTCAAAGACCTAAAGTTTATGTGAGTTAAGACAACGTTTTCCAATTATATGGCAACTTTATTTAGAGTTTGTCCTTGAGCTTTATTGATAAATATCGCATAAGAAGGTCTGATCGGAAATTGTTTTCTTGTGAAAGTGAATGGAAGTAGATTACCGCATGGTTCCATAGACATCCTATGGATGAAAACAAAATCTCCTTTGTGAGTTCTGTTATAATTTCGGTTTCTATGAGATCATTATCGAATGAACAGCATTTAAGTTGAGTTCCATTGCAGTATGCAAACTTGGGATTGATGTTTCGCAACAATATTATTGGAGATCCAATCTGCAATGATAAACGATGTTGAGGAATTCTGCTGAGATTCAATGCGTTCAGACACTTGGGCATATAGAGATGTTCGTGTGATGGATTATCAGAGGTGTCAATTTTATTCGCACTTGTATTGTATGCTCTGTAGTCTCTCCTTGTATTCTTAGACTTATCATTCGATTGATGTTATCGACACTCTCGTTCATCTCGTTTATCTAATTCCAATTGATACTTTTCAGTGGTTTTTAAGTTACAAATACTGATTTCCCAGTATTCTACCTAATGACGTACTGCGTCTTTCTTTTTTGACTTTCTTTTTAATTACAATTGTTACTTTTTAGTCAAAGTCAGTTCAGTTTTGACAGATAAGTCAAAAAAGCAATATGAAAAGAGTTGTAGTTCCCATGGCCTAATGGGTAAGATGTCTGACTTCGGATCAGAAGGTTGCAGGTTCGATTCCTGTCGCGGATGTTTCATTGAAAAAATTCTTTCTATTTTTCATTCTCACAGAAAACTGCGCCGGACAGACAGACAGAGAAATAAAAGATTTTAGTAATATAGATTACAGATGACTCTGGAATGGGTAACAGGTTTTTGTACAGGCGGACGACCTTTGTGCTCAGTACCCGGCCTTCATATAAATGTCGCGGGTCATTGAAAAGTTGGTAGGCCTTACCTCCATCATAGGCCGTCGTAGGGCCCTGTAGGACATACGTACCGACACCTACCTATACTACAGGGTAACTCCACTGTAAGCGGACCTTAGATCTCCGGCCCAAATCAGATTAGCCACTTCTAAGCTCCGCCCCCTAAAAACCCGTGAACAGATATCGACTTTGTTGTTACTTATTTGTAGTTACTCCAATGACCTAAAACTGTACAGTGTTTGTGGCAAAAGCTGTAAAATCAAACGTCAGGATAAGGGTTTGAAGATGAAAAAACGTCAAAAAGTTGAAATTTCTATCGGCCGCCATTTTGGAACAGTTGATACGATTTGGCTGAAAGACAATACCAACCGAATCCTCAAGGGTATCTAGCATCCATGAAAGTTTTAGCTAAAATGCTCAAAATTTACAGGAGGTATCCACGTCATAACTTTGAGTTCATGCACCATTTCTATGGCCCGCCCTCTAAAATCCGTGAACAGATTTCGAATTTTTTGATGCTTATTGTAGTTCAACCCAGGGGCGTATATAAGGGGGGGGGACGAGGGGGCCCGGGCCCCTCCCGAAATAATGAAGGTATGTCCTCCAACGTTTTTTTTTTGGTTGAAGAGATAGGTTTTTAGGGTTTTTTTTTTTTTTGGTTGAAGAGATAGGTTTTCATGGTTTTTTTTTTTATTTGGTTGAATAGATTTTTTGACTCGGCCCCCCCCCCCCGAAATAATGAAGGTATGTCCTCCCAACGTTTTTTTTTTTGGTTGAACACGTAGGTTTCCATGGGGTTTCTACTTAAAAGTTCTTAACTTAACCTTACATTAATCTTAGGCCCCCCCCCCCCGAAAATATATTCTATATACGCCACTGGTTCAACCAATGCCCTAAAAGCTATGAAAAGTTTGTGGCAAAAAAACTAAATATAACGTGACTATAAGCTTTTGAAAATAAGGAAAAAAAATCATCAAAAAGTGAAAATAAAATATATAGGGTGAATCGAAAATAGGGGGACAAACTGCGGGGACGGGTTACCAAATGAAGTACAAAAGGTCAGATAAACATATGACCGGAAGTGCATGGTTGCTCAGTTATTCCAATCCAAAGAAACGAAGTCAGACTACAATGGAAACAATGGACCTGAACAGTATCTTTATTGGTAGCATCTTGAACATTTACAGTAAAACCTCTCAAATCCGGCCCTCGGTAATCCGGCCCCCACGGTAATCCGGCCTGGTCCTGAGTAATTTTGTTTTTTACTAACTAAATTCGTTTCCCTATTTTTCTTACCTTATCCGCGCGTATTCATTATGAGTGAAAAAAGAAAGAAAAACTTTGTCACTATGGAACAGAAGCTTAATGCGTTAAGGAGATTGGATGCAGGGGAATCTGCAAAACAAATATCACTAGAGCTTGGTGTCGGAAAAAGCACATTTGTGTTGTTTTTAATAAACATTTGAGTGCCAAATTATGAAAATGGGATTAAATTAATTAAACCTGGCATTATGTCTTCACAAAAATTGAGGTATTGAGTTATTTTAAGAACACTCGGTAGTCCGGCTTTTCTGTAATCCGGCCTACTGGGCGCCACATTAGGCCGGATTTGAGAGGTTTTACTGTACTATGACGTATGCGGTAACCACACCGCCCCCGCAGTTTTTGCCCCTATTTCAGATTCACCTGTATATATCGTGGGAAGAATAATTTGGATGGCATATATATATATTCGTGATCTACGACCCATGATTGGCGTTTATTACAAGGTCCCGGGGTCATCTGTTCAGGACGGGGAGAAATGCAGCAGTGACAACAACAGAATTTTTCATTTTCTGAAATAAAAAAAAACAATTAAATCCTTTTATTTGCTTAAAATTGTTAAATAGGATTAATTTTACTCCTTTCAAACCGCAGGCAATGGATTGAGGGCTTTTTCATGTTTATTGTTAAAGACAATGAGAGATTAACAAAAATAGGGTAGAAAACCATTGTTTAGATTCCAATCTTTTCTATGATATTTGCCGTCGTCTTGCGCCAGTTTCTCGAGAAGGATCCATTTGGAAAAGATTTCAAATATTAAAGTTAAATCGTATCCCTTATCATTATACACTCTTGGAAACAAAGTACTTGGAAAAATATTGTGATCTTGATGAAACACGATATGTGCAAAGAGGATGGAAAGAAAATGAAAAAAGCAAGAAAACCCTGAGAGCAATGCAGCTTTTCATTTCGGAACAACAGGCTCAGAATCGGTGCATGTTAGTGTGTTGTGGGGCCGCCTCTTCAGGCGATACATGCGGATATACGATATGGCGTTAACGCATAAAACGTCTAATGGTTGCCTGTGGAAGATTCATCCAAATGTCTTGGATTTTTGGGCACATTGCGGGGTAAATGCAATCGCCGTCCCAACATGTCCCAGACATGTTGTATAGGTGTGCCGTATGCGGTCGGGCATTATCCTGAAAAACGGTTCTTGGAGAACGCGCAGCATCGACAGATCGCAGGATGTCCTGGACGAATCGTTGTGCTGTTAAACTAGTCCGAGGGGCAACTAACGGTGACCGGGTGTCACATACAATGGCTTCCCAAGAGACAGATGACGGTCATGAGACGCTAGATGTGACGACCATGTGATGCTCTAAAGTTAGATGAGGTGAGGCGCGAATACACATTATTCGGCGGTCATCGGCTTCAAGTGAGAACCTAGATAAGACTACCGATCCCATTTTGTTTTTTGAACTTAAAAACAAAACTGCTAGCTTGCATTAATTCCATTTCATTCTTAATACAATAAAGCAGCCTTGACCTTCTCACTATTCTTATGTTTGTACACCTCTAATTAACTATTGATGTTCTGATTCTTAAACTTACTCACTTGCCTGCAGTACATTGGTGTAATACGACATTTGTTGCCTACATTAGACAGCTCGTCGAATTAGTCATTCACTGTAGGATAACCAGCTGAAGTTGATGGCATAAAATAAAACGAATAGCAATACTGAAGAAACTACTGTAGACACTAGTATTGGTAAGTTCCGCTAAAGCAGTCAACGAATGTACCTCGTACTTTTCTGCCCTTATATCACTAGTATGACTCTTAAATACATACCTTGGATACTTGACATATTGAATAGACACAGATCGTTTACACAAGAATCACCTCTAGCTAGCACATAGTGTTCTAAAGTGGATGAGTCAAAATTAAAATTATTTTAATCAATAATTTAAAATTGATATATATATATAAATACATACATTAATTACAGTACAAAATTATAATTTAAAACAACGCATTCGACAAATGACCAAAACTCCATAACCTAAGTTGCGATTTCGAATATTAGAAAAACTTCAGAAACTATTATAAAATTTCCGTCACTGTTTATCTACACAGTGTAGATTGCAATACAAAGAAATAAGTTTGTTAGATCTCTTTGTGTCAAGAAAAAAATCAGCTGATTCTGAAATGATATTTTACTTATTGACTTAGAGGTTTTATACTGAAGATGGTGTTTGTGAGTTTTTTGTTTGATATTTTATTTAATTATAAACACAGTCTACTTCTCTTTCCCTAATCTACATTTTACGAAATAGTCTTCAAATTATTTTCTATTGTTTTTTTTTTTCTTTTTCTTACAGGCTTTTAAGTCAGAAGATATATCTGAAGTAGATGGTGAACTGATCATTAACGGCCAAAAAAACTCCTGGAAGATTAAGGTAATACTGTGCCATTTGATTTCTTGTATGAAATGATCATGCAATATCTGGGGATCATTTTAGTGTGGGTGTTTTAATTTTAAAAAAAATAATGTGACATGAAAGTGATCAGTTAAATCACGATTTTGAAAATCGGTAATGCTGTCATTTAGGTCTGTAAAATGGCGGATCACATCCTCATTATTCTAAAGTATTGAAAAACACTTCAGTTGAAGGGCAATAATGCAGGTCCAGATTTCAGTATCATTCACAGGTACAAGTCAGTTATCAGGTAATAGGTAGCGCTGTTGTCAAGTTAAATTTTTTTTAAAGTTATTTTAACAATGCAGGATCAACAAATAAAATTATCTGTTTTCTTATGAGCATAAAACTCCATAAAAACTATAGGATAATTTCAAGTGGTTGTTTTAAGCTATTTTTAGATTAGTTTAAGCTGTATAGAGATATATAGCTATAAATCTCTTGATGATTATTTCAGACCCAAATTTATAATTGAACTTCCAAATTGTATGTCTTTTGACGATTTTAGGAGAATTCCTTGTGTCGCAGATTGGTCCGCCATTTGCGGACTAAAATCCAACATTATCTGGAAATCAACAGAATATTTTAAATAGTGTAAAAATTCAAAATTATTATTCTAACTTTCGCAAAACGAATGGTTGGTTGGTTGATTGGTGTTTTATGGCGCAAAAGCAGCTGCGGCTAAGCTGCGCCAAGAAAGGTAAAAAAGAAAAGAAAATGGAATGAAAACTAACTACATGTATCTAGCTAAAAAGGACAAAAACAAGAAAAGAACAGGTAGTGCACAAAGCAAGATAATAGGAAATCATCTGTAGTGTATAGAAGAAAAGTAAAAACCTGAGAATTACAATAGAGTGGCAAGGCCACATTGATGAATGAAGTGTAAAACTGATGAAATGGGTAAAAGATCATTATCATTTAAAAGCAATGAAATATGAAAAGGAACGTGAAATTTAAAAAGAAGATAAAAGCACTGACGACGATGTTGAGTAAAAGCAGGACAGTCAATTAAAATATGATGGACGGTTAAAACAACGTTGCACGTAGAACACTGGGGAGGTGGACGATTGAGCAGTAAATAGCTATGTGTGTGTCTTGTATGTCCGATCCTCAGACGCACCAGAAGAACATCCTTCTGGCGAGTTGGAAACAGTCGAGTGGCAGGAGAGGATAATGAAGAACTGACAAGACGAAGTTTATTGCCGTGAAGAGCATCCCATTCGTGTTGCCAGGCAGATCGGAGACGAGAACGTATAAGTGCGTAGATGTCAGAGGCCGGAGTGGAGATCCGTCGCAAGGGTAAACTAGCAGCAGACTTTGCGAGAGAATCAGCGTGGTCTTTGCCGACAATGCCGACGTGGCCTGCGATCCAGCAGAAAATGATAGTGCAACGGTGAAAACGCTGTAAAAAATCTAAAATGGATAAAACAAAAGGGTGACCCTTCAGGGTGTGACTGCACAGTGCCCGCAAAGCGCTCTCAGAATCACTGTAGATAAGTGTGTGCGTAAACTTCTCCTGCAAAGCATACTGTAAAGCTAGGAAGATGGCATAAAGCTCAGCAGAAAACACAGATGCCTCAGAAGGAAGTTCGCAAAACGAATGATTTTACTTTTGAATATCCCATTTCTCTTACTTTTCCTCAACTTTCTAGTAATTAAAATTTACTTGTATAAATTGAGTAGAATGTAAAGCAATAATCCTTCTCAATACAATCCTTCTGTATTTAGAAGGATTAATAATTATTTAGACACACATTTTTTTTTTTTAAGCAAAAGAATTAAATTGTCTTTCTCCTCCCTCTAGAATGTTTCAACTTGTTTATTAGTTTTCTATGAGATTTTAAATTGGAATTCTACTTCGTCTTCTCGTTGTATTAAATTTCTAAATATTGAAATCGAAATGCGAAATGCCCAAACTTCATTTTCAATTCAGTTTTTTAGTAAACACAAAACCAAGACACTCCGTACAATTTGCACCATTCGGGCGACTATAAAGTGACCAACAATCATCTTCAAATGAAAGTAGCCTCATTGGCTCGAGGTTTCATGCTATAGTCAATTCATTATCTATAGGCTAAGTTTTGTGCAGTTACTATTTTCCCTGAACCGGTCAATATCCACCTATGGGTCTCCCAGCCTAACTTCGACTGTGATCTTGAACAATGTTGACTATCAATTAATCATTTCAGGAATTATTGAATGTCTTCCGGTTTTCATCACGGCGACCATGTTAGGACAAGCCAAAGCTTAACGAACTCAAACAAAAGTTATTGTTAATGTAAAATCATATTTTGAGAAGGAGAAATCGGAGAAGAGGTGTTACTGCCTTTCGAAAACATAATAGAAAGAATACCTGCAGCCACGGTGATACGATTAGCATCAGTTCTGTCTGTTTGCCGTGGTCTGTTGGCTGTGCTTGCCATAATGTTTTTCAATAGTTCTCACATCATCAGCATACAATAATTAAATAGAAATAAACATTACAAATCATATCAATATAACTGATATTTAATCATAAATAATAAAAATCGGAAAAAAATGAATATTTAAGTAAACATGAAGTACTAAATCAGTTATTTTTTTTTTCAAACAATTTCCTCTAAATGTAAACTTTCTTGCATTAAGGAATGGCATATATAATTGACCCTTAAGACCGCTTTACATGTACCATTTCAACAGGCCATAACGCAGGCAATGTCAGGGTAGATTGCCAGTGAAAAGAAAGCTTAAAACACGCTTGTCTTACACGTTCCAAATCGCCTTCCATCACACGGAAAATTTACACTTCTCAATTGTCATCATACCTACGTTTTATTTATGAAAAAATAGCATTGATTTATATAAAAATCATTTATTCAATGCATCGAATAGGCGAAAGAATGTTTTTAATGAATTAAAATGTGAAGTGTTCATTTTTTTTTCATCTTTTTGTATTTCTTTGTTTTCAGTTTCGATATTTCTCGTTAAATCTTGACCATATGATATGTTTTCGAGATTCCAATCGCTCGTCGATTCAAATTTTCAGGTCGAAATTCTATAATGATTTTGATTAATAATGTAGCGTTTTCTGAAAGCATCCACGAAAACATAAGGAAAAGATGACCTCCGTTCGTGCATTTCATTATTGTGATCGGTAATTTAGATACAAATCGATTGGACTTTCAAGTTTTACAATTCGTCACCAGGAGCGCTAGTGTCAGATGGCGAGCCATCCGATACCTGAGAGATGGCGCATTTTAGGACAACCTCTATCTCGGGCAATATGCTCGCCATCTCGACATGGCGCGCTTATGGCCAGCTTATGGCCTTTGAAATGGTACTTGTAGAGCGGCCTTAATTCTACCATTAGGCCATCAGGTTGCCAACAGTCGATGTTATGCTGGGAGCACTATAAAACTGGAAATGGTCTGGACAGGAAGTCGGATTTTTCCTTAAACCTCCATGTCATAGGAATCCGACGACATGTGGCTCAAGGAGTTCACTTACACAAACACGTGAGAAATCTAAAGCTTCTCTTCACAGGGTCGCCAGCCAAAACAATTTGGAAGATTTCAAATATAAAGTTAGATTGTACCTAGTACTCGAATATGCATATCAAGTTTCAGGAAGATCCATACAGCAGTTCAAACGTTATTTGGGGAGTGGTGCCACATACGCGTATACTGTCTAACACATTTATGTTGACGATCCCGTATTTTCGTGATTTCACGTAATTTACGCGAGAATAGTCTCTATCCATGTCTTCTCACAAAATATTGAAACATTTAAATGAATTGTAATACGGGGAAATGCATGAGACTTTTACTACATTTTAATATAGTATCAATAACTTGAAATCAGTCAATAAACAAACAATAAATTCATTATGTAGCATTTTCCTAGTGACAAGACATTAAAAATACTAAATTTCTTGAGACCTGCTGAAGAGGCTAATGGCGAGATCTCGAGAATTTCGTAATTTTCGCGCAAACGTGATCGTCAAAATAAATGTGTTAGACAATAGATTGACTGATTTGGTAAGCTTGTATTTCCTATTGGAAAAATAGGCCTAAAAAAAGTTGTAAGAATAAAAAAAATAAAGTTTTTTCTTTCTTTCAGGAAAAGAAGCTATTGCCAAACAAAGTTCATTATGATGTGGATATGTTTATTCATTCCAAAGCAATGAAAGGCCAAATGGAGGTACTAATAATAAGAACAGGTTTCTAAACTGCTAGAACTTTCAAAGCAATTATGGTTCTTGCTTTCGTAAGATTTCTTAATTATAATTATTATTGTTCTGATCACAAAAGAATATGAGAAGGATACGGTAATTAGTAATGGATTAATCACTTCAGGTATCTCAGCGACATCTATAGTTGAAAAACACAAGTGCTATAAACTGTTCTGTGAATGAATGTACAAATAATGCACGTTGTTTATTAATGTGATTCCTTATATCTTGGACGTATCATACTGCGATTGCAATTACGAGGGGTGATCAGAAACTAAGATTACAAAGCCTGCAGTGAAACGTGTACATTTTATTTCATACAATCAATACAGCCGACTGATAGTACATACATTAGGTTATTTTTCGACATAGTCTCCATCTCGGTTTAGGCACTTGTCGCTTCGTGGGATGAGTTTGAATATTCCCTCCTGGTAAAACTCCTGTCCTTGCGTGTTCAGCCACATTGTCTGAAGCGAATCGTCGGCCTCCTAGGTGCTCCTTCAAGTGAGGAAACATGTGAAAGTCGCTGGGAGCGAGGTCCGGGCTGTAGGGAGGGTGGCCGATGACGTCCCAGCGAAACTGCTTCAACAGCGTGGTGGCCTTCTGGGCTGTATGAGGTCGCACGTTGTCGTGAAGGAAGATGACGCCCTCGGTGAGAAGTCCTGGCCGTTTCCTCGCGCAATTGTATCAAGGTCTCGCAGTATCGGTCAGCAGTCACTGTGTGCCCTCCTTCCAAAAACTCCACGAGTATGACACCTGCGCTGTCCCAAAACACAGTGGTCACACCTTCCCGGCAGATGGCATCATCTTAAACTTCTTTGGAGAGGAGGGGTGTTTCCATTCCATTGACGACCGCTTACTGCTAGGGGGTGTAGTGGTGGATCCATGTTTTGTCACCCATGACAATGTGGCGAAGAAAACTGTTCCCTTCCGTAGAGAACCGTTGCAAAAGTTGCAGACTTGCCCCCATGCGCTTCTCCCTGTGTTGGTTGGACAGATTTCCTGGAACCCATCGGGAACAAACTTTCCGGTACTGCAGAATATCGTGAACAATGTGACGAATGCTTCCGAACGACATTCCCAATTCTACCTTCATATGCCGTAACGTGATCCTCCTGTTATCCTGAATCAGCTCCTCCACGCGAGCTGTGTTCAAATCTGTTGTTGCCGTGCTCGGTCGGTCACTGCGTTCCTCGTCGATGACGTTTTCTCTACCGGCCGCAAACTTTCGACACCATTCTGCGACATGCTGACGAGACTTCATAGTCTCTCCGTAAACCTCTATCAGCTGCCGGTGAATTTCAGCCGCGGTTACATGTTTCGTCCACAGAAATCGAATAACGGCTCAAATTTCTTTTCCACACGTGTCACCATTTGTGTTTACCTACCACTGGCCCGGTAGGGGACGAATGGCTTAAACTCTGCACAGTTGCCAACCGCATGTGTATTAGAATTACCGCATACCACTGATTTCTCTATAACGGACGAAACTCCAGGAATATCGGCCTTGTAACCATAGTTTCTGATCACCCCTCGAATTAACTGTTCGTTTTTGGGTTTTTTTTTAATAATAATTGATTTCCTTTATTGATCTTGGTGTCACGTGAATTACAGGCTTCATTAAGAGATACGATAATTTCCTTGTGCAACAAACATACCTATGGTGAAAGCAATTATAAGATAATATTCACTACACACTGTGCTCTGTTTAAAATATCTTGAGAACAGAGTTGAGGGATTAGCAATACTGTAGATTTTAATATTATTTCAATTAGATTCTTGTAATAATGACTTTAATATATTAATATGGTCTTCCAGAGCTTAAAGAAAAGTATAATCTACTCTTAAAACTTGTGTCTTGAAATTTTAATGGGAATAAAGTTGGATAAATATGATCTTGGGATCAGCTTAAAGCAAACACCATCCGATTTTGCACCAATTTAGTTGGTCAACTCGAGTTGGTCCGATTTTGTCTGGCTAGAACACCACCCAAGTCACAAATGAAGTCGGCCGCGATAGCAGCAATCCCATAATTCAATGCGTTTCCCCCTGCAGCTGTGGAAAATCCGAAAAAATCAAGGTTTTGAAACCTCTCTGATAAATTCTGCCGCCTACAATTACTGCATTTCAGTATAAACTTTATTAATGCGTGAAAGAAACTCGCAATACTCTGAAATTCATTGTGCACCCGCTTGTCGTTGATTCGAAGCGGTGATAATCGTTAATGGACGCCATTTCTTTCCATGGGCGTGACGTTATGACTGACGTGTTCCAACGCTGCCCTATGATTGGTAATTCCGACCAACTCGGAAAAGTCCGACCAACTTTTCCGAGTTGGTCCTGCACAACCAACTTGAGTCGGCCCACTAAAATCGCTGCCAAATCGCTGAAAAACGTGCTCAAAGTCGGCTCTAGCAACTCGAAAACTAAAAGTTGGCCGACTAAGTTGGTGCAAAATTGGATGGTGTTCACGGGGCTTTAAATATCGGATGGAGAACTTTTGTAGCCTTTTGTTATGCTCAGCCTTTCAATTTGTTGTGTGTAAATCTTACAAAAAGGACAGAAAACGATTATATTATAAATAAATTGAAAACTCACAATAAGGTAATAGTCAGAGTTGAAAACTTGAAAAACTTCTTGAACAGACTATTCCAAAATCGATTGCAAGTAACTCAAATATTTCTATTTCGATATTCCTCTGTTAAGAGGAGTTAGGTTCCTTGAAAACATTGTTTGAAATTTATTTTTCTTTATACGAATAGTGATCCATTTAGCCCAATGTTATAATTCTAGATACGTTCTTGGAAAATTAATGTTTATTACTTTATAATTAATGTATATCTTTCATGATCTATCGGGACCATTTTAATAGAATATATATCGAAATTTTAGAGCATTGTATACGTTGACAATTCAGAATTAGAGGAACATATTCTAATTTTTAAGTTGAAAAATTAGTTTGTCCAGCTTTTGAGGCTGTCTGGACTATAAAGCAAGAGGTAAGAAGGAAGATGTGAAAAGGATCAGTCAAAAACCAAACAAATACTCAAAATCATAATGAAATTTCTCTGAAGCCTGTGATTTATACATTGCTCCGATAGATGGCGCTGTGTTCGCTGCTGACGCTATCTTTAACTGCATACTTGCAACAAATTGGGCTCTTCAAAAAAGAAGTTTTTACAAATAAAAATGATTGTAACAAACTTTTAAGTAAATATCAATCCTATCATTACAAGGCAGTTAAATAGGTAAGGACTGTTGGGATTATTACAGCGCTCTCCCCTATATAAAAGGATTCAAGTATCATAATTGTGGCTACTCTTGATAAATGCAATAAAAGCAAAAGTAAATATTAGATGAAGTTGACGTGACTGAATAGGATAGTAGGTATCAAGTTCTTCAGGAAACTTGTTGTTATCGTTCTATATTCAAATTGTGATTTTTGTTTTTCTTTGGTGATTTACTTCATAGTAATGTCATAATTCCTTTTTAAAAAGGTTACAGCATTCCGCTAACAAAGTAAGAAGTGCAACAGAAGGCATCAGTCAGCAAAAATAAAGTTGAGGTCAAAGGCCGGTCCGATGATCATCCGCCTTTATCCGGAAGTCTCGGTGAATTTTTGGACTCGTCTGGAGGAGGAATGAGAAGGGCAAAAGAAGTATTACCTCCGCCAGGGATTGAATCTGGCTCCTTCAGTCCTCATCAAGTAATTTACCGATTGTGCTACAGGCCCGTTATTAAAAGCAAGTCAATTCACAGTTTTGTAATAAACTCAGAAGGAAACGTCCCCGAACACTTTGCAGTCTATCAAACGCTTGTTAAAAGGGACACTGCTATTGAGTAGCGCAAAACGCATTGATTGAAGCCGTTGTTATTCATGGATCAAGTACAGTTCCTAACACGGCCTCCTCGATACATCATTGACATACAAATGGGCTTGCAAGAGGGTTGTTACATTTCTAAGTATTCCCAATGACCAGTTACCGGAACCGGAAGTGGCCACAATTGCATCGAGGATATCATATTCGTTCTCAGATAGACCCCAATTTTGTCCAATAATGATTAATAGTGCAAAATTCTTTTGACCCAATCAGTTGCCACGTAAAATCGGAAGTGACCTGAACTGGAAGTCGGATTTTTAACAAACTTCCAGGTCACTGAGTCCGAAGAGATATGACAAAGAAAAATGGGCTGTGGAGGTCATTACACACTACACAACACACACAGACAGGGAATCCTAATCTTCCCTCGTACACGGTCACTAAAAAAAGAAATACTACTATTTAAGATACGATTGGTTATGGGTTTGTTTACTTTTTTGGAAGTTAGAAACGTAATTTCATGTTTAATTTTTCTCTTTTTCGTATAGATCGAAACGTTAGGAAATCTGAAGAAAGTCAATGCAGAATGGAGTGTTGATGGAAAGAAATACCAAGAATATTATGAGGTCAAATTCAGTGAGGTAGGCATTTTTATAAGAAACCTATATATTAAAAAAAAAGTAATTGCAAGTTTTCAAAATTGTATCTTGAATTCAGACTGTCCATCGATCGTTTAGACCCCAAAAACATCCGAAAATAATTATCTGTGCGGACCCATCTGTTCTGCAACATTCACAGTAGTAGGCAGTTGCCTACTATTGTGAGCAGCGATCTTAAGATACCAGTGAGTGGACACTCGCCCCTAGCAGCTGCACCTATTGACAGCCAAAATTGTAAAATGACATAAAACTGAAAATTTGGAGAAAAAAACAACTCAGTATTTTATTAAATAAAACAAGAAACAAGGTCGACACAAACTTAAACAAATTGCCT
>JAFIDM010000179.1:16751069-16779104 GCA_023159025.1 Thereuonema tuberculata
CCTTGTTTCTTGTTTTATTTAGTCTAATTTAAATAAATAAATTGAAATAAATTTTGTGGCACGTTTAACAATAATAAAATTGTTTAGGTTACAAAATTTGGTAGGTTTAGGTTACAAAATTTATTTGATTGGTTTAGGTTACAAAATTCCTGTATATAAGACAGAACCTTCGTTAGAAATTTCATGCTGATGATAAATCTCCGGTAGATTTGAAAGCCTTCATTTTCTTTTAATTTTTATTTTAATTTATATATGTGTGTTTTTTATACTTCATTTAAAAAAAAAATTAAACAATAATAAATAACCTGCAGTTCTATCTTTCATTAGGAAGAGGTTATTAATTGTGCAAGTTATAAATGTTGTGCTATTTATTATTGTTGTTTCTTGTTCTTCGGGGGTCACACCCAGGTGTGGCGGTGGCCTTCATATATGATCTTGCCTTTCTGGGTCTTTTATCGGGGAAGGCGGAGATCTGGTTGATGAATCCCATGTATGACGAAACGGCCATTCCCGATTCATTCCCGATTATCGAATCAGAAAGGCAATTTGTTTAAGTTGTGTGTTGTCAACCTTGTTTTTTGTTTTATTTAGACTAATTTTGCGGCACGTTAAATTTATTTCTACTCAGTATTTTAGTTAGAGTAAAAATAATTTAAAAAGAAACGTTTTAGAAAACTACTGTAATAGTTATAAAATACTCTGAGGAAGGTTTTTCTGTATTTTGGAAAACCCCGAAAATTTATTTATCCGAGATCTCATAAATGTTAGAAACGGCTTTGTATTGCCACAATTTGTCACATGGAAATTAATAATGATTATCCTGATTCCGTTGGACCCAAAAATAATCAGAAGAATGAAAAGAAGATAATGAGTATAGATAAAGCATGGTTAAAATAAATGAATAAAATAGATAACTTGCAAAACCTTGACTTAATATACAATAAACAAGTTTAATAAAATGCATTAACATACAAGGATAACTTTATTTTAAATTAACGGATCAAAGTAAACATTCGAATCACATTTTTATTTGCGGAGTCCGATATTACAAGATAGGTAGCTTTGTGCATAATTGTCTTTAAATCCACTGTACGCTTCGAATATTGAAATACTGCTATTCACCGCAGAGGGAAAAAAAAGGGAGAGGTTGATGGTGTTTCTTTGCAAGGATAGAAATGATATTTTGTTTATTTAATATGAATACCAGGTGATGGGGAGAAAGCAGGGATACATTAGTGTTACCCTTGCAGAAACAGAAAGATGGTCTTTGAATTAGATTTTTATAAATTCCACATTTCTGTCCGGCTTTATACAGTTTTATAATATAAGTTAATTTTATTGTTATACTTGTAAGTTAACTTATTCTTTATCATTTCAAAAGCGTATTGATTAATTGAAATTTTTGCAACGCGACACTCATAAGTATAGGCTTTGAGTTTTGCCATTCAAAATATATTTTGAGTGGCCAAGAAGTCTGGACACCAAGGCAAATACATAATATAAGCACGTAAAACGTACTTCTGTGTATTTTTAATACATAAAATCAATGTGAGGTCAGTGAATGACATTAGATGATATGTTCTATGTGGTGTCCCTCATTGCTAATGCAAAGTTCAATACGGTGAGCAAAATGATATTGAACTTTATCTATTAGCATCTTCAATAATCGTCTCGCAAGCGTCCATGATACGTTGCTTCGTATTGTAATGGTTTATTTGTTCAGGGAGGTTTTTTTTTTGAAAAAAAAATGTCATTTTATTCCCACCACGGCTTTTATTTAGTTAATTTTTTTTGTTCATGTGAACTTATTTTTCTGGAGTAATTCTTTGTGTTTGGGGGGGGGGGGGATTTGAAAGCAGAAAATGTCTTCTAGGATTAAGAAAGCATCTCTGACTTAAGATTTAATCCGGGGTGAATTCTGGAAATTCACCAAGTGTGGAAGTTTACCAAGTGAATAGTATAAATAGAGGTGGAAAGTTATCTTCTGGGAGATTTTGATCGGAGGAGAACACGATGTCGAGTGGAGATGCCGTAGCCAAGGACAGTTTCCCGTGAAGGTTGGATGGGACCTGCCCGAAGAAATTAAACTGATTGGATGGATGGACCTGTATTTGAGATGCCGTGGAAATAGACGATTTGCCGGAAGAATTTAGTGTGAAGATGAAGCAAGTTTGGTCCTGAGTAGACGTGGCCGAGAAAATGCCGATGTTTCCGATGTGTAGACATGTTTCCGAATTCGCCGAAGGTGCAGTGTGTGAAAACCTCTGAGAATTTGCGAATAGCCGTGTGTAGGCTGACTATTCCGGTTATTAGGTACCAAAGTATCGTCGTGCAGCCGTACATGTTGATTTGTCGAAGACGACGTGGCAAGACTAATTCATCGAGGATCCTTCAAAAATGAACAGTAACTTAGTCTGTAGCCAAATTAGTGTGCTAGGTTTAGGAAAATCCACAAGACGTATGTTTTTCAGGTACAGTCGAACCTGTCTATCTCTAACCTGTTTATCTCGAAAACCTCTACATCTCGAAATTTCTAAAATTCCTTACATTTATAATCTAAATTCAATGTATTTTCCATGTTTATCTCAAAAAAATTTCCTTCAAAACCTCTGTATCTCAAATTTCGGATAGTGTAAATTACAAAAATCGATGCCCAAACACCACCCTTCTTCAACGACAGGTTGAAACCCACGAAAATGTTGGCCACGAGGGATTCGCAGCTCTTGCTAACCTTATAAGGCTAATAGAAACAAAGAAAGTTAGACGTCAAGTCATTGAAAGACTATTTTTAATGTTAAAGGTACGTTTGTATGTTAAAAAAATATTATGGGTGTATGTGTAATTAATCTGCGATCATACCACTGTATTTTTCTACAACACAAGCAATTAAAACGTTTTTTAATTGACCGCATTTAAAACCTCTACAACTCGAAACCTCTATATCTTGAATTTTTTTCCTTTCCCGTGAGATTCGAGATATACAGGTTCGACTGTATAGTGAATTATTGATCGTAAAACTTATGGGATATTTTTATTTTTGGGATGGATCGTAATAGCTAATTACGACTGGCCCTGTCGCGTTAGGGAATTTTTAAAATCAGGAGTAGCAGTTTGTTTTGAATAATAATTGTAATCTTTGTTTTTCAATTTTGCTTTTATTGTTAATAAAGAGCTGTTATTATAGTTACCCGAGGTTTGTTATATATATAAATTTAATGATTACCGTTTCTCGTAAAATCCCCTATAATCCTATAATTCCCGCAGTTCGGGTAAGCCTGATTTGTTAATAAAAATAAATAATAAAAGAACACACAAACAATTACTGAAACATAATTACATGGCGTGGAGTCTTCGTCACCTGATTTGTTCCTATTAAATTTCCTTTGGCGACCGTACATTCGTTTTAAAACGTTTTTTAACGTTTAATTTTAACAAAACAAAGTCTCCTAATAATTTTCAATGAATATACCAAAAAGAGAAATCGAGGGTATTGTTATAGATGTGTGCTTCTTTGCCCTTTGTATCCAGACTTTATGCCCACATTTTCCAATACTCTTAGAAGTTATTTAATTTTATGAAAATTTTCATTTTTTACATTGCCATTTTTTAGGAAGACTTGGAATTGAATAACACAGAGGAGACTGGTATAAGAACTACCATGGAAATACAAAATTCAGAGGTAATACAAAGTTTCAGTATTTCCTACCATTACTTAAGTACTGGATTAAGTACTGGATTTTTAACTAGAAATATTATTGAATAAGAAGTTAATTTTAGAAAAAGAATGTAGGATGTGAAATATGTTTTAGCCTTGTTGCTTGTGAAGGAAGTTTAGGATTAAGAGCGCAGAGCTTCAACATTCCGCCAAAGCGATTGTCCGTTCATGAGCTGCTAATCGTGATCGAAGATCTACAGGTCTTAAAATAACAATTGTTGTGAACCAAGCTCTGATGAGTCGTTTGATAATGTGACGTTATTCTAAAAGTGGCTGCGATTGGTTAATAATATTTAAAAACTCATTTCCGGATCAGTTTTTGCATCTGTAAGAATTTTTGAAAATGGCTGCTTCGTTGGAGAAGAAAAAAAAAACCGTGGGATGAATTTCTTTCATCTCATCTTTTTTATTCATTATATACGATATTTAATCCAGAGAATTTCAGGGCTTCTTCACTCAAGAATGTTGCTTTCCAGCCAATGTAGGGAAAGGGGAGATTTAAACAATTTTTATGAAAGCTCGAGTATAAAGAGTATAAATTGAGATTATTCGTAGTCATAGAAATGATTATTTTAACAATTTGAATGATCTGCAATGTGAACATGATTAAGGGCAGTGAGCAACAAGTTTATGTTAAAATTGAGGGTTGTTCAAATCTACCTTTAGCCTACATTGATTGTGCACCAACATTTATCGGTTTCTAAATCAAATTGAATCATCAAAATTTAGCTGCCCAATTCTCTTCTGTTAAGTTATTCCTCAATTAGAAAACTCCCATCAGTCCTTGCGCTGTTCAACATTTTCAAGATGGCTGAGATCAACTCTGATTCATGTATGTATGCTACTAAAAGTTCTGAAAGTAATGCTAATTCCTTTGAAGATTCTTGTCTTGCAAATTCTTAGTCTTCAAGATAGAATTGACGTTAATGGCTTTAACCAATCACAGCCACTATTAAAAACAAGCACGTGTTAAACGACTTATCAGTAAATTATTGTCTAATTGTGCTTGTTGCACATCAACCATTATTTGAAGATCTGTAGATCGCAGTAGCTGTTCGATCGCATTACAACCACTTTGGCAGAATGTTCGTGCACACAGCCCTAAAAATCGAATGGTTACGTTATTGGTTATTCGGAAGTTACTTGAAAGTTAGTAGAATTTTTTTGATATTTTTGAGATGGTGTTTTTTTGTTATTTGATATTTAATTATTGATTAATTTTTTTTTTATTAGATTGGGCTATTTTTATAGTAGTAGAAGCACAATATTATTTTCTATTATTGTTGATGATACATCATTAATTTAAATAACATATGTAATAGTTATTTCTTCAAAGTATATATTATATTATAGAATTGTGATAAAATATTTAGTAGGGAATTAAATGTATACAATTTAAATAGGAAGAAAAGGAAATATTGAATTTATTCTACCATCTGTCAAACAGTTACTAGTAATCGTTCCCGGGTGATCAAGGCGGGATATCTTCATCCTGGATGATCGCTGATGCTTTGCTGCCCACTATCGAATGCTATTATGTCTTAATCCTTCAGCTAATCTGCTTGTCTATTCGAATTGAGATGAAATTTAATGGGTTAATGAACAGTGTAGACATAGAAAAGTGGTGGGATTTCAAAGACATGTAACGTCGTTTGTGTCCTGCGACGCTACACGAATGCATGTGTAGCGTCAACATGCTGGTGTTCAAGTTTCTGCTTATGTACGCTTGGGGGCGCTGACTCAGAAAATGGCGACCCGGAAGGAAAAGGCTTTCTGCGAGCTCCGATTTGAATTCAGTCGTGACAATACAACCTGAATTCCGTTTATGTTTTCAGAAGGAAAACAACAGGCGCAGAAGGTACACTCAATTTGTAGAAACTGGATGTCTTTGTAAATGTCTTTGTGGATGCCCATTTGAGCACAACGTCCGTATTTGCGGGACAAAGCCAACACATGCAGTAGTTGTGTACCAGCAAGATTCCCCTAAGGTCAACGTTTGTGCTGTATCGCACGTGAAAGTGTACGGGCCTTTTTTCATTGCCGAAGCATTAGTAACTGGTTCCACCTATCAGGATACGTTGTAAAACTGGTTGTTTCCGATCTTGGACTACATTTCCGGGTTGCTGCTCCTACTCCCGTTTCCATCACGACGTGCGATGCCTTTTCAATTGTTTTTGTTTTGAAGAGTGCTGGATTGGTATTGCTGACAATCACTTCCTGTTGCGGCACCACGATCCCCAGATCTAACACCATGTGACTTCTTCATATGCAGGTACGTGAAAGACAACATGTACGTACCCACAATGCCCAGATCCATGAGTGATATCAAGGAAAGGATCATCCAAGTTATGAAGACCAAAACACCGGATACATATCATACCTTTATTGAATCTAACAGGAAGTAGATGACCGTTTGGACATGTGCCCGGTGATGAAGGGTGCCCACATTGAAGGACATTGATTGACGCACATCAAATTTGCATTTAGAATTGAGAGATGCCTTGACTGTATACGTTAAGCATTATAGATAATATATGTCTTTGAAGCCCCACCATTCTATTATGCCCACCCTGTATATCCGTAAATATTCATAAGATCTGTCGATCAGCGACTCCATTTTATAGATCGGGTAGACTAATTAACTGAAATTCAGAAAGTAAACAAAGATGTAGATTCGAATAAATAAACACGAATTTAATTATGTAAAAATGCGAAAAAAAAATTTGGAAACTTGAAAAGTTCTTAACTCAACCATCTTATTCACCTGATATGCCATTTTCGTCTACCGCTTTTTCCTGTTGCTGTAATACTAAGAGAAGAGAAAACAATGAAATTTTATAAAATCGTCCTTATGTTTTGTTAATTCATATTGGTAATTTTCCACAACTAAGGGCTTAAAAGAAAGTCTTTCATATTTTCATATTAAAAGTAATGTAATGTTAAAGTAAATGTAAAGAAAATTTTACAACACTGAGGAAAGAAAGACAAAATAAAACATGGACAACATTCTACTTGTTTCTTCTAATTTTAATTTTATTTACTTATTTACTTATTTATTTATTTATTGTAGCTCGACATTCAACCCAATTCCTTTAAAATAGATGGAGATATTGTTATTAATGAAGACAGGTTTCCAGTCTACGTGAAGGTAAAAAAAAAAAATCTGACTACAGGCATACCCCCGCTATACTTTATAAGTACGGACACTCGTGAGTGCGGACATATATACCGAAGTACCATTCCTCTATTTAGGTACGCTGACTTCGCAAGAATGTCATTGAAGCCACCACCTGATCAACTGCATACTTCTTTCTCTTTCAGTTTGTCTTCAAAAACGTTTCGCTTGGTATTTCTACGTTATTTTCTTTTATACTTTTTGATTAAGTGATTTTACTGTTTTCAAGTGATTAAGTAACAAAAAAATTAATAACAGTAGGTACTAAGAGTCGTAAGGCTCTCAGCACAGTACGTATAGTACTTTATTTATATTAGAGTGAATACGTGGATAATATAGGCGTAACTTCTACTGTATACAACTTTTCCTTGTATTAAAATAGAAAAAAAAATTCATACAGTAAAACAAGACCTACTATGTTTATTTTATTTATAAACGCTTTACTTGTATCACTTATGCTCAAATACGACGATGGCAGTACAGTATATAAATCGAGAAGTGAAAAAGAAGTTTGTGCTTCACTGTAAGTATATTTTCGATTTACGAAAGTCGCTTAGGTACCCATCGCATACGTTACTGCGGGGTGTGCCTGTACTTATACGAAAAGCCTAGAATCAATCCAGATTTCTTCATAGTTTATTAATAGAATGTATATCTTTTATTATAAAAAAATATTATCTTGTAATATTATTTACAAATTAAGTAATTTACTAATAATTTACTTTACTTTATTAAAGTATTATTTACTTTTAAAGGATTCAGTGAGCTATTTGTCGTACCGGGAACCCAAGACGGACCGTTTCGAGGTTCTTACCTCTCGTCAGTTGTATTCGCCCAGTACTCATAGCTCAGTGAATCCTCTAAATGTGTGCGTTTTTATTCTTACTTTTCTTGTTGTACATGTATTATGAACGTTAAATTTTCCCATTATATTATTCACTTCATTTACTGATCTAGAATGAAGTTATTTTGCGAAGTTTTTTTTTATTATTTTTATATAGACTATATTTAGAATATACATACAATTTTCTAATTAAAATATTAATATTTATTAAATTACATATTATAGCATGATAGAATATTTCGTTTTTATTCCGTATTTTTTAGCGAGCCGATATAAAGGGGGAGGGGGAGTATTGATGTTACTGTCATACCGTCTAATTGATTGTCCATCACAATCTAAATAGCCCAACTACAAGTCGGACAGACATGAGTCACACCTTCTTGGAGCCCTTATGAATTTTAGAGCTGCGAAAAAATAAACGAGATGGTCTGCACTCTCTTCCTGTTCCGGTAACGTGATGATAATATTTTCAACACCTTACAAGCATTCTGAGTGTTTTGGTAGGCATCTGAAAGGAAGTATCCCACCATGCAAAGCACAACAATCGCAACAATTGCGCCTTTTGAATTCGCAACAATCACAACAATCACAATAATCGCAACAATTCGCATTCGCTGCAATCACATTTATAATAATAAGGAAATTAAAGCAATATCAGAAGCCGTTGCGAAGCATTGTGATTGGTTTACTAATCGCTATCCGTACCTTGTATTCATCTGATATTCGTAGCCGTAATCATAGAGATTAGTACATTGCCTTGTGGGCGCAATAACCCTGTTTCGAATTCTGGTTACGACATTGCTTCAATGCCACACAACGCCTTTTTTTTTTCCTTTTTTAATTTTTTTTTTACACTTTTTAATTATTATTATTTAAAGCTTTCTTGTGTTCTGTCTCAAAAGAAGTGATCGAAAATGAAATATTTACTTGATTGCCTTGTTTTCATGTCCTTTTTTTTTTAAGTATTATCATATTCTCCTGTTATCAATGTTAATTTAATAGGAAAAATTCCACAATTTAATTTTAATGGGCTTATTAATAATTATTTAGTTTTTCTAAGATTCTAAGTCATCATATAATACATTAATGTTTAACAGATGGATGTTGACGATCACGTTTGTGCGAGAATTACGAAAAACACGAGATCTCGCCATTAGCCTCTTCAGCAGGTCTCAAGGAATTTAGTATTTTTAATGTCTGTCACTAGGAAAATGCTACATAATGAATTTATTGTTTGTTTATTGACTGTTTTCAATTTACTTAAACTATATTAAAATGTAGTAAAAGTCTCATGCATTTCCCCGTATTATAATTCATTTAAATATTTCAATATTTTGTGAGAAGACATGGATAGAGGCTATTCTCACGTAAATTACGTGAAATCACGAAAATACGGGATCGTCAACATCCATCTGTTAGACATTAGTTCATATTATGAAATTTAGAATTTAGAATCATTAAAACTTCTTATTAAATTTACTGTAACCTCTTAACTCCTTGGCGATATTTCGTCTTATTTTCTCAAAGACTTAATCATACCGTACAATAATACAATAATACAAAAATTAATTACAATAATACAATAATACAAGAATTAATTACAATAATAGTGAACGTCATATCAATCACGTTCAATTCACGATCCTAATTTATTATTCAAATTACTCAATTTAATGCCTTTTATCTTATTCTTTAATTTTTATAAATTTAATGTCATTTTTTTTTTTTGATTGATTGATATGACGTTCACTATTATTGTAAGTAATTTCTTGTTTTTGTATTATTCTGTAGTTTGGGAGAAGGAGAGAGATTCTCTTTTCCTAAGAATGTTATTTATGGTAAGATTAAGTCTTTGAGAAAATAAGACGAAATATCGCCAAGGAGTTAAGAGGTTACAGTAAATTTAATAAGAAGTTTTAATGATTGTATTATGGCATTTTAAGTATATATTAGAATTTCGAATTTCGTTTGAGAATTAAAAGTTGTCAAAGAGATAATTACTAATAGACATTTATTATTTATTAGGATATAACTCTAAGAAAAAAAAATATTTTCAATTATGGGTGGTTTTGTTTAAAATGTTCTTTGTTGAAATCTCAATGAAAATGCTTTTTACCTAATTTTTCGTTTTTAGGTGAAGAAAACGCCTAATAATTGGACAATGGATGCAAGCTTAGAGGTTAATAATAAGGCATACGAGGGACAAATTGAGGTAAAAAAATAGATATTTTATTTCTTAGATCGAAATATCTATTATTAGCAAATTTCTATAGATATACCAAGACTTAAAATGGGATTACATTATACCAATAGACCGTAAGTAATAAATTGTGAAATGAGACGTCTGATATACGGGTTAAAATGCTCGGACCTATACAACCGAGAAACTAAAAAACTTCGTGTTCTTTCCGGGAATGGGGACGGAAGTTACAAAGAGTTGAACTTTTAAACAAAAAAAAAGCAGGTCCATTTCCATTATAAGATGCAAGGGAGGAGAGGTTACAACTCGTACCAACCATCCTCTCGGTACGCCAAATGGTACACAGTACAATACTAAGTCATACACATGTGAATCAACTTTCATAGATAATATCGATGGCTTAGCGCAAAAGTAGCGAATATCCAAGATGCAAGTTTTGAGAAAAAGCTAATTTAGTGGGAAACGTCCCTCAAAACTCAGGAACAATTCCTGGAAGTCTCATATTCGGTACAGATATTGTCATTGGGGTATACTACAATGGCATGGGGTTAAAAATTTGATTGTTGAATTTTTCAAGCAGTTTTGGTCGATTCGATAGTTTGGATCTTATAGAAAGTTTGTGCCAATGAGATAGCTAAGGAAGAAGTAGCGAATGTGCAGATTCGCCACTTCTATCCTTATTAAAATTCATCACAACCTCCCTAAATGCTTGACCAAACTAGCGAACTACACTATTAGTTACGTTCATTGTTAGGGATTGACTAATATTAGCATCAGTATCAGCTAATATCCGTACGGTATCGGATCGGAAATCGAAGCGGATACCGTTCTTTACATTTTGGCCAAACCAAAGCGGTAAATCGCTTTGAAACTTCATTGTTCAGTAACTTTGGAACCAAAACAGATAGAAACATGCAATTTGTGACATTTTAAAGTAGAAATTGATTAGAATAATCTTAGATAATTTTTTATAGTATAATTTTAAGCTAACATTTTTCAATTCACAATTTATCCAAGGTGTGAAGGTTAGAGAAGGTGAGAAGGTGACAATGACCACGTGGCGTCATCTAGGGACAAAGTAGCGAATACAGGCACATTCGCTAGTTTTATCACAGAAAAGTGTTCAGCGAGCAGAGATGAACCGGTCAAAGTAGCGAATATGCACATTCGCTTGTATTGCCATTTAAGTTTTTAAAAAAAGGGTACTTTTTCGCTAGTTTAGGTCCTAAAATCACAGGAAATATGCCATTTTGAAGGATTTGCTAGTTTTGCCCTACAAGAAGGCTCTTCAAGACACCTATTCGCCACAAAAAACTAATTTTGTATTTTACTGGATATTCGCTACTTTTGCGCTAAGCCATCGATATGTAACATGCAAAAATGCTGCAAAATTGCAAGTTACATATATATAATATTATTGAAAATATTGCACTAGTACATGCACACCACTTAAATAGCAACAGCACAGCAAAAATGAGAATTTTTAAAAATAGCATACAGTACCATACTGCAAATTGTACTGAAAATTTAGAAAAATGCACTGAGTTTGAAAAAAATAAACACACCGCTAACGCACATAAGAGACGTCAGGAAACAGGATGTCTGTTGTCAATAGAGATCTGACGAACTTCAACAGGATCGTATGAAACTATTAAACAGTACGATATAGTTTTTGAAGTACATAGAGACTGTTAAAACTAATATACATCAATAAACTTTACATACATATACGTGTAAAATACCTATAGCTGTAAAGTACTGTACTGTATAGTATTATACGTTTCATTTGTTCTGTATCGTAATACGTTGGCAGCGCACCCGGTTTGTTTACGCGAAGATTCTAGAAACAGATACGCAGACACTTACCCCTACGACTGTTCTCAGATTCAACATGAAAGGTTTTGTGAAGGCTTTATGGTACCAACGAATGGTCCTGAGGTCGAATGGTCGTAAGTCGAGGTACAGCTACAACGGGCAATTGATTATTTTTGGTTTGCTTTTAAAATTCTTGTTTGGCTTTGCACGACCAGATTCATAGGTGTATACAGTGAGATGCCTAGGGGATCGAAATTTCAAAATACAGGTATAGAACCATGTTTTTTTTTTTGGTTGGATGTCGGTTGTGGGTATTTTGATCCCTCTTCCCTACTCCCGAAATTTCTCAGATTTTTTTTTTTAAATCAGTCTCCTAACTTAGCTTCCTCTCCTTTTGCGAAATAAAATGTCCATTGATCAGAAGAACTCATTATTAAAAGGTTTTATTAAAAGTTTAAAATGAATCGATTTATCTGAGTGATTGAATATAAATTTACAAAGTATAGTGATATCTCGGTTTTCGTCGATAATCCGTCTGAAAGCAATCGGCGAAATCCGAAACCGACGAAAACCGAGGCAATTATTTCCATACGAATCAATGTAAATCCAATTAATTCGTTCTTGACACTCCAAAATACAAACCAAAAAAACACATTTTATAGAGAATAAATACAAATATAATAAATATACATTATACTAAAACAAGAAATTAATATAAAATAAATATACAAGACTAATGTAAAGAATAAATGAACATGTAACAGGGCATTTACATTTTTATACTTTTCTGAAGACTCTTCTTGGCTTATGGAAGACGGCGAAGAGGGGAGAGAGAGGTGCAGATATTATTGTTTGGAAGGTATTAAGGCACTATCTGGGGTCACGTGCCTTGTTGGTCTTTTGGCACTAGGACCAGCTTCAGAGTCAGTGGACTCCTGTCGCACTAGAAAGCTGTCGAAAGAAGTCTGTCTGTGCCGCCTCTTTAAGATTTGCCTAAAATGGGAGAAGACATTATCATTAAACAAGTCGCAGACAAGGCCCGCAACAGCTTTGTGTGGGTGATTTTTCTCCACAAACCCCTGTACCTTACTCCATATGGAGAAGATGTCCTTAACCTCTGAAGATGGCACTGTTTCTTCTTCCCCTGTCTTTTCTTCCTCATCTATAGCAACTTCTTTATCTGCCGTCTGTTGCATTTCTAGGTGAAGGTCTTGCAGCTCTTCAGTGATAAGTTCTTCAATGTGGTCATCCACCAACTCTTCCACAACCTCAACATTCACCTCCAAACCCATAGACTTCCCCAAATCAACAATTGACAGCACCACATATATAGGGTCATCAGGGAAAGGCTCAAAATCTTCAAAATCTCTCTCACGCACACATCCTGGCCACATTTTCTTCCAGGCAGTGTTCATCGTCCTGGATGTCACTCCCTGCTAAGCCATATATAAGAGGCTAATGCAGTTGAGAATGTTAAAACGATTTTTCCAGAACTCTCTTAAGGACAATTCTATATCGATGTCATCTGAAAGCACCTTTGAAACATTGCTTTTATGTACATTTTCTTGAAATTTGCAATGATATTCTGGTCCATGGGCTGGATGAGTGGTGTGGTATTAGGGGGCAAGAAACTTCACTGTGAGAAAACTGAACTCCAACAATGTGTCTTCCAAGCCTGGAGAATATGCAGGAGCATTGTCCATTATCAGGAGGCACTTAAGGGGCAACTGATAATACTGGAGGTATTTTTTTAACACTCCAAGCACTTCATTCATCCACTCAATGAAATTGTCCTCGTGACCCATGCTTTCCATATCACTATATTCTACTTTTAATCACATTGTTTCTGCTAAAACTCTAGGAGTTTCTGAATGGTACACCAGTAAGGGTTTCACTTTACAATCACCACTAGCATTACCACAGAACAAAAGAGTTAGCCTATCTTTCATAGGCTTATGTCTTGGCAGTGCCTTTTCTCCTTTGTAATGAACGTCATCTTTGGCATCTTCTTCCAAAAGAGGCCAGTTTCATCACAGCTGAATACTTGTTGGGGGATGAATCCCTCAGCCTCTACATATTCTTTGAATTCGGACACAAATTTTTCGGCCGCAGATTTGTCCGAACTCGCACCTTTGCCGTGCTTAGTAACACTGTGTATGCCAGTGCGCCTCCTTGTTTTCGTGGGTCGTCCTTTATTTTCTCAACACGTCGACGAAATCCGAGGCAAACCGACGAAAACCGAGAAAAATAAAAATCGACTAAAACCGAAACCGACGGTAACCGAAGTCAACGAAAACCGAGGTATTACTGTAATATAATAAAGTAATATGCAATTATATACGTATATAATTAGTGCTTGTTGTTTAATATTTTGATGTGGAGAATCTAAAGGTTTAATATAAACCAGAAGACAAATATTATTAATATATCAATAATCTTATTAAATTATATTCAACTCATATTTCATATTATTCAGTAATAACACTTAGATATAAGAAGTTTTTTATCGTTAAGAGGAAAAGATACATAAGTCCCCAATACCCCAAGCATCGAAGAAAATCTATGTTGAAATCGAGTGGTCAGTCCGACGCACGCCCATCTTTAACCCCAGGAAAGGAACCCGGTACCTATTCCACAGTGGGCTAGGTAGATTTAGAACCCGTCTGGAGGGGAATTCAATTGGGAAAAAATCCCACTCCACAGGAAATTGAGCCTGGTTCTTCCGGCCCACAGTCAAGAAATTTACCACTGGGTTACCATATATACATCCATACATACGTACGGATGTATGCGTTATAAATACATGTGTACATATTATAAATTCATGCTTAGGGGAGAAGGTGTTAATATGAAACAGGGTTGTAATATGAAACAGCAATGTTTGTGACAAGTAGCTGCTGCTATCATCCGGAAACCGCTCTAATTTCTACCGCTGGTTTTCCTTTTAGCCACCTAGAGGTACTAACTTCAGTATCTCTTTGTGTATGGTTATGAGAAGAAGTAGTGTGTTTTCGTAAGCCTGAAAGTTTTTACAGGGTAAAATTCAACAAAATTTCTGGTACTAATATTAATACGAATGAGGTTTTGTTTAAATTGTATATCATTATTAATTAACTGAACTACAAAATGGTGTATTCAGTACTTAAGAATTAATATTTTATTACTGAGAATGGATCAGTCAATTTGCAAATGGCGACTGGTGGTAATATGAAACAAGGTGTTCCATAATACAACCTCACGATGCCAAGGAGCAAATTACGACCTGAAAAGAAGGGACTAAAGCAGAAATGGCGTCAAGAAGATATGGTAAATGCAAGAAAACATCAAATTAGCAGATTTTTGCTCATGAAAGACTTACAATTTTTAATTGAGCATTTTCTTTCAATTATAAAGTGTTCAGCATTAATTTTTACTTTTTCTCTGTAGTTTCTATATTTTCTATTGATGTGAAGCAAAACAATGCATTAAAGTATTAACAATAAATGATTTTTTTACTATAATAGCAATAATAAAGAAGTATTGTTGCATTTTAACATCTGTTTCATATTACAACCCCAGTTCAACAATTCATTTTTTTGTAGAATGTTCTAAATAATTGTGCCTATTCAAGACTTTTAAATATTTATTTAAAAATGAGTGATATTTATCTCACACGATATTTATACTAATGCTACTGACGATTTTAATATATTATAGCCACTTGAAATCCAAAATTTTGTCAAAAATAAAAAAGTGGTCCACATTACCACTATCTCCCCTACATATTAGAAATATATGCATACATACATATAGTGTGGCCGGGAAGTTCACACAAGTCAAACACAAGTCAAACGCTCAAGTGAAGTGTCCTACTTGACATTTTAAGTGCTTGTCCGATGTAATGGTTCGAAATGCGTCCTCGACTGCATTACGCAATTCTTCATTTGTAGCGTAAGAACCACAATGAGTTGTACGGCGTCGTGAGGTCAGGACTTCGTGTTGGCCATTTCAATGGAGCTGGTGATGCTGGAGACTGCGATCAATCCAGTGTCCTGGAAAATGTTCATGAAGAAATCCAGGCACAGTAAGAGCGAAATGAGCAGGTGTCCTGTCTTGCTGTAGTCATACGCACTCCTTGATAGCCACGTCTTCAAGCTGTGGGATTAACCTTGTTTGTAATCCACCTGTCAACAATTGAAATAACATTCAATACTAAATATTTACTGTTATTACTAAATAAGAGGGGGTACGGGAACTTCCGGGCCACACTGTACATACATACATATATCTAAACGGCAGCATCTATTTAATATAGATGTTATTTTATTTCTGAAAATTTCTTTTTTCTTGTAGATAGACTTATTAAAACTTTTTAGCACCGTGGACTGGCTGATCAATGGCAAAAGGTACCAGGGAATGATTGAGGTATTGCAAACAAATAGAAGACTGTTTTAGTGAAATAATTTTTGAAAATTAGTAATTAAATTAATAATAATTTTAATAACTAATAATCACAATTATAGTTTTATGTGCGCTGTTCTTATCAATTTATGCAAGAATAGCCGACACACCTTTTATTAAAAGATGAAAATTTAATAAAATATTTAATTACAAACGACCTAGGTTTCGAATTGACAACGCAATTCTTTAACAAGCAATGAATTTATTTACAGGCAGGTAACGTGGTTTTTCTACAGTAAATATGGGAAATATGATGTCACAGAAATGAAGTCACAATAATTAACATATTGTGGCATCATATATAGGCCGACAGATGTTTCTTGATGATCACGTTTGCACGAGAATAACGAAAATCGCGAGATCTGGCCATTAGCCTCTTTAGCAGGTCTCAAGGAATGTAGTTTTTTGAATGTCTGTCACTAGGAAAATGCTAGAGAAAAAATGTTAAAGTTGGATTTTTACCTTCAGCATAGAGACGATGGATGCAGCGGCGAATAAGGCATCGGTCAAAATCATCTACATCAGTAACGGGGCTTGCTCGTGGTCGCTTCTTTCCCGGAGTCGATAAGCCTTCTTTCTCGCCATTTTGTGAGAAGACATGGATAGAGGCTATTCTCGCGTCAATCACGTGAAATCGCAAAAATTCGGGATCATCAAGAAACGTCTGTCGGCCTATAGCTGTGTGGAGTCCTGGCGGCGATAGGGCGCTACGATGGAAAGACCTCGTATTGGAAATTAGATACCCATGTACTGGAATGTAAATCAAGTTCATTATTGGAGAACAGGTGGTGTGATGCTAAAATATGTAAAAGGGGCCAGAGACAGGACGTTTGTCTTCCATGAAATAGAAGCACCAGGAAACTTAGTTTTTTCCTATTACATTCCTTTGAACCCAATTTGCAGGAAAAGCAAGTCATACATAATTAAGCAAGAAAATAAATAAAGGCTTACACATATTGTTGATTTTAAGTCTTTAATTGAGCTCTCTTTCTTAGGTTACGATAGTAGAGTTTAATGGCGCAAAAGAAAGAATGAATGGTGAATATATTGAACAAATCGATGACCGTAAAAGTAGTGGTGGCCTTTTTTATGGTCGAATGATATGAGCCGCTCATTTGTTTGCTTGCTTTTTTTTGAATGGTGTAAAATTAGAAATCAAACCTTTATTATTTATATCCGTTTTTGAATGTACGATTTAAATTCTAGTTTAGAAGACTTTTATTATTAATTCAACCTATTTATTAGATTTTACCTCTAGTTTTTATCATGGTTGGGTAGTAGGATTTCCTACCTACCTTTTGGTATCAGTTTCATTGCTTTTAGTTTTAATTACTATTAAAGTTTGTTCCAATTGATAGTATCTGCTATCCTTTCCACTTTAGCATTAAATATGTTGTTAATTGCAGGCAATAAGTACTGAGTTATTGTTTGAACTCTTAATTACATTATTTCGAAGAGAAAAATAATTAGATTAAGACAGCGATTCTCAACCTGTGGGGCGCGCCCCCCTAGGGGTGCGTGATAAAACTAAAGGGGGGGGGCGCGAGTATATCGAGAAAAAAATCTTATTAAAAAACTAGGATTGGAGGTTTTTTTTTTTTTTTTGGTTGAACAGATTCAATTTATTTGCGTCCTCCTTTTCAGTTTAGAAAAAAATTATTGTAGGGTGGGGGGGGGGGCGATGAGAATTGTGATTGAAAATTAGGTCGCAAGGTTGAGAAACAATGGATTAAGACTTAATAATATGGGTGGAGCTTGATGATGTCAAATACGGGCATTACTGAATTTGTCCAATGGTGTTCCTTATAAGATTCAGTGCGAGCTGATTGTCACATTCAAAATAAGCTCTTAATGAATAAGAAGTTGAAAGAAATGATTTTTTTCTGCAATATCAAAAATTTTACAAAGAAATGAATAGTTGTGAGATAGATATCTGGGTGAGATAGATATCTGGGTGTTGTTCCTCGACTAGCAACTAAAATAATCGTGTTAAAGTTGCTATGCTTACAAATAAGACATTACATTTTTTAAGAGATTTCATGAATATATAATTTAAGTGCTATAGAGTTATTAGTATTTCTTTTAACTTTACCAAAATCTTTTCTTGCAACTATTAACGAACTTGAGGAAATTATTTATTTATTGATTTATTTATTTAGGTGGACACAGCTTCAAGCTCGTGTAGGATTGACTGGTGGATTAACGGGAAGCGATATCCTTGTAAAGATGATAAGGTAATAAAAAAATCACATACCTATTAATACACTGTGTCCCAAAAAAATTGTATGCCATTTGATGACGGATAATATACGGCCTTTCAGTCAAACGAGCTATTTAGTCCAATGCTCTCTTATTTCATTAATGAGGAAACAATAGTATGTTCTCCTTTGCCTCCTAACAACTCTTGACCAGTGGCGTAGCTAATGGGGGAGCAAGGGGAAGAGACCGCTCCCCTTGACCACATTTCTTAAAAGTGGCGCCTATTTCGATAAAAGTCGAATCTCATTATTTTTTATTGTTATCTCACATCAGATGTCACAACTACACCAGTAATTGTAAGTTCCATACATAATGACACTATTAATGAAGCACGAAATTTTAATGAATGTAGAATACGAATATTATAGCTAATAAAATATTTTGCATAATGTAGCAGAAACGAGCGTGCATTTGATAGTACATTTGATATTTGATAGTCAAGGTTGAGCCAAGGATCATTGCCACAAATCTAATTATAATATATATTCTTGTCATAAGCTGTTACTCTGTTGTGGCATAGACAAGCATATAATTGCTTCATGACCATTGAACTATATACTAATGGAAACTCGTAGCCGTGTCGGCGTGATCTAGTGGATTAGACGGCGGTCTTCCATGAGGCCGATACGTCGGCACCTGGGTTCGAATCCCGGCGTAGGCTTGGATGTTTACTTTCTTTCCTGTGTTTGTCTGCTTCTTCTCTTTCTCTTCCGCCGTCTATGGCACTCGAAGAATTGTGAAAATTTCAAATGGAAACAAAAAAATCCCTTCACCATTTCTGACATTTGTAGGGTTTTAGTGTGATAAATCCAGAAGGATGAAAGCACACGTGGGGTGTGCCCACGGCCCTTTGCCCAATAAAAATAATGGGAAATCGTATTACTGTAAAATTTGAGTACTATCACTGAAACCGCCGTGTTCTTCTACTTCCTGCGGGAATTTCAAATCCAAAAAAATTCAACAATAGGTGAAACATGACAGAAATATTAATAATTATATTGAATATAAACATGAACGAAGGACATACAAAAACTAAGGGCTAATGTTGCAAAGGCGAGGTTAAGTTGATTTCTCTTTTTATTTTGAGGGTATTAGGTCTATTAGATATTGTGTCTATTATTGAGATTGTCTAGAAAAATAATCATAGATTTCTTTTTCTGATAAGTAATACCATGAAGAAAAACACTTAGAAGAAGAAAATATCTGGATGGGACAGACAGAAGATAAAAGAAGTTGCAAATCGAGGAAAAAAATCGTCAAAATGTCAGAGATTGGACGCCTTTTTTCATTTCGCAAGCACAAGACGTCTGCTGCGCCAGACGTGAAACCTTCTGAAGACTTGCTACCTACCTTCAGCCCAGAAGATGGCGATGGTGCCCAGGCTGTTGTGGTTACTTCTAAAGTGAAACCCTATAATATAGACTTACTAGTACCTACTCTCGACCTAGGGGCTAATGACTGGTTGTTACGGCTGTACAGGTGATGGAACTGGAGCCCCTACAAGACGTGACCATTTCTACAGACTATAGTCAAGTAAAACTATGTGCGATCATTGACACACACACATAGAATACCCAACAGATGCACACCGGTTTTTGTGAAACACTTGTAACACCGGATCTCAAATGTGTTGTTCTTGATTTAGGCCATTGTCAGCCAGGTCTTAATTTTGACAGTTTTCCAAAAGATGAATTGGACTGACAAGAAACAAATTAAAAGTGGTTGTGAAATGGATGGGCACTGGTTGACTTTTGTTAAAGGTACACACATAATTGAAAAACATGAAAAAAGTAAAACTCGCAAAAAAGCGGAGAAAGATCGTTTGTTCAACGACAGAACTGTCTTCGCTGACTCCAAAAAGTGATAAATTACTGGAGCAACATTTACTACTGAGTGATCGAAATGTAACATATATCAGCCCTGACATACAAAATGACCTATTACAGTCCTTATCAGCTCAGGTTAAAAAGATAACAGCTGAATCAAAGTGGCTAAGTACTTTGCAATAATTGTTGACTACTATTGACATCAGCTGAATTGATCAGTGTTCTTTATCCTTGCGATAATAAAAAAGTTAGGGCATCAATAATTAACTATCTTAACATGGAGCATGTCTGGTCTCCAAACAAAGATTAGGGAAGTTGCTCCAAATGCATTCTTTACACAACACTGCAAATGGATGCAGTAAAGTCCCAATATTCAAACCAAGTTGCTTTTCGGAACTCTCGAAAGCATCTACAGCTGTTTTCTGGCAGTTCAAAAGAAGAACAATGCAGTCAAATCAAACCTTTCGCACTAACTCTAAAGAAACTTGATGGGCATCCAGAAAGTCAGCAGTAGATGCAGTCTTCCAGAATTTACCATCACTAGTAGTTGCACTACAAAGAATTCTGGATGTTGAGATAAAAAACTGTACTCTTAAGTAGCTCGCTGAGGCAAGAGATATACTGGAAAATACTTATGAATTCTCGGTTGTTTTTGTATTCTGGAGTAAAGTGCTAGACAAGGCTTTCAATTTATCTACATATTTACAGAAAAGTAGTCTAGATCTGTTAACAACTTCTCATTTGATTCAGCTTTTTGAAAAAGTTATGAAAAATATGCGAACCACTGAATGTCCTTATAAATAGCACAGGCAAAATATTTGAGCATTTTAATATTTTGGCCTCCTTTTTAAAAATGTGGTTCTTGATCTTTAGTGTTTTAGATCCATAGTGTTTTGACAATGCAGATAATGTGAATAAATTGGAATTTTCAGCAAACATGTACTCAGACGTCATCGACAGTTAAACTGAAATCGTACAAGAGTTTCTTTTATTCAAAGACATATTCAAAGAAATAATGATCACTAGGAGTAAGGTAAATTCAAGTGTCGATAAACTAACCCTAAAACAAGGCACTTAAATTCATGATTGCCGATGACGTGTGTTCCATTTATCCTAACCTGTCCATATTGTCCACTCATTGTTTCAGAAGTAAAAGACTCTTACATATAAATATAATAAGGCATTGTGAATGTAATTTGTATTCTTAAAAGTTAAAATTAAATAAATAAAAAATAATTGCTTGATAAAGTTGTACATTACAGCAATGTTAGTGTTCTATAACACTCTGGTGATGAAATTAAAAACTAACAAAAGTAACGACGCTATAATGAATAAATGTCGTTAAAATAATAGATACTGTATAAACAGGTGTATTTTATTTAAGAGTTTAATTCTTCTTTAAGAAGTTAAGGTAAAACAGTGACCTAAATATTAGAAATAACCCCTTTTTTTTTAATCATTAAATTTTGTAGAATTATTGATAATGTGAAAGCAGGGATGGTCATCAGCCAGGGTCATTCATTGTAACTACTCAGGATAATTTTCTGTTTTCTTTTTTTAATTATTTTCATCTTGAAGCCATTCAGTCTCTTTTCCTCGAGTCTTGGACTTATTTATGGGGGCCAAAAACAAACAAAAAATAATAACACTATACTACTACTAGCCGGGTACCGTCGCTTCGCTCCGGAACCCTTGCATCTATAACATTAAAAAAAAAAAATATTTATTTCGCAAATTAATATTGAGAATTGGAGAATATACGACTTCCCAGCCGGTTGTGGCCTTCTCCACTTAACTCGGGTGTATTGCGGGTTGGCGCCACACACCTGGGGTTGCCGCCGTTCACTTCATCGTGAGTTTGCAAGATTATTCCCTATCCCCTAAGAATTTCAAAAAATCCGGACTTATTCATTGTCTACATCATAAAGGAAACCTCTGTGCAAAATTTCAGCTTTCTAGGTCCAAGGGTTTGGGGTGGGCGTTGATGAGTCAGTCAGTGAGTGAGTCAGGACTTTTCTTTTTATATATGTAGATTTTCATGAATTTTGTTTTCTTAACATCATTGATTAGTTCTTTATAGATTATATTTGGATCTGTTATTTTCTCATTTTCAACTCTTATCCGATTAGTTCTTTACCTATTATTCCTGGTGTTTTGATATCATGTTTATTTATGAAAATATGATCTATATTTGTTTTCGTATTTCCATGAATTGTACAGTTGTTTCTTGTTGTTCCGTAAAGATGATTTTTGAAACCATTATTGCACATAAGTTTTACGCATTTCTGTACTGCATTGTTTTTATTCAGTTTGAAAATATCTATATTTACGTCGCCAATCAGTATAGTTGGACAGTTGTTTAATATCTTTTCATTTCTTATGAATAGATTCTCTATTTTAGTAACATTTTAGTAATTTGTAATTTAACATTTTGCTTAAAGAATGACAGACAGAATAACGTTTTTATAATATATAATAATAGTAGCCGGGTATCGTCGCTTCGCTCTGGAACCCTTGCATATATAGCATTGAAAAAACAAACTTTATTTACTTAGCTAATTAATGTTGCGATCGTCGGAGAATATATAACTTCCCAGCCCGTTGTGGCTTCTCCGAATAACTCGGATGTATTACGGGTCGGCGTCACACACCAAAAATTCACATTTTTGCATGTATCTTGCAAACGCTGAAGCGTTTGTGAATAAGTGATACATCGTTCAATAGAACTTTCAAATACCAATATTTTCTCAATTTAATGTTGTCTTCTATCTTTTATACTTTTCGTTTAAATTGAGAAAACGTCAAAATTTGACCCTTTAAAAGGCGCCATCTTGGAAACCAAAAACTTTTTTCGAAAGATTTTTGAAGCATTTTGTTTGTCTTAAAAAGATCTACATTTTATCCATTTACATAACCAATCTATCTCTTATAGTTTGGTCACAAAATTGGAAAAACGTAAAGTCTTATGACAGACAAAAATAACGCTTTTATAATATATAATCTTTCTCTAGCCTTGAGTCGTTGAGTCTTCAGACAAACTGTCCAAGGTTTACAAAACTCAAAAACTTAAAGGTGTCATTGTTATTAGTTTCCGGTGATTAATTAAATTATTAATTATATTTTAATAAGACATCTTCATCGGCCAACGGGGAAGTGACGGCCAATAGTTCCTATCCTACTCGCCAGGTGTCGTTCCAGTGCAGATAGAGGCAGTCTTTATCCCTGTTAGTTATTGTCACTTGAAAATGCTCTGAATAGGGTGAAACCGGTTGTGACATGTATTTTTAATATGTAAATAAGTTTTTAAACCTAGTCATGTGTGTTTTCCATCTGTTTAATTTTTAACAAAAATGTGCACATTAAATATTTTAATCAACATTAATTATATTATTTAGACAAAAACAACAGATGGCGTTACACAAACGTTTTATGTTGTGTTTGCATTTTAATTTATACACAATAATTAATTCTAATTTTTACTAATTTCAGAATGAAAAGTCGAATGGCAAGGACAGGCTGAAGCTGTTCAAAGCCAGGACGGTCAAACCAAAGCCAAAAGATAGCAAGAAAAGCAAGAAGCGCTAATGAAAAAGTTGATGATTTCCACATTTTGTAATTAATTATGTTACAATTCATGTGCTACAAGTTTAGAATCCGTTATGTAATGGTTTAAAATTTCGGAATTTTGTAGAAATGTCTAAAAACGAATTAAAGCAGTGTTGAAGTTTCACTGTTTTTGTTTGTTATATTTTTCTCTTATTTTTTAATGTTTATATTTTGAAAGATACGTTCAAAATTTGTTTCCAATATTTTTGAGAATAAACTCTATCGAAATTTAGGTTAAAAAACTTATTTCTTAGATTTGGTATTTAGATAACTTTATTCTTTTCATAATAATATATTTTTTTTTTATTTCTTTAATTGTTTGAACAATTTTTATTTTTACATATTAATTATTATTTTAAAATTTTACATCTATAAAAACGTTATATTAAATCTACGAGTCGACATTTTTGTAAACACCCACAGGTGGATGCTCAAAATTTGTTTCTAGAGGGAGCCACCAGTCTCCGGAGTCGTCCGTAATTTCTGCCAATAGAAACCTCTTAAAAAACAACAACTTCTCCGTCCAATTTTACCTTTATTTCTCAAATTTCAAAGTTCTTGAAATACAAACCAAAATGCTCCTAATCATGATCACCATAACAGTCCACTGCAGAAGTTCCTTAAATGTATAAATTCCGTTGTGTTGATTGAAGCACTTATCTCTAAATTCACTTAAATACACCAACACTCGAATTTGGAAGTTTTTCCTGTCTGCAACTTGACGAAATTTAACCCCATCACTATTTCATAGATGACACAATCGTCACAAAAACCAAGATTCGAAGACTGTCCTGCTCATGGATCTTCGTCATGCCTAAATAATTCCTTCTCCTGAAAACATCCAATGGGTTCTATGGTTGAGTCCCGTTCGTTAGGACTTCTTCAGTCCTGTTCTCCATCTTTTTCACACGACGTGGTTTTTACTACATGGAGTCGGAGCTGCCTCTTGTCTTATTTTCAATCATTAAAAAATTTACCAGAACGCATTAATCAGCATGCGCCAGTTTAACATGGGACACTATTGGAACAAACTTTTCCAGCTTTGTTTATGTTTGTTCAAATCTTTTTCAAGTTAGTTAAAATTCAAGGCTATAGTATAATAAAAGGAAATTAGTGCAGTACATTTTTATTGATGTATATTTTTAAACAGCTCCCATTAGATATTACAGTGAAACCTCCGAATAACGGACAGTCACGGGACCGGAAGTTTCGTCCGTTATTGGGAGGTGTCCGCTATTGGGGAGGACTATCTTTTTTTTCATTTTTTAGCTTATAGCATGTCATTTAATGAAAAATTACGTACAATCTTAAATTTCTACAATTAACATTGCCCTATGAGAAAATATGAACAATTGCAAACTGTTTACTATTTTCCTTTTTAAATGAATAGTAATCCATTAGTCTTACTTAAAATAATAACAAAATTAATTACTGTATTAATTTTGTCATTATTTTAAGTAAGACAACGGATTAGAAAATTAATTTTATTAACTAAAGTTATCAGTTAACAGAGTTTGACATTTCTTTTTTGAATTGAAAACAATATGAATATTTCTCAATATGAATATTTAAATCGTTTAACTTTGCGAGACCTTCAGAGTCCCCTTTGCTTCCAACGCCTTTTCTTGCAATAATGGCCCACTAATGGGAATGTTTTTTGCTCGTGCAGCACAAAACTAATCGTAGACAACAGAGTCAATCGCACTTGTCTCCGTTTCCAAACTTTGATGTGTTGGGAGTTTTCGTTGGAGTTCGTGATCCATACTTTCAAAATTTCCTCTGGACGCTATGTATTACTGTAGCCTGATTCTATTGCATTTGAAAAGCAACACAAGATCGCTCATTTTCTGTAGAATGTTGTCCGTTATTGGGAGTGCCCGCTAATCGGAGGTCAATACATGGAAATGTCTATATTAAGGGACTTGGGACTGCAAAATTGTCCGCTATTGGGGGATTTCCGCTTTTCGGGAGTGTCCGTTAGTGGAGGGTTCACTGTATATATTTAGTCTTTAAGTTTTAGACGTTACATGAACTGGTACTCTAATGGGGAGTTGGTAGACATCCATTACATTTATGGAAGAGCAAATGGAAGCAGCAGAGAGGCCTAATGTCTTTAACAGGAAATCTATCCGCAACGACGATGTCCAGTCAAGGATGCATTCGCTCCATTTATCGTCGTCTTGCAGAAACAGGATTGTTTGGAGCTGTTACTAGGGGCCTTTAATAGGCGCCGAAACAGCAATGTGCGCACGCCTGCTACAGAAGAGCAGGTGCTCGAACCAGGAACATCTACTAGACAGATCACCGTAGCACGAGACATCACAGAATTCTCATGAAACAACTCCTCTACCCATATCTTGTACAGAGCGTGCAGGCTCTTTCGCAGGAACTCCATGTGTCGGATGTGAGAATGGTATTTGCAGCATTATGCTGCGCCTATGTTTCAGCTCTGCCTACGTTTACACAGACGAAGCAGGCTTCACCAGGGATGCCATTTTGAACTTCCGGCCGTCATCACTACTGCAAATCACACATTACTGTCCAGGCACAGTATCAAGAGCAGTTCTCAATGAATGTCTGGGCTAGTATTGTTGGAGATAATCTCATTGAATATTTCACAGACGTTTACAACCATTTCTTTGAAGTCGATTTACCTGGGTTGCTGGAGATGTTCTATTACATCCCTCAACTGTGATGCATTCATGATGTCGTTCCAGCTCTTCTTAAGCACGTCTACCTTGACCGTTGGATTGGCAGAGGTGGACCAAAAGTTTGGCCTGCACACTTCCCCGACTTAAATCCTCTGTATATTTTTCTCTGGTGCTATCTGAAAACGGTAGTATACGCTACACAGTTCTCAATGTACAAACACTGAGTAACTGCATTACGGATGGATATACAAAGATTCAGGGTACCCCTGGCATATTTGAGCGTGTCCGGCAATCCTTACGACGACGGTGTGAGGCATGAATTATTGCTGATCCCTTCGAACACGTCATCTAACAGTGGCTACACAATAACCTATGTACGTGTTAATCATTCATCTGATTAAATCAATTCCGCAACCATGTTCATATGGACGTTTTTCGTTATTACGCTACTTTGCAGCGGATTTTCCAGTTTGGACAACCACTTCAGGACCACCCTGTATATTCTATAAAGCTGAAATTTTAGAGGTAGGTCTAGAATGTTACAAGGAAGATTTCTATTGATTTTGGTAAATCTCCGACAAATAAGTTATCGAAAAATACCATTATTACTATAAATAACTATAAACGAAATAGAAATGTTTTAAAGTTATTATCAATGTTTTTCGCTAAGACTTGAATGTTACCAAACTCGTTCTTCACCACATAAAATTTATTATTTTTGTTCAGTTATTTATGCACTAATAATGAAAATAAGTTATAATTGGAGTTTCGAATATCTATACGGCAAAAACACTTAAAGCACTATTATTACACTTAATAGTTGTTCTTTAAAATATTTATTTACTGATATTGACGTTTTTTGGCTCCTAAGCCTTTCCTCAATTCTGACAGCTTCCCTATTTAGAGATCTTAGTTGTAAGCAACTACAACGTCAAAGAAACTTTCAGCTCTTTAGGACAAATAGTTTTTTAGTTGTCTTAATAAAAAGAGATCGAGGCAACAGACGAATGGTTTTTTGGCCCTTAGCTCTTTATCTATTGATGAGAATAGGTACCAAACTCTACAGGGATCTTCTTTGTAAATCATAGATCTATCTCTAAAATTTCAGTTTAGTGGATGTTATTTATTTATTTATTTGTTTGTTTATTTTCAACACAGGATTGAAAATAAGTGATTACAGTTCAATTTCCAACTATCTCAATATTTGACACGAAAACCAAATACAAAATGACATCAACTTTTTTCTGCGAATGCTATGCTGGAGAATTAGAAACAGTTTAATACATTATCTATGACTGTTCCAAATATATAAGACAAAAACTAATATTGCATTTGAATCTTAAGTACAACAGAATAATATGGCCAATGAAATATTTACTGAAATATTTACAGCTGTATAGTAATACTAATGTTTATCATCAAAGAAGTTAATAGACTATAAGAATTCAGAATACCCCTTTAAACTGTAGATATCATTGTATGTAGTTGTAGTTATTAAATTGCT
>JAFIDM010000179.1:16789104-16806320 GCA_023159025.1 Thereuonema tuberculata
GGAGAAGCGGACAGAAAATCCCAATGTTTTCTTTTCTAAATATGGATTCTTACTGGTACTTAGGAAATGTTTGGGAAAAAAGTAATATAAAGGAGAGATGCCCATAAATATATATTTTAAGTTTAAAGAAGATATTCCATTGATATTAATATGATCATATTACATTTCAATGACAATGATATTATAATTTCAATGACTTACAACGTGACTTCAAAAAATTAAAAATTAATATGAAATTGCAATTGAATTTAATTTTAATTTCTTTTTAAAGGTTTTATATGTGGTTATTAATTAAAAATAGAAAGAAAAGATTAATAAATAATGAAATAATAATGATTGGGATGCTTTTATTTTCCAATGTATGTTATTTTATTATAGGCCTATTATCTTAAAAAATAAAAATTGTTATATTTATTTATCTTTCACTATCTTTTTATGACTAGTTGACCCGTGCGAATAATTCGTATGGTATCTTGGTCAGTCACAGAATGGAAATGTGGAAATAAGTAAATGCAATTATTTATTAATGAAAAGTATTTTATTTTGAAGAGTAAAACATTTTAAAAGCAGATATTGGCTTTGTCAGATAGAAACGTTAGGATACGGCGTACCGACAAAAAAACACCTTTGGAAATACTAAACAATTCCAACAGCTGTCGTGCATGTTAGTTAAACAGATTCACAATAGATCGCGCCTTCTACATTTTCATAAAACGGTTTTTAAAATAAAGTTTTTTAACGAAAACATTAATTTTAAACAATTTGTTTATTTTTCTCATTAGCGGTGAAGGTAATCTTCAAAATGATGTCTCAATCATTGATTTTGATGAAGTATTAAGGGAGATATGGCGTACCGACACAAAAACACCTTTCAGAAATAATATAGAGATTTCACTTCAACTTAAAATAATGAAGAATAAAATGGAATAATTCTATTTGATACATCAATTTTAAAATACAGTGCAACTTGGATAATTCGAAGCTGAAGGGACCACTACAAAACTTCGAGTTATCCAAGTTTTCGAATTAAACAAGTTACATCTTTTAACTTTAATTTCAGGTCCATCGAATGCTTGAAAAGATTATTCTGTTAAAAAGTAAATATTTATTCAGAAAGATCATGGTATTAAAGACTTCAACACTATATGTATGTTAACAAAATAAGATTTATATTACGTAAACTACAGTACATATTACATTCAATACAGAAAATTATAGTTTTTCAAAAAATTGTGCAATGTCTGATTGATTGGTAGAATTCAGTCGCTTCAGGTTAGCAAAATCATCAAACATGTTTAGTGAAAACAGCTTCACTTACGTTAGTTTGTCCTTCAACGTACCGACGAAATTCGCCCAAATGAAAAAGCGCCTCCGACGATCAAGGGATTGGCATTTCTTCTTCACACCCTTTTCCACCTCGCGAATGACGGCGACCTTTTCAGCGAACGTTAAATTCTTGTACATGCGTGGTTTACTGAAAGACATGGTGACACTGACAGCAGGAAGCTCGAATGGCGTCTGAAGCGTCACGTGTCGAACGGTGGCGGGAAGGGGATTTCAGTTGTCACGTGTCGAATTTCTTAACGATGAAACGCCGAAAAGTCGTTATGGTTCGAAATTTTTTGTAAAAAACTTCGAATTAAGGAAGTTGAACTTCGAATTATCCACAATTTTTTAACATTGATTTAATAAGAGGTTCAAGGGACCAAGAGAAATCTTCGAATTAACCACGATTTCGAATTAAAGACGTTCGAATTATCCAAGTTGCACTGTAATAATATTAACTATAAATATAAAATATTAATTTTGCTTATTTCTTTTCCCAGGTTTTCTATTGATCATCTAAAATATGTCAAAGTAATGTCAAAGTGAAAGAAATTGTAAGTTAAAAATATTTCATTTCTTTTTATTTTCTACTTAAAAATTTTAGTAAATTTAGAAAGTATTTTCTTTAATATGAGAAGATCTATAAATAAGGGGCTTAAGAACAGAAAGTTCAATTGATGTTGCTTAAGAAATCAGTGAATTAAATTTACATAGGTATTTAAACATTTTTCTTCGTTAGCATCACGCTAAAACGACTAGACCAATTTCTCTAAAACTTATGATAAAAATAGTCAAATAATAAGATATGAGCATGATTACTTTGGTCTTCATTCAGCGAAGTTTCCAAAATGGAATCCCCCCTTTCGTACTGCATGCTCACTTCCCAGTAGGAGATGACATCTTTACTTGTTCCTAGTAGAACCTTGTAAGTATTTGTTACAGGTATACGAGCAACTAAAGGCCTGATCCCACTATTCCGTCTATCTCCGTCTCTCGTTAAGTTTCTGTAAGATAATTGCTTTTACGTCTCAGAATTGAGTCAACGGATATCTTGAAATCACCGAACACAGCCGTCTCCGCAAACGTAAGGCCAGCCAATCAGATCGTGTGTGTGAGGCAACATCCAATCACAGAGAACTGACGTATTCCTACAAATTTTCAACATCGATAGCAAGTTCGCCGGCGCCATTTTGTTCGCCGCTTCGATGGGATCGAAGGTTATTACGAATTAAATATCACATTGAGGAGATTATTTTTCGAGAATAAAGAATATTTTTACTGAAATAAATTAATGCTATGCGTCAGAACGTGCAGATGTCACCTTTGTAAAGAGATTTTGCATGTTGAACAATCGAAATGCCGCTAAAGAATTAGAAGAATTTCCGTTTCCTCTTTCGGTCTACTTCCGTTTCCGCTTGACCTAACTTGCGATGGTAAAGTGCGCGACGATTTTGTCGATGACGGATACAAAGACGTTTCATAAACACAACGGAGACGGAATAGTGCGATCAGGCCTTATCTGTCGCATAGTGTGCCCTGACATGTAGCCTTTGGCAGGGGTCAGTTTTGTAGACTGTTGATGTGTGCAGGGGGAGAGAAAAATAAAACATGCTCCTATTTTAAATTTGACCATAAATAACATCTTACGAAATTTTGAAGAAAGACGAAATTTTGAAGAAAGATGAAATTTTGAAGAAAGATGGATTTCGGGGTTCTTTTCTGAGAGATTGGAGGGATAGAAACCAAATGAAATGAGTCTTATTTTAAGTTAAACCATAAATTGACGAAATTTAATGAAAATCCGTCTTAAAATGTACTTCAAAATGTAATTCCGCTGTAAAAAAAAAAATGTTTGGCAATTTTTGATAAATTCCTGCTGTCTTAAAACTAAAGAAATCATTCTAATACAGGGTTATTCTAAATGATGGACCCAATTTCATTGTTTTGTATTTAATGAAGTATAAATTGGACATGAAAAATTGATAATGTCAAACAGATGGATGTTGACGATCACGTTTGCGCGAGAATTACGAAAAACACGAGATCTCGCCATTAGCCTCTTCAGCAGGTCTCAAGGAATTTAGTATTTTTAATGTCTGTCACTAGAAAAATGCTACATAATGAATTTATTGTTTGTTTATTGACTGTTTTCAATTTATTAAAACTATATTAAAATGTAATAAAAGTCTCATGCATTTCCCCGTATTATAATTCATTTAAATATTTCAATATTTTGTGAGAAGACCTGGATAGAGACTATTCTCGCGTAAATTACATGAAATCACGAAAATACGGGATCGTCAACATCCATCTGTTAGACATTATACTAATAGAAAGAGGAAGTTTCAAAGTTTTGTTTTCCCACCGCTTGGGCGGTCGTAGTTGCGTAAACGGCCGCTAGGGTACTCGCGTCAATAGGCAGCCATTTCGTGTCAGTGTCGATTGTGAGTAAGATGGCTACTATGCAGCAAAAGGTTTTCTGCGTTCTTGAGTTTGCTGTTTGAGTTTAGGCCATGGGACTTTTTCTTGTGGGGCTATGTTAAAGAGGCTGTTTATGTCCCACCTCTACCAACAACTCTGGCCGACTTGCGGAACCGTGTTACTGCTGCGGTAAACTCAGTAACACAAGACATGATTACTCGCGTGTGGGACGAGTTTGGCTACCGCTTAGATGTTTACTGTGCAGCAAAGGGGAGACACATTGAACATTTATAACCTGTATTAACAAAACTTTGAAACGTTGATTCCGGTGTCGGAATCAGGTGAAATGAAAACAAAAAATTGGGCACCCACCTATTAGTGGTTTATTTATTTATTTATTTATTATTCTCCAATTTTCAGTCTTTTTTAATTATTTAGATGGAGTTGATTGTAAATTCAATGAGGATTCCTGGCGATGTGTATGTTAATGGTGAAAAGGCACTTGGGCATCTTGAGGTAATAAAATTTAACTTGAAAGATCTTAATTTAGAATTAAGCGATATTTTTACGATTGTCAGTACTGAAGTTTTCCAAACAAATGAAAAAATCAACAGACTTAATATCAAAATAGACCTAAGTGCCATGCTTAAAATTTGTGGGATTTTTTTAGCTCTAATTTTAGTTTTTTTTACCTGATGACTTAATTACACTGGGTAACAAATTTTGTAACTTGTTGTTTCTCAAATTATTTTAATGTTTCCTATGTAATTCACGCACGCTGAGTACAGAAATGTCAATTTTCTCCATGTAACATCAATAGTTGTCTGGGAAATTAACAGCATACGTTTGATTAATGTGCCTATTCATTACCACAAAGAAAGTTGACCAAATATATAGTTGCAATGAAAAATCTTTATATTTTGGATGTTGTCTACTACAGTACGGTCCAAAAAAAATCCCCACCTACAATGTCACTCAATGTATGTCAAAACAACAGCAAAGAGGCTATATTTCATTAGTTTATTGAATTTTTTTGCTTTTTTAAGTGAAATTAAATTGTACAGAACATATTACATCAAAATCATCTTGCCTTAATATTTTCTATGTCCACCTCGTGCCTTTTAAAGGACTTGAACTCGATGTGTTACTGTGTCCACAAGTTTTTCACATATACCAAGTTCGCTTTCATGGTACCAGATGTGAATAATTTTTCTCAATTAACTCTGCTCTACTGGTACAACTATATTTACTTAGTTTTTTACAGATTAAATTTCTTTTCATCCGAGAAAATCTACTCTCTTCCAGTCCTCGGATGTCCAGTGTTGATACAGATCGAGAAACCTTTTTCTTTCTTCAACTTGCTTTTTTCTTACGAGGTCCTTCTTTGCTGTTTTTTTCTTCTTAAGATTGAGATCAGAAAGGTGTCTTAGTACTGTTTAATGGGAAATTGAGGTCTGAAACTCCCGCTCAATTTAAAAAGCAATCTGCCTTGAAGTTGACTTGTCTGTCTTTCTGTCTTGCTTTGTTATCATTTTCATTGTCCTGCACAATTTGGGACTGGAGATTTTCTTCTGACCACATTTGTACCTCCAACTTGACTCTCCAGTTTCAGCTTGTTTCTTCAATATATTTCCCACAGTTTTGTGGTCAATTGATAATTTCCCTAGGAACTTTCCTATTCGAGAATCCTCCAGCTTTGAGTCCCAAAATCATCCCTTGTTTCCTTGGAGAAATGTCTTTTCTCTTTCCCATGATCTGTAAAACCACTTCAAAAGTTCATAAATATGTTAATCTACAGCACAACAGCAGTTTATATCAAAGTTCAAGTGCTGAAGCAAGAAAGGTCAATAATTAATTAATGAACTTAACAAAAGCTAAAATTGAGTCAAAACGGTTACTGGGGATTTTTTTTGGACCGAGCTGTATTTACCACATGAGATTAATTGATATTAGATTAGATAGACATGAGATTAGTTATCATATCACTGACATGGTATGTTAGAAATGCAGATGTGAACTTGCCTTCCTTTTGTGTTGCTGGGGAGTAGCCCTCACCAAACCCTACAAGTAGTCCCACGTCATGGCTGTATCCCATCTGCCCGCAATTCCATGTTCTGCATATCTTGATGGAATCTTTCTCCCTGTTCTTCACTCACATCACCCAAATTTTGTTTAAAGAAGTTCACGTGTGAGCGTAGGTAATGCAGTTTCGTTGACATTCTGCAACCTAAGGTATGAAATGTACCCAGCAAGTTCTCAATCAACTCTCAGTAATTTGGGCTCTTGTTAGTGCCTAGGAATCCATGCACAATATCACGAAATGCTTGCCAGGCACTTTTTTCGGTAGGTGTCATTTTTTGTTCCAAATCTTTCTGACCATCTTTCATTTCACCATCTTTCTGACCTGAAGTCCATTGAATACTTTAGCAAATACCTCTGCATCAGATAAACGTCGAAACATGGAGAGAATATGTTGCAAAGCATCTGACCGTTTGTCCAAAGTTTTTACAAACTGCTTCACTATTTCCAATTAATATGGAGAGGTGGTAGTAAGATCTTTTCCCTCTCAACAAGAAGTTCATGTAGGACATTCTATTGTTCTGAAACAAGTTTGTTTCATAAAGGCCACTCTCATTCGATATAGTGTTGACCAAATTGCACGACTGTCCGACAAACACTTCGTGAATCCACCATTTTTACTGGAGTGCCAGTAAAAAACTTAGCATCTTGAAATCACGCAAACATCCCACTCGGCGCTCGTACTTGATTTTTTGTAGAAGCCGTTTTGCATTAAGGTAGTCCTCCTTCAATAGAACAGAATGGCCAACAGGAACAGAGATATATTTGTGTGCCATTGTGCAGTAACACAGCCTTCAAATTACTAGTTGAACTGTCTAAGAAAAGACGCTACTCAGAGGAATTGTGCGCTATTCCAATTTCACCAAAGAGGTCACTTATATCACTAGTCTAGTATGGTGCGAATGTGTCCTGCCGCGTCCTATTTTTGGTGATCTTGCAGCTGCTATCCAGCAAATTGCACTCTTGTAGACGGGATGCTAGTAGCTCTGCTTTCGATTTTGGTAATCTCAGATCACATACTAAGTCATCCAGTTCCTCTTTGGTTGATAAATGAAGCTTCTTGCTAAAATCATCATCATAGTCGTAGTCAGGATCATTGACGGATACATGCGGCATTGACGATGCACATTCGTTTGTATTAACGACACGTGATTCAGGAATAGACAAATCTGGCCCATGTGGGACAGAGCAATAGACTAAAGACATTCTACTTCGACGTTTCAGATTCTTAAAAGTTGATAAATCAACTATGCAAAAGTAGCAATTGTTATGGTGGCTCGTTGGGTCTCTCCTAACTCTGGAAACCTCAAAAGACATGCATTTCCGGATCCTCGTAGATATCTTTTAAATTTGATTTACAGGAACCACAGAAAACATTTGGTCGCGCATTGGCGACCAGAAAGTAAGCATTGTAAGCTGTGTAATATTGGGTGTCCGGTTTTATGTAATGCTTCTTCTGCTTTGGACTTAGGTAATATCCGCAAACGTAACAGAAAGAATCAGGTGAATTCTTACAATTACCTCTGGAGGTCATGGTTATTGATTTAGCTTGAAAACATACAAAAACAAAAATATCAATACAACTACGGAACCGTTAACATTTGAGAAAAAGTAATTAGGCCTACAGATATGAAATCAGCGCAACAAACTGAGCCAGAACAAGTAAAATATCGATAGAAATATTTTCACCGTGTCAGTGTTATTAATGTAGAATTAAAAAAGTATCAATGTGGGAAATTTTAACTGATGCTTAAAAAAATGTTATGAACGGAGTGATTTCAGCAAGATGATGTTATTTCTCCGTATATTTTACATATTGTTATGGTAAAACTGAAAATCTTTAGAAATTGGGAAAGACTGGATGATGAGAAGTTATGAAGTCAAAACTCTGGTTTGAATTGAAAATTGAAAGCAATCTTGAAATGAATAAAGCTACTTTAATTTTGTTCTTTAAATGGTAAAATTTAAAATGGGCCTTTTTATTTTTGTTCAGAACCAGATATTCGTTCTGATTCTAGTTACTTTATTGATTGGAAATCTAATTTTTCCATTAACCAAAATTAATTGTATGATAAAAGAGCAAATAATGTAAAAGTAATCAAACGAGAAAAGGTTCTTCATATTGGAAATGGAGAAAAATACATATGGAGAAAGAAAGAAAGTACAACGCCAATGTCTTGGTATTCGACTTACCCGAACAGCTACCTGAACAGCCGATGACGCTATTATTTTGAATCCATTAAGACACTCAATGGATTCAAACCTCTTAACTTCTGAAGTCTTAGTTTTATGTTTTATGGTAAGCCTATTGCGTTCTAATGGAGCTTTGTAACTTTTGAATTTTTTTGAATACAGAGTGTATAATACGACCTTAAGGTCCTGACTCAAGCAATTCAGGCGACTGCAAACCTTTTATTTTTTCTTTCATATATTTCTTTTACCAATGCACCTAAAATTCTGAAAATTTAAATATAAACTTGTGAAGCATCTGGGATTAATATTTCCTTGTTTTTAATTTTCAAAATATTCTGTACTTAATTAAATTAAAATTCAAAACCAGTCAATTTTTAGGGATTTTTTTGAGGTATTACTCGATATTTTCAACTTAAAAAAACTTGACGGAAACCTCAAACGATTATAAAATTGTAACATAAACATTGTTTAAGGATACTTTTCGGGGTTTTCGCGGTTAGCTATAGATTTTCGCAACTGATGTAGATTTATAATGATTACATGATTTTTTTTTACGAACTGGGAATGTTTGAAGTGATAGAGGTGTGAAGAAGGGGAGAAAGGAGTGGGAAGTAAAGGATCTCGAGTTGCAAAATTAAAATACAACATTACTTTATACCTATCACGTGATTTTTGTACCAACTGGGAAAGTTTCTCATCCACACTAGAGCAACTCTTTTTTGTAATCCGTACGAAGAACGGGTACTCCGCAAGCTTCCAAGATTTCAAGGTTAAAGTTATAAGGAAATTATTAGTGGAGTTTTGTACCAAGGCAAATTCAATTAGAATATAGAGAATCAAGTAAAATCATGATGTATTCCAAAAAGGTTAAGGTTTATTTCAAAGTGGCAAGACAATTAATTTCTGAACAGAAACAGCAATTGAATATCAATGGGAAAATGATAAGGAACTTTTCTACTAAAGACAGATTACGAAGATACTAAAGTAAAATTATTCTATTGTATCAGATTTGAATATGTTAAAGTCATAAACAAAATCTTCTTAGACCATATTAAATAACTTCTTTTAATAACACATGTTAAAGACATGTTCAAGACGAGACTAACTAAATAAAATAGCTTACTTATTTGTTTAGAAACAAATTCTATCAAGGGGATATTAATCCGTACGATCTGATATAGATAGGTAGAAGATATTTGTATTTCAGTTAATGCTTTAGAATCTTGAAGCTAAATATAATATTCAATTAAATATACAGATGGGTCCAGAACTAGGTACTTACTCTTTGATCAATATCTCGGGAACAAAATAACATACACGTACAATTCTTGCGCCATAGTGTAGTTCAATGATGAGGATTTTGCAGGAAAATTTATCTGGTCTGACGCAGTTCAAACTCAACGGTACTGTAAACCGTCACAATTGTGTGTACTGGGCTCCTGTCAATCAAGACGTTCACGTAGACGAGAAGTGAATCTACCAGGTGTTAATGTGTGGTGTGGTATCATCTGGTGGATAATCGACCCTTTCTTTTTTTGAAGCTACAGTAACTGGTGGGACGTATCTCCATATGCTGCAAACATCGATTTTACCTGCCATTCGAGAGATGTTTGGCGATGAGGTATTTTACTACAGTCAGATGGTTCTCCACCTCACTTCCATCGCGATGTCAGGGCGTACTTGGATGTCACTGTACCTGGACGATGGGTAGGTCGCAGAGGTACCATTGAGTAGCCACCACGGTCTCCAGACCTAACACCCCTGGACTTCTACCTATGGGGGACCTTGAAAAATGAAGTTTATGGGCAAAACCCAGCTACCTAGAAGCGCTACGAGAATTCATCAAAGCATCGTGTGCAGCCATCACACCGGACACACTGACATCCGTAGTTCGCTCAGCAGTTGTACTGCTGTTGATGGTGGTCACTTTGAACACCTACAACACTCGTGTGACCATTGTCATCTGTTAAGCAATTATTGAACTACACTATGGCGCAAGAATTGTACGTCTATATCATTTTGTTCCCGAGATATTGATTATCAAAGTACATAGTTCATAGAGTGAGTACATAGTTCTGGATCCCTCTGTATATTAACATTTCTTTATTCATTTCAAGTCTTGGATATTATTATTATTAATATATTTAAGGCCTCAGTAAATATTTAATTCGTTGAAAAGTATTTGCTGTGGTGGTTAGGTTATTGAAGGCAAATACTTTCAAGTAAACTGAAATATAAAATTAAATAATTTATTTAACTTCAACATATCGTAATAGCGCGGTAATCCAGTACTATAATAAAATATAAATGTAAAGTAGAAATAGAAATATAAAAAAAAATATAAATGAAGCTTCCAGAAACAAATAAAAATTAAAATTACAAATCTAACAAAAGGAAAAATAATCACATTCTTTTGTTATGTTAAAGTTTTTGTTTATTTCTCTATTTTCTGAAAAAAAATATTTAATTGTTATTTTCTTGTAAAATGTAAACTATTTTCCCTTCTTTTTTTTAGGTGAATATCACTGATAACTCGTGCAATGTAGAAGGAGATGTTTTCATTCATAATAAACGATACCAAGGCCTTCTGGAGGTACCTTAGAAATATCTTGAATATATACATATATATATATTTATCTACTTATATTTATAGACTTTCATCTTTTACAAAGACTATTAATTCAACTTACAGCAATTTACCAATTCCTCTCTTCTTTCTATATTTTATTTAATTCTTAATAGCTACGATAGCTAAAGTCCACTGTAAACAAATTTTATATCTCTTTACAGCAGCTGCTTGAATCAGATTAAAATTTATAATTGAGAAATATCTAACAAAATAATAATAAGTTCGAAGGAACAGCCTACTTAACTTAAAATGTGATTTCTTAAAATTTTTAAGGTTTTTTTTTGTTTTTTGTATTTTTTTTTAATCATGAAAATAAGAAAACGAAAAAGTCTACAGTTATTTTCAAATTCTGATATCTATTGATTTCAAACAATAATTTTTGTTTTGATTTTCTGAATTTTTTTTTAAATTGTTTAAATCGGATTAATTTAAATCTTATTGACCAATGCGGATTGGATTAGAAACTTCCATGTTCATTATTTAAGACAATGAGAGAATTAACAGAAATATGACAGAAATCCATTGTTTAGATTCCAATGCTTTTTCTATGGGAATTTTTGGCACCCTTCTCGCGATAAGGACCCCTGTGGAAAAAAAATTTCAAAATACAAACCTTTTAGATCGTCCCTTAAGTTAGTGACCCACAGCAGGCCTATGTGGTCCTTGAGGGGTCGCGTGAGGTAAGGCTCCGGGCGTTTCGTGGCCAAGCTGAGGTAGGGTGGTCAGCCCGACGTCCCGCCCGCCTGTAATCCCCGGGATGAAAACCCGGCACCCATTTAACAGAGGGCTGGGGGAACCCTGGGACCCTTCTGGAGGAGAATTTAGAATGGAAAAAGAGTCGAACCCGCCTCCTCCAGGCCACAGTCAAGCGCATTACCACTTGGTCACCGGACCCACATTAGATCGTCTTCAGTCCTTGAAAATGCATACCAATTTGCAAGTAGATCCATCCAGAGGTTCAGAAGTTATTAGGTGGTGAAGGTTTTACACACACACATGCAGACTAGGTGATTTGAGGAGCCTCACTTTTTTATTGGAAATGTAGGCTAAAAGTAATGAAGCACACATAACATTTCAAATTGAAAACTAAAAATTATTAACTTTAGGGAGGGGAGGGTTGAAATGGAATAATATGTCAAGCAAGGCGTTAATATTAAAGTTTAATGTTTTTTTACTAAAATTTTATTATTTTAGTTAAAATTGTGGGGAATTTTCCATCACTGTAGCTGTTCCATACATTTTCTCTGTTATTTTCACTCCTGAAGAAGATGAAAGAGTTTATATAAAGTTAAATAATATTTGTATTGATATTGAAAACTACACAATCACCTTTTACCTGATATGGATAAAAAGTTTCTCGCAAAAGATGCCAAGTTCCAAGTATAAATAATATTAATTTAATTCTAAATCTTTTTATTGTGACATCCTTTGTAGTGATTTTGAATAAATCCGATATTAAAACTTAAAATTTAATTAAAATGAACGTGTGCGACCAATATGACTTAAAAGCTGAAATTGATTAAAACACACAAATTAAAAACAGAAGTAAAACCTTTACTAGTTTGGGATAAGAATTTCCTTATCTATATTTTCAAATAAAAGAAATTAGAATTCCAAATAAAAAAATTATTTTTTCGTAATTTTTTGGAAGCCCTACGACTTTTTCTTACGACTAAGGTCTCGAAACTCCGTAATTCAGATCTAGGTATTCAAAGATAACTGATCCTGGCTGATGAACGCGAAACAGCTGTCGTATGATACCACTTTGAACAAAAAAATTTGCATTATTAAAAAAAAAAAAAATTGTTAAAGTGGCACTAGCGGAAAAAAATGAAAAGTTTCATATTGTAACTATTTTAAAAAGTCTATTACAAAGCAATATACAAAGTATATATGCAAAGTAAATATACAAAGTATATACAGTCAATTAAACATTTTTCGTTATTGTTCATCTTCAGAGTAATAGATCAAATTCGTTCAAATTACTCTTGTTAGATCTCTGTGTCAAGAAAAGTACAGTTATTCTGAATATGTCTGGGGATATCTTACATTAGTACAAACTAATTCATTCTTCTTTTTCCTAATCTACATTTTATGAAATATTATTCAAATTATTTTCTATTGTCGTTTCTTGCAGACTTTTACGTCAGAAGATAAATGCAGACTAGAAGGTGATCTCAGCATCAATGGCAAGAAAAACTACTGGAATATTAAGGTAAGACAGTGTTATTTGATTACGCTAATTTCTTGTATGAAATGATCGTACAAAATATGAAGATCATTTTAGTGTGGATGTTTTAATTTAAAAAAAATAAAATAAAATGAGATGAAAGTGATCATATACTTCAATATTTTGGAAATCGGTAATGCTGTTCTTTAGGTGTGTAAAATGGCGGATCACATCCTCGTTGTTCGAAGTATTGAAAAAACACTATTACTGTTGTGGAGCAATGATGCAGGTCCAAATGTTCAGTATAAACTCCAGCTATAAATCAATTTTTGGGTAATAAGAGATGCTGATTTCAATTAGCAGTTTTAAAAGTTATCATTGACAATGCTCCATCAACAAAAGAAAATTCGTAGTATTCTTAAGAGCATAAAACTCCATAAAAACTATAGGATAATTTCAAGAGTACCAGTTATTTAAGTTATTTTTAAGATTAGTTTAAACTGTAATAAAAATCTTTAGATGATTAATTCAGACCCTGAATTTATGATTGAATTTTCAAGTTGCTATGTCTCTTGACGATTTCATTTTAATCGTATCAAATAACGCGGAATGGATTGATGATTTGTTCATATTTATTGTTTAAGACAATGAGATATTAACAGATTCCAATGCTTTTCTTTGGGAATTTTTGTCTCCTTCTCTTGCTAATTCCTCGACAACGACCCATTTGGAAAAGAATTCAGATATAAAAATTAGATCGTCCTTATAATCTGTCCAAAGATCCGTGGCCCCTGAACAAATCACCCCCTCCTCGCATCGCCACGCCCAGAAGCAATCACTCGACCGCGCATCCTACCTTCGGCAATTCTTCTTCCTTTTTCATCTACTGGGCCTTTTTCTATAAAACTACGTTTTTTTAAACTGTTACCTTTACTTCATTTTTTAATACCATTATTAAATTCTACATATTATTCCTTGCAAAAAGAGTCCAAACACGGTGCAATTGTTATACTTCTAAGCATTTTAATGGTCAGTGGGTTAAAAAATATAAACGACCATTAAAATGCTTAGAAGTATCACAATTGCACCGTGTTTGGACTCTTTTTGCAAGGAATGATATATAGAATTTAATAATTATAATAAAAATTAAATAACGTTTAAAAAACGTAATTTGGAGAAAAAGGCCCAGTAGATGAAAAAGGAAGAAGAATTGCCGAAGGTAGGATGGGCGGTCGAGTGATTGCTTGTGGGCATGGCGGTGCGATGAGGGGATGATTTGTTCAGGGGCCACGGATCTTTGGACAGATTATAGTCCTCGAATAGGCATACCACGTTTCAAGAAGATTCATCCAGCAATTCAGAAGTTATTAATGGGGAATGGGAGAGGACACTCACATAGACAGATTGACTAATCTGATGAATTTTTGTTGTTATTGTTTGTTTCAGGCTGAGAAGGTGCTACCAGAGAAGGTGGTGTATGATGTGGACATGTTTATTAATTCCAAAAGAATACAAGGCCATTTTGAGGTACTAGTAATAAGAATATGTTTGTAAATAATTAGAATTTTCCAAAGCATTTGTAGGTAATGCAATACCTTGCTTCTTTCATAAAAAGTTATTAGTAATATTGTAAATTTTAATATTCTTCAATTAAATTCTTGTAATAATAACTTTTAGGTATGTTTTTTCCAAAGCTTAAAGAAAAGTTCAATCTAATCTTAATAGTTGTCTCATGAAAGTTTAATGGGAATAGAGTTGGACAAATGGGATCAGGGGATTAGTATGTGTGTGAAGGCTTAAATCACGGGTGGGGAATATGAAGTCTTTTACAACCTTTCGCAAGAAATATTAAAATTTCTATCTGATTTTAGTTCAAACTTACAAAAAACAGTAAAGGATTACATTATAAATAAATTGAAAACTCACAATCCGTTGATAGTCAGTACTAAAATTGAAAAACTTCTTGAACAGACTGTTTACAAAATCGATTGAAATAGTCTCCCAAATACTGTATTTCGGTACTTCGCTTAACGAAAACTTAAGTTCTTCGAAAACATCTCTTGAAACTTATTTTTTTGCTAAACGAATACCGGTTTTTCATTTATCCCCAAGTTATAATTCTAAATACCTTCAAAGGAGGTATTTAATGTTTAATGTTTAACTACTTTATGACTAAATATATACAAAGGTATAGGCTACATACTGTCCGGCCACTTTATTAGGTACACCCCTGCTGTGCGCATGAATGTGTGGAGCCTTCGTGTCTCACAACAACTCTTCAAGCCGGTGGGGGCAATGTCGTGGTGTGGGGGATGTTTTCCTGGCACACGTTGGGTCCATTAATATCTCTGGTGGCTCATCAGGATGCTACAGCGTACCTCAACATCGTAGCTGACCAAGTGCAACCGTACATGTTAACAGTTTATCCTCATGCAGATAGCTACTTCCAGCAGGATAATGCGTCGGTGCACAAAGCCCGCATCACTATGGGATGGTTTGAGGAACATGACGATGACTTTTCCTTGCTCAGTCCCCGGATCTCAGCCCGATTGAAAATTTATGGGATGAGCTGGAATGGGCTGTTCGCTCCAGGCCTACACCTCCATCAAATCTTCAGGAATTGCGTGACACACTCATGTCTGCATGGTACACAATACCTCAATTACGTTTTCATCATCTTGTGGAATCCATGCCTCGACGAATTCAGGCTGTTTTGAGGGCTAAAGGAGACCCAACATGCTTCTAGGCAGGTATGCTTAATAAAGTGGCCGGACAGCGTATATCTATACCTAGATTTATATCTATCGAGAATGCTTCAATAGAATACTTCAATACAATGCTCCAAACTTTCGATGTTGACATATGTGAATCTATGCAGCACTCAACATAATTCATATTCGGATGAAATCTCAGCTACATAACATGTGACCTTCGAACAACAAAAGATTCCTCACTCTGGTTTAAATGTTAAAAAGATGCAACCAACAGGTCATAAAATCTTAATAAAAGGAGATGTATATATATCTAGTGGATAAGAAGTGGAGAACTTTCACTCCTCAAACCTATGTGGCTAGTCTTCTCCCGGAAGTTTCTCCACTTAGCAAGAAAGTGCGCAAAGAGAATTTCTCATAGGAGTTTAAAATATCACAAATTCGTCGCAGAATCAAAGCATGACAATGTTGGAATTTCGTTGTTTTTTTAAAATAAAGGCTATCATCAAGCAATGTTATGAAGTTGGCGATTGGAGGGTCAGTCCTTACCTCGCTCCTAACACCACCTTAAGACACACACATAAACAGACTGTCTTCTTACAGAGTCACTAAAAAGGAATTAAATATTTTAGTTACGATTATTTTTTATTTGATTATTATTTTAGAAGTCAGAAAATATAATTTTCATATTATTTTTATTTCTTTCTCTTTTTCTTTAGTTGGACGGGTCCAGAGATTTGAATGTACTAAACGCAGAATGGTGCATTGATGGAAAGAAATACCAAAAGCGTTTTGAGGTAAAAAAATAAAGGAGATATTGTTTTTATATGAAACCTTTATACTAAACACAGGAGCATTAAGAGCAAGTTTTCGTAACTTTTATCCTGAACATTTCCTCAAGTTTTGATCCTGGAACATGACTGAGAACGTGAAATCGTTGGGTTAGATTTAAGGTATTGAATGTGAGGACCTTTAAAATCGAACTGTCCATTGGTCACTTAGACCCGAAAAAAAACCGAAATTATAATATTATATAACACTGAAAATTTGGAGAAAAAAATACGTAACTTGGCTGTTTAGTCAAAGTAAAAAAAAAATTAACACAAAAAATTAAAAAAAAATAATTAGAAAATTACTGTAATAATTATAATATACTCTTAAGTAGGGTGACCAGACGTCCCGATTTTGGCGGGACAGTTTCGATTTTTAACAATTTGTCCCGCGTCCCGCTGCATTTTAAAAAAGTCCCGATTTTTTTTTTTTTTTTTTGGTTATTGAATTCCTTTTTTGTTTGATTGTCGAAATGGAGATTCCATTCTTTTTTGGCTGTTGAATCTGGAGATTCCGTTGTTTTTTTTTTTTTTCGGTTGTTGAGCCTGGAGATTCCGTTGTTTTGTTTTTTTTCGGTTGTTGAGCCTGGAGATTCCGTTGTTTGTTTTTTTTGGGTTGTTGAATCTGGAGATTTTGCTGTTTTTTTTTTGGTTGTTGAATCTGGAGATTCCGTTGTTTTTTTGTTTTTTTTCAGTTGTTGAGTCTGGAGATTCCGTTGTTTTTTTTTTGGTTGTTGAATCTGGAGATTCCGTTGTTTTTTTTTTGGTTGTTGAATCTGGAGATTCCGTTGTTTTTTTTTTCGGTTGTTTAGTCTGGAGATTCCGTTGTTTTTTTTTCGGTTGTTGAGTCTGGAGAT
>JAFIDM010000179.1:16807147-16832158 GCA_023159025.1 Thereuonema tuberculata
CCCCCGGTCAATGGTGTCCCGCTTTGCCAATGTAAAAATCTGGTCACCCTATCTTAAGATGATTTTTTTCTGTATTATAAAAAACCCTGAAATTCTACTTCCCAGCGTTCTCACAAATGTTACAATCGGCTCGATATATTATTATTTTAAAATAATTTTTTAGGCTTCCTAACCCTACTATACAATATGCGTACAGGATGAACTTACTATCCAATAATTTCAAAAAAAAAAAAACAATAATGTATTGTTAATAATTTTCGTTATTATGTTCTTATACTCTGACGATTAAGCAATGGATGATAATGAAAATACATAGTTCTACTACAGTCGTAGATTTCGTGCTGCCATCTATTGGGGAAAGATTGAAGTTTTTTTTTTGTTTGTTTTTGTTTTGTTTTGTTTTGTTTTCTAATACTGGTTGCACCTACCGTTTGTTTTTGTTTACGAGAACCCTCAGCGCTTTTGCGCAGGTCTCCTTCGATTTCATCAAAATAGGGGTGAGGAGAAATAAAGAGGGGATGTTTACTTTTTTATCAGTGTTAGTTTACTAGTAACTGCGTTCTATTTGCTCTTTTCGGGAAAGAATTATGGAAAATTATTGTTTTTTTGCTTCTTGATCACAAAATTTAATAATATTGTGTAAAATCTTTTTAGTGCCACTCCTGAAAGCTTTATTTCCACTTGAATTAGCCATGTGAAGAATAAATATAGAAATTTTCAATCGAATTCAAACGAAATAGAAAGCAAAGAAATGATAGAAAGATTCTAATCTGTAAGTATCGGAAAAAACACGTGCGTGCTACTAAAAACAAGCAGGTCTTAGGAAAGTGCCCATCTCAGCGAATCACCCCTCTGTGGAGTAGAATCGTCCGCGAGTGGTGGGTTTGGCTTTCGAAAACGAACAGTATGGATACGATTTCGCTAAATCCAAAGAAAGATTACAAAATTGACAGTTCTACTCGTAATTATCTGTAAATTCACAGTATGCTTAATGTACTAGTATGCAGAAGGATAATGGAGTTGGTTTGCAGGAAGGAGAGATGATATAAAAATTTTTGATTGGATGCTTTGTTGTGCTATATCGCCAACTAATTTTTAACCCTCTTCAAAATTACCATACTAATAATTTTCTTACATTTCTTGTTAACCTCAAGATTACATCTCCAACTATTATCGTTATTATCTTGATTTTTGGTTACAAATCCACCATTTTCCTTACGGAACCCCTGATCCACTAGGGTGTGCTATCAGTGCTACATTCTTTATAGCTACGAGACTTGTTTATATAATCGGACTGTATTCTTGAATATGACGTCCCTGAAGGCCGTAGTCTCATACTATGTAGAATAATTGTATCGCTACGAAGTTGATTGACAAATCTTCAGCAAAAGCTATCAAAGCTATCAAAGTTAATCCCAATTAAGAGAAAAGTTATGTAACTTATACAATATATGACTTTTCGCTAACCTTTAAACATTACATTTTTTCTTCGTAACTAGAAAAATCACAAGTAACACATTATTTTCAGCGAAAATAAATTAATAACTAATATTTAAAGCTGACGGTTTCAAAACATACTCAAACTTTATTCAAATAGTTTTTGTTAAAACTTCTACTGGGAGAAAAAATGAAACTGCATTTCTTTTTTTGCTTAATTATTAAAGATAATACATCAAATTATCTTCATCAGATACATTTTTGATGTATTTTGATAGCAAAATACATGTTTTTCTTCCAGTATTAGTTAGAAATCAACCATTTTGTTGTTATAATAATCTAATAGGAAGCCTAAATATTCATCAAATGACTAAATTCTAAGTATTTTTTATAATTCAAAATATAAATAAAAAATATATTTATATATAAAGACTGACAGAAACATTTCAAAGACCAAATTTCTGTTTCTGCAATGATAATGCCAATTATTATCCTTGCTTCATCAGCGACATCTGGTGTTAATTTTTAATAATTTGTAAATTTTTATTGAAAACGCAATATTCGTACTTTCCAACATAAGTTAATTTATTTTTAAATTCTTTACTTTTTCAAAATAACATTTAATTAAATGAAGTTGCACTTCGAATTTCGCAAATGAGGTTATATTTGTAAGGTTATAAGCAAACATTTTTCAGTGTTCTTATAAGTTATTTAATTTTATGAAAATTTTCATTTATTGCATTATTATTTTTTTTTTAGGTGGAATTCAAATTGAAAACCCTTGAACTGGAAGCTAGTGCCAAACGAAATACTCTGCAAATTCGAGATAAAATGGTAATTCAAATTACTTACCCATTACTTAATTTATGTATTTAACTAGGAATGTTGTTGTTGCTTGTGAGGCAAGTTTAGGAGCGGTGTCATTCCGCTAAAGAGGTTGTTCGTTGATCATCCGCTGATCTACAGATCTTCAAATAAAAGTTGATGTGCACCAACCACAATTAGACAATTGTTTACTGAAGAGTCGTTAATAATGCGCCATATTTTTAAATGTCTGCTATTGGTTAACAACATTTAACGTGCGGATCACTTATCGCATGAGCAAGTATTTTTTTAAGATGGAAGAGAAAACAACACGTGAGCCGAATTTTATCCCTGAAGGCAAGAATTTTCAAGACAATGATCATCAAATGAATTAGCCCTATCTAAAATTACTTTCTGAACTTTTGGTAGAGTTTACATATCTATTTCATCGTCAAAATCATAAGAATAGATGTCAATGTCAGCCATTTTGGAAAAAAGTGAATAGCGCAGGGGCTGATGGGAGTTTTCTAATTGAGATGATTTAACAGAAGGAAATTGGGCAGCTAAATTTTGATAATTCAGCAGTGATTAGCGATCGTTGGTGCCCAGACAATGTAGATTAAGGAAAGTTTTGAACGAACTTCCACTTTAGCGTAAGCTTGACGTAGAGTACACAGCCTTATTAAGAGTACATGATAAACTTATTGGTTATTCATAAGTATTTAAAATGTCCGTAAAGCCCAGCACAGAATAAACAAAAACACAATTGCCTTTCTGATTCATTTTACGGGGAGGATTAGGGAACAGCTGTTTCACCCTTCTACGGGATTATCAGCCCTAACCCGCTTCCCTCGATAAAATGAATCAGAAGGCGCAATCCCAAGGTAAAGTCATCAGCCAACCTGGCTGTGACCTCCCAAAGGTAAAAGGAAATAAACAAAATTTCCGAACAGCTATTCCCTAATCCTCCTCGTAAAATGAATCAGAAAGGCAATTGTGTTTTTGTTTATTCTGTGCTGGGCTTTACGGACATTTTCAATCAATTTGTCAGCACGTTAAACACATTTTCTTTCATAAGTATTTAAGTTGGTAGAATTTTTTTAATATTTTTGAGATTAATGTTTGTTGTTTTGTTTTTTTTTTTGTTTTTTTTTTAAGTCGATTTTTAATTTTTGATTTTGGATTTTTACTAGACTGGGTATATTTTCCATCTTAAGAGGAGTAAATATCATTTTCTATTTGTAATGTTTGTTTCTTCTAATATATTACTGAACTGATTAAATGTTTGGTGGGAATTTAACATGTAACAATTTGAAACATGAAGGCATAAAATAACAAGGACGAAACAGCTGTCCCAGATTCCCGTTTTCAGAGTTGTTTGATTTGGGAGGTCCCACTGCGGGAAGCGAGAGCGAGATCCATGGCTTTCCATACCTTTGAGTTGATCGTGAATTTACTCATATGGATGATTCGGAATAAGAGCGAAACAGCTGTCCCGGTTTCCTGCTGATGATAGTTCAAAGGCGGGAGAGGAAAACTTTTCATTTTCAATATTTCCCTGTTTTCATATTTTTATTTTTATTTTTTTGTTTATATGTCTGGTGATTTGAATAAGAAAGATTTTGTTTCTGAACTAGGCCATCTCCCGTGTACAGATTGTTCGTTATAGATATTTGAAGAAGAGATTTATTTAGATGGACGTTGGTTGATATAGATGTTAAATGAAGATCATAGCTTATATACGATACTCCTGGCGACGAATTGATTGTGACTATTCTTTCGAGTGAAGATAACCAAATTCTGATGACTTGTGAATCTAGACAAATTTTCCTCTTTGGCGGAGACTTCAGACAAATTTTACCTGTAGTCAAGAATGGCCGCGATTACGACATTATTAACAGTTCTTTGAAAAGATCTCATCCTTTCTCTCGTTGTCCATTTCGATACTAATTGATTATCATTGATAAACGATGGTTTATATGAGATAATCCAAGAATAGTCGATTCCAATGAAAGGGGTTAAAGCAACATTTTGAAGTTTTGAAGACTCTTTTCAAGCGTAATAAAATTGGAATAAGTACAACAAAACAAAATAGTTGGAAGCTTAAACAAATTTCAAAAACACGTGAATCAATAAGTTTAGTTGTTTTTACAAAAATATATTAATAAGGTACAATTCAATTATTAAAAGTAATAATAAGAAGAAAATAAAATTTAAGATAATCTAACAAAACTCGATTCCAAAGAAAGCAGTTAACGCAACATTTTGAAGTTCAATAAGGCTCATTTTGAATTTGTCGACTTCCTCGTGACAATAAAAAATGAAAAACCGTTTTCCATTCTTGCACTAACATTGGGGCACAACAACAATACAACAATTGCGGAGATATAAGTCAAAAAACAATATGAAAAGAGTTGTAGTCCCTATGGTCTAATGGATAACACATCCGACTTCGGATCAGAAGGTTGCAGGTTCAATTCCCGTCGCGGAAATTTCATTGTAAAAATTATTTCTATTTTCGATTCGCACAGAAAATTGCGCCGGACAGACAGACAAGAGAAATAAAAGATTTTAGTAATATAGATTTTAATATTTGTTTTATCTATAATTTTGTTAATTTTATTAGTCCAATTATAATTAGAATTTTACTACGTCAATATGGTGTAGTAGTGTTTTATTCTTTAGTAATTTGTAATAAAATAATCGATCTTTTTAATTTATTAACAGTTTTATCTAATCGAATTCAGAAGGTGACTTTACTTATTTTTTGTTGCTTGACTATTTAATTATGGCTTAAGACTTCATCTGTTTCAAGGAAGATTCTGGAGCTTAAGAATACAAAAATCTACTAACATTAGTCTACTGATATGCTTCGTTCGTCTGTAGACTGGGATTCAATTCCAGCGGGGGGTCGGATGTATTTCCTTAGCTAAGATTTACTCTAACTTCTATCCTAACCGCTAGTACTGTCCTCAAAATGAAAGTTGGCCGGCGGAAGTTTGAACTGCGCAGCCCTTCCGGTAGCTGATCAATTATGTTTTCCTGTCACAATGGACGATGGCGTCTGTTTTCACTGAGAAAGACATGTTGATAACGCCAAATTAAAACTTCTCTCGACTATGTAGCGTTATTTCAATACCAGTTGCTAACAATAAGTATTTATATAAATAAATAAATATATATTATTTATAAATACAATGCTCTTTTGCAAAGTAACAAGTGATTACCGTAATGGCGGCGTCCTGTCATAAAATCAGACGGAAGTGCCTGACCAGACTAATCGATCATACATGCGCAGATCTCACAAAAACAGGGGGGCCATCTCTCATTTGGAGGACAATAGTAATCTTTCCTGGTGGACTAAGGTAGGTGGGAGATAGTAGAACAGGACATTCGCGGTCCTCCCTTTAGGAGTTATCACTGAAGACTTTGCCTCTTATGCTACCTACTCTCGAATGGTGGTGATATTTAGTCTTTTTTTTTGTCTATTCCAATCTATATTACTAAAATCTTTTATTTCTCTGTATGTCTGTCCGGCGCAATTGTTAATTTCCTGTGAAAAAATTTCTACAACGAAATGTTCGCGATGGGAATCGAACCTGTAATCTTTTGATCGGAAGTCAGACGTCTTATTCATTAGGCCACGGGGACTATATTCAAATTATTGTTTCTTATCACTCCCTTTGTGTGTGTATGGCGCAATGAGAGAAGAGCCAGAGAAAAAAGAAAACAACTCATTACTTTTAGCCTATTAAATTAAAATTTAAATTTCAATGTTCATTTTTTAGTTTCTCTCCATCAACAATGGAGGGCACTATCAAATAATGAGTTCATTCAAAATGGAATAAAATATCACTTTTTGCCATAACCGCTTGGAATCGATTCTTCTTGGATTATCTCATACTTACCAGGGAGAGACAGGGGGATGGCCTAATTGAAATGAAAATTTAACTGTTAGTTAATTTAGCTTATGTGATTTCATGAATATATATTAGTAAATACTCCGAAGATCTATAGATCAGTGATTCCATTTTAAAGATGAACACCTCAAACTTTGTTGTATGTAAAAATATAAAAACTAATGTGAAACAGCATCTTATCAAAAGGTAAAAATGAAGGGTGTCCCTTTAAATTTCAATTACTCCCATTGTGAAGAATAGAACAGATCATGCGTTCCGTGAAAGGTCTTCGAAGATCCTGTATTATCAGTAACTTGTTAATAATATTATTAAAAATATTACAGCATATTTGTTACTTGCGTTAAAAACAGCTTTGTTCTACCTTGTTATTTGTTTTATACTGGGCTAAGGTTTGACAATTTTTTTGAACGATATTTCATCCATTTACCTCTTTTTTAAAAAAAAAAAACAAAACCCCAATCTAACTTGTAATAAATACAGCCAACTTCAAGAATTCAATGGATATACAGATATGCTAATTTAATTAGACTTTTTGAACGATTGAAAGTAGACATTCAAGACTTTGAAATATCTTACCTCAACCATCTTATTCACCTGATATATCACCTCTGACTAATATTTTTTTTTTTTAGCTACTAAGAGAAAACAAAACAAAACGAAATCTGATGAAATCGTCGTTAATTTTTTATTGATTCACAGTTAGCTTACTTTCCAAAACAAAGAAAGGCTTATTAAGACCACGTGTCTGCCTATTCGCGTATCTCCCTCTAATAACTTCTGTGCCAGTGAATAGATCTTGAATCCATCGTCTCTTTCCAATTCGTCCCTGAGGCTGACACTGCGGTTCTCATTTAAAAATGAAAATTGATTTGTGCCTTCCGTAGTTACTATTTTGTTGAATTATTAGGCACGTAAAATTTGTTATTTCTTAAACTGGTTAGCTTAAAAGCTTTGTTTTATGCTATTGACAAATTTCTTTTGAGCCTTGCGGAATGCAGGCCTAGGATTTGACAATTTTTCTACTGTGTATTTTTAAGTTGTGTTTTGCTTTTGTGGGGTCCTGCTTCCGGGAGCGACAGTGGGATTCTAAAGCACCGCGAACACCATCCGATTTTGCACCAACTTAGTTTGGCCAACTTTCAGTTTTCGAGTTGCTAGAGCCCATCTTTGAGCACGTTTTTCAGCGACTTGGCATCAGGGCTGCCAATGCTTGGGTTTTCCCGCCATATCTTAGGTTTTTACCTTTCATCTTGGGTTCTGGCGTTTTATTTTCGAAATAGTACAGAATCTTGGGTTTTTGGTGTCTCAAGCAAAGCTCTTAAGGAAGCACCTAATATGATTTTAATGAAAATACACCTCATCTTATTTGAGCTCAAAACGAATGATTTTTTCCCTAATAAAATAGAAAATGATGTAACTAACGTATGCGCGCGAAAGGAAATACATACACTTACTGCGTCGGAATATTGATGTGAAATCATTGCATTATCTTTGATCATTACATCAGTGAACGCGAGTGACTAGTCGAATAGTAGTAACTTTAAATTTGCACAATATTTGACTGAATCAATATGAGTGATGAACAAAAAAACTCCACCTATGAAGATGAAGTGATATATGCAGTGTTTCAAAGCAGATTGAACCAGAATTTAAAGAGTGGTTGCAACAAGATAAAACCGATAATAGTTCCTGTAACTGTAAGTGTTGTAATGTTACTGTAAACAAGCTAATTAATGCTTTTAGACAGTGTCAAAAGCAAAGCGGCCCCATAATATGCAAATTTTATAAACAAAATCTGTTCAGAACGGTCGATATTGGGGGGACGTCTATCGCCGTTTTCCTCTTTATCGAAAGTGACCACTTTTGACATCCTCATCCTCAATTTCCGGTCAGAGAGTGGTCCTAGATGTCTGATTTTTTGGACGTTTTTGATGCTGAACACAATGGTGAAGGTTTCATTCTAATATCTGTAACCGTTTGGCCACTGCAGTGTGTGACATCCAGCAAGCATAAAAGCAAGAGCGAGCCCCTATGTTTTATAGGCAAGCTGTAACCTAGGGGCCGCTAAAACCGAAAATAAACCCATGCTTATCAAACATAAATAAATAGAAAATGTTATAAAGTGGCTAAAACTAGTGTCGATATTACTCAAATTCTGATATAATAAAAATCAACGGAAAGTGAACAGAAGGCCAAGAATGAGCTGCTCTTTGCTATATATTTTCCCTTTGCTAGCATTGACCATCTTTTACCAGTTTATAAAGAAGCTTTTCCAGACAGATAAATTGTCAAGGAAGCGAACAAAACTTTCTTATGTATTCACGATGAATAGCCTTTGATGAAAAAAAATTAGCAACAAATACCTGCCAAAGAAATTGAACGTGCAGAAAATTAATAAGAAATAAAAAACAAATAAACATTCATGCCTTTGAGGTTATCATCAGAGGAATCGGGAACGATACCAAGAGAAATTTTAAAAAAGCAGAAACAAGATAATGAATCAATGACACATGAAGTGGAAATTGAGAAGGAGAGCAATTGAAGAAATATTTGTATAAAGAAAATACTTTCATAATTGCTTTAAAATTAATATTTTCTAAAATCTTGGGGTTTTCTTTTGAATCTTGGGTTTTTTGACAGCCAAGTCTTGGGTTTTATAGAAAATCTCATTGGCAGCTCTGCTTGGCAGCGATTTTAGTTGGCCTACTCGAGTCGGTTGTGCAGGACCAACTCGGGAGAGTTGATCGGAATTACCCAATCACAGGGCAGCGTTGCAACACGTCAGTCGTGACGTCACGCTCATGGAAAAAATTGGCGTCCATAAACGATTATCACCGCTTCGAATCGACGGCGAGCGTGTACACAATGAATATCAGAGTATTGCTAGTTTCTTTCACGCAGAAATAAAGTTTATACTGAACTGCCGTAATTGTATGCGGCAGAATTTATCAGAGAGGTTTCAAAACCTCGATTTTTTCGGATTTTCCACAGCTGCTGGGGGAAACGCTTGGAATTACGGGATTGCCGTTATCTCGATATTGCAAAAGTTACGACGCAATAGGCATTGTTGCCAGGGATAAATGGTTTGTTATTAGCTTTTGGTCATTCGTTACTTTTGCATCGAAATAATACCATCAGCTTCAATTCCATAGCGGCTAATAATTTTAAAAAAATATTTATCATGTGCAACAAATCAATCAATCATATATTAGGTTTGAAACGACATAACCGCATTCTGCTTGACGTCACACGTGACATATTTAAAATCTGCGTGGTCGTGGATCGGTTGTTCGGCCGACTTCAGTTGCTAGTTGCTTAGTGTTCGCACCTGACAAAATCGGACTCGAAGTTGGCCAACTAAGTTGGTGGAAAATCGGATGGTGTTCGCGTAGCTTTATGTTCGCACCTTCTGAGCCTGTCATCGGTGGAGTTTGTCTGGCTAATGAGTCCTAAAGGTGACAGCTCGAGGTGCAAAATCTTTTTGGTTCGTTTGTGTCTTTAACAATTTTAATGAAAATTAATTGTTCAATAAAGACACAATATGATTGGTTTATTAAGAAAGCAGCTGATGACTTCAGAAAAGCTCTCAGAATCCATTTGAATATTTAACCCTATACATTTTACAAAAAATAAAATAGACAGAAAGAATAAAGCATTGGCAACACGTTTCTAATCGTAATACCTGTAAATTTCATAATCCTCTTTTTTTCTTCTTCTTCTTTAAAAAAAAAAATTACAAATTTTTTACGACGAATCCTTAATTGTACTGTATGTTTGATTGTTTCTTCTAATTTTAATTTTTGTTTTTTTTGTTTGTTATTTTCTTGCAGACTGACTTTCTATGCAATTCCTTTAAATTAGATGGAGATCTTGTTATTAATAAGGAGAAGTATCCACTCTTTCTGCAGGTAAAACAAATAATAATAATAATAATAATAATAATAATAATAATAATAATAATAATCTTATTTAATATACAAAGCTGAAGAGTTTGTGTGTTTGAATGCGCTAATCTCAGTCCGATTTGAAGAATTCTTTTTGCGTTAGATAGCCCGTTTATTGAGGAAGGTTTATAGGCTACATAACATCACTCTACGACCAATAGGTGCGGAGCAGTAAACATAAACGTCAACCAACGGGTGCGCAGCGGCGGCGACGGGACGGCTTGGCCGCACGACGAGAACCGAACATTACCGAGAAGGGCCAAATTTAACGCGGTGACACCGCGGGGCACAGCTCATAATAATAATAATAATAATAGTTATAATAATAAGATATCCAACTGATAGTCGTACGTTAGGACACTCGCAAGTACGAACAAATTAACAGTAGCACCATTCCCCTATTTACGTACTCTCGCTTCTCAAGAACGGTATAACACAATCACACGATCAACTATACGCATATACACAGTTTTCTATATACTGTTTTCGCTACCGTCAGTTTTATCTTCAAACATGTTTCGTTTCGCATCTCTTGCGTTATTGTGTTACAGTTTTTGGTTAAGTGATTGAGTACCTTATAGTTTACTGTTTGAAAGTGATAATAATAAAAAAAAATATTAACCGTCGATACTAAAGTCGTAAGACTGTACTTAATGTAAATAGTACTTTATTTACTTTAGCGTGGTTAGCTCTGTGATTAGAGTAAGCCTAAAGGGCTAAACGCACTACTGCGTGTTACGTTATGGTTATGAAGCGTCTTCGTAATCTTAAGTGAATATGTGCATAATTTCTAGTTTCCACACTTGTTTTGTTTATTAAAATAGAAAACAATTTAATACATTGCGATAAGACCTACTTTGTATATTTTAGTTGTAAATGCTTTATTTACATCACTTATGCCCTTATATGACGATAGCAGTGCAGTAAAAACATCGACAAGCGAAACAGAGGTAGTGCTTCACTTTAACTATATTTTCGGTTTACGTACTATGATCTTCCCATTTACGTCACTGCGGGGTATGCCTGTACCTGGATATCTTCATAATCTTATTAATAGAATTTATATCTTTTACTTATAAATAAATTTAATATCTTGTAATATTAATTATAAATTATTTACTAATACCATCTAATACTTAAAATAGTATAATTTTATCCCTTACAATTTTAATTTTTTTCTCTACGTCCTAAATTATAAGAAACATTAAAAATTTGTCCAGTTTCTTTTGCAAGCACTATATTTGAAATTAAATCTGCTAGTGCTTTCGAACAGAAGCCAATAATCAAGATGTTATTGAGGGGGCGGAGAAACTGAACAGTTTGATCACGAATAACGTTACTGTGCGAAGTTTTTTTTTATTATTATTTTTTTATTTTTAAAGCATTAAAATATAAATGGTTATTAAATTGCACATTATGACAAGGTAGCGTTTTTCGTTTTTATTAAGTATTTTTTAGCGATCTGTACACGCAAAATATAAACGGAGTTGTTCATTCTGTTCAACTATCGGTCTATCGCCACTCTTCACAGCCCAAACTACAAATCGGATGGACATGAGTCATTACCTGATTGGAACCCTTATGACTTTTAGAGGTGGGGAAAAATACGAGTTCCGGTCTGAGATCACTTCCTGTTCCGGTAACGTGATAATACTTAAAGAAGAGTATTCTCAACACCTTACAGTGAGAATACATATTCTGAGTTGACAATGTACAATCTCATCTCGTGATTGTACATTGCTTTTGTGGCCGCAATAACTCAGGTTCGAATCCTGCTCAAATCAGGATCCTAATATCCATCCTAATATCACCTCACACGAGAGCTTTTTCTTCTTTTTTGTCTTATTTTTTTTTTTAAATATATTTTATATTTTTTCGTTATTTGTAGAAACTTTCTATTAGCCTGTCTCTGAAAGTGGCCGAAAAGGAAGCATGTACAGTTGTTTCGTGTACTTTGGTTTCGTGTACCTTTTTTTTACCTTGTTTAAATTAAACTGTACAATGTGCTATTCCATATTATGAAATTCAGAATTCCATTTGAGAATTAGAAATTTTCAAAGTAATATTTACTAATACACATCATTCTGTTATTTATATAACTTTCTGAAAAATTTTATTGCTAATTATGTGTGGTTATCTCAATATAAGTAGTTTTTAATTTTATAAGTGCTTACACCATACCTCTTTTTAATTTCCTCTCCTTTTGGAAATTTTTTAGTTTTTTTAATTCTTTTTTTTTTTTCCAATTTTTTTGCTTATAGATGAAGATGTCGCAACATAGTTGGAACTTGGTTGGAAACCTTCAAGTTAAGGATGAGACATTCGACGTTCAACTAGATGTAATAAAAAAAAAATTATTTCTTATGCGAAATGTCTATTACTAGCAATTTTGTACAGATTTTACCTCAACTTAGGATAGGGTTAAGTTCCGGCCAATTTGTTATAAATCCAACAGTGTATATGAGAAATGAGATATAAAGTACACAGTATATCATTAAATCATCAACATATATGCATTAACTTTTATAGCTATGTTAGCATGCAATACGTAACTGCTACTGAAAATACTGAACAGTACATTATATGTTTACCATTTAAGTAACAATATTACAGAATAATTACAATTAAAATAAAAAAACATTTAGTATTGCAAGTTGTACAGAAAATTTAGATGGATGCATTGAGTTTTAAACAAACACAACACGGACGAGATAAGAGATCTCAGGAAACAGAATGCTTGTTGCTTTTGGCATCTGCCTACCTCCAACAGGAACTTTTTCAAATTATCAATTTTGATACGATGTATTTTTGCAGTAAAGAGAGATTGTGAACATTAACATACAACAATGAAGAGAACATATATATGCCTGTAACATAGCTGTTTACTACAGCTGTAAAGTACTAATGTAATATTATTGTACAAATTATTAAGAAAATCTGTGGAGCCGTTTTACATTGATGCGAGTTCAAATAGATAGATTGTAAATTCTATATATATTCTGTAACAATATACCGTTGGCAGTCAATAATTTGTTAAGCGGAAATCAGATGCGCATAGACTTACGTCTGCGTCCGTTGTTGGATCAACTCGAAAGAGTTTGTGAAGGCTTTATTTGTCATAACTGCGAATGGTCTAGGTCGAGCAGTCCTAAGTCGAGATATAAGTTACATGTTTCTGACAAAACAGAGAAATTGGTATTTACTTCCTTTTCAAGTTCTTCCCTGGCTTTGCAAGATCAGATTCATAAGCATATACACTACCCTACAGTAATGGACCGGACGCCTGCATATTTAATTAAAATTAGACGAGATCATCAAAGTGCATGTGCGCACGTGATCAATGAGTTTCAACAGGCATCAGGGGTTACATTGCGGAATACATCACAATAACAATACATCGCGGAAGGAATTGAACGCCCTTAAAATCCACAAACCACACATCTTACCATTCAACAGAACCGCCAGACTCAAGTGGTATTTGCAAAGTCGCAACTGAACTGTAGAGCAGTGGAAAACAATTTTATGGAGTGTAACGTGTCTCATCACGTTACACTCTCTTCCAGTCGGATGGACGTGTTTGGGTGTGGCGAATGCCAGGCGAACGTCTTTTACCCGAGTGCATCGTTCCAACTGTGAAGTTCGGCGGTGGGGGAATCATGCTGTGGGGGTGATTCTCATTGTATGGCCAGGGACCATTGCATGTTGTTGCGGGAATCTTGAACTCCGAAGGCTACAAAGACATTTTGGATAATCGGGTTGTTCCTACTCTCTGGCAAATGCTTTTAAATGACGATAGTTACTTTCAGGATGACAATGCTCCATGCCATGTTTCAGCCTCTGTCCAGCAGTGGTATACAGAGATGGCTGTAAAGCGGCTTCCATGGTCTGCTCAGAGTCCCGACCTAAACCCTATCGAACATTTATGGGACGAGTTAGAGCTTCGATTGAGGGCCAGGGAACCACGTCCGACATCTACAGCTGCACTGGCCATGTTCTTGAAGCAGGAATGGACCAAAATACCCATAGCTCTGTTTCAAAGCTTTGTGGAAAGCATGCCCCACAGTGTGGCTACTGTAATTTCAGCACGTGGGTGCCCATCCCACTCTTAAATCAGTATACTTTCACATGTTTCCAATAAAGCGCACTGTCCGGTCCATTAGTGTAGGGTAGTGTATAATGAGATGCCTAAGGGACAGAAGTTTCAAAGTATAGGTTACACTTTTTTTTTGGTTGAGTGTTTTGATCTCTCTCTATCCCGAAACTTCTTTCTTACTTAGCCCCACCCCCACCTTTCCCGCGAATTTTGTATAGATAGAAAAGAAAAAAAAAACCCATGCACATAATGAAAGATTGCCCTCTGAGCTATCATCGTAGGGAATCTAGAACAGCTGTTTCATCCTTGTTAAATCATCAGCCAGATTTACCAGCTATGATAGCTCAGAATTTCCGCTCCCGAAAGTGACCCTCAACAACAACAAAACACAAATGACTGCGTTCTTGTACAGACGGTAGACTTTTCGTTCCTGTCAAGGTATTACCTGCACATTAAAACGTTCAGAATCTTATATGCTCCACTGATCAGAAAAATCATTATAAACCTATAACAAATGAGTGCAATTATTTGAATTTTGAATATAAATATACAGGGTGTACCCGAAATGTGCTGCCAAACTTACAGGTTGTATTCAAACAACGAATAAATGTCATAAATATGGGTCTGGAAATGCTTTATTTCCAAGATATGAACGATGCAACAAACAGAGGTATTGGCCGTACGCTCAGTTTCACAGAAGTGCTCGATGCTTACAGGGATTTCCTGGAAAATGAGTTGCCTACATGCCTTGAGGCTGTTCCTTTGCACACTCGTCGTCACAGATTCATGCATGATGCTACGCCACCTCATTTCAGCCGTACAGCCCGACGACTTCTGAACCAACGTTATCCTGACCGTTGGATTGGAAGAGAGGGACTAAAGGCCGCATTACATTTACCATTTCACTCGCCATAACCGCGCCATTTCACTCACCATCACCTCGCCATCAGATGGCGAGAGGAGATGGTGAGCGATAGAGGTTGGGCTATCTTTGAAGAAATGGCGCGACATCAGATGGCTCGACATCGACACTAGCGCTCCTGGTGACGAATTGTAGAACTTGGAAGTCCAATCGATTTGTATCTATTTATTCGAAATTACCGATTACAAAAATGATTTTCACGATCGGAGGGCATCTTTTCCTTATGTTTTCATGGATGCTTTCATAAAATGTTACATTATTAATCAAAATCATTACAGAATTTCGGCTTGAAAATTTGAATCGACAGCGACCGAGCATCTCGAAAAGATATCGCCGTTGATCGAGAATTAACGAGACTGAATTATTTATCGAAACTGAAAACAAAGAAACATAAAACGATGAAAAAAAAAATGAATATTTCCTATTTGAATTAATTAAAAACATTCTTTCACCTATCCGATGCATTGACTAAATGGTTTTTATATAAATCAATGCTATTTTTTTTCGTAAATAAAACGTAGGCATGATGACAATTGAGAAGTGTAAATGTTCCCTGTGATGGAAGGCGTTATGGTAAGTGTAAAGCAGTACACTAATCACTCGCAATCTACCCTGACATTGCCTGCGTTATGGCGAGTGAAATGGTAAATGTAAAACGGGCTTAACGGCATGGCCTGCTCGTTCCCTTTATTTAAACCCTCTGGACTTTTTCGTATGGGGTTATCTTAAAGCATTAGTGTACACCACACCGGTTCCTGATGCCCACGCACTGCACGATTGCATAGTGGATGGGCGCAGCACAATTCGACGTGCACCTGGCATCTTCGACCGTGTTCAGCAGCCGATGGAACGACGTTGAATTGCGTGAATTGCTACCGGTGGAGGACATTTCGAGCAGTTTCTGTGAAAATGAGCGACTGCACGGCCAACACTTCTGTATTGTTGCATCGTTTATATCTTAAAAATAAAGCATTTCCAGACCCATGTTTATATGGCATTTATTCGTGGTTTGCATGATCGAATTCAACCTTTAAGTTTGGCAGCACATTTCAGGTACACCCTGTATAAAGTTTTGATAATATTTTGACTAAAGTGATTAAAATTATGTATGATTAATGCTTGCTGTTTAATGTTTTGTTGCATATATTTAAAAGGATCAATATAAACGAAAAGGCATCAGTATTACTTAATATATCAATAATCTTGTGCAATTATACAGTATTTCACAATCGTAATTTTCATTGTTGTGTAATAAGGCTTAGCTATATGACAGCTCTTAATCTTAACGATAATTAATTACACCTCGACATAGATACAAACCTACAAATATACATACATACATACATACATACATAAATATATACATACATACATACATACATACATACATACATATGTACGTAAATACATATATACATACATTGAAGCTGCAACTGCTTTGTATAGAAGTTATTTTATTTTTGAATTTTTTCATTTTTCTTACAGATTGATTTGTCAACAAATCTTGGCACGATGGACTGGATGATCAATGGCAAAAGGTATCAGGGATTGCTCGAGGTATTGGATACGAATTTATGACTATTTCAGTGAAATAATTTTTGAAAAACTGAATTTTTTTCAATTTTCTTCCTCTTTGTAAACTATGAAACATTAGTGACAGTAAGGTTTTTATCCTTCCCCGTGGCTTCAATGAAAACAAAATAATCCTATTCATAATTTATATTGACTCCAAATAAGAATCGTGATGAATATTAAGAAAATCGATCGAATCGTTTTAGCGTGATGCACGCCAAAATTCCCTTCGAATCTTTTTTTTTTTTTTTTCTTAACCATATTTTTAAGTTGCCCCTATAATAATATTATTATACAAAGCATTAAGAAAATCTGTGGAGCCGTTTTACCCCATTCATGAGAGTTCACCAGAAAAAAAATAAAATTTGTTGCTATTTGAAGAACTCATTTTTAGACAATTTCAGATATTGCCAAAGAAATACAGTATACTCTCGATATCTCGAACTTCGATATCTCGAAAACCTTGATCTGTCGAAAAATTATTTTTCCCCTTGATATTACATATTCATCTAAAGTTAATTTTAATTCTTATGTCGAAGAGTTTTCACTCAAAACCTTGTTATACCGAATATTTTTCGAAGTTAAAAAATGAAGTTTTCCGGAAAAATCGCCGTTCAGTTTTATCGAAGCAAATAGAGGCATTTTTTAAAGAAATTCTAGCAATGTATGTTCATTGTATTTTACTAATTCTTTTCAATTTAATATAATTATTTTCGACTACTTTTAAAAATTAAAATTATCATTGCTGTATTTAGACTTATTGTCAACTATCAAGACTAATTTTTAGAATATTATTCCGTATCTTGTGTTTTGAAGTGAATTTTTATTTTTTGGTTATGACCTTGTTATCTCGAAAACTCACACTATCTCGAATTTTTTAGCGTCCCTTCGACTTCGAGATATCGAGATTATACTGTATCATGCAGTAGAGCCCCGATTATCCGCGGAATTGGGTAACAAGGGCTTCGCGGATAATTAAAATCGCGGATAACCCGAAAAAGACTAAAAATGAGGTGTAAACACGAAAAAAAATATTTCACCATTAAAAACTACGTTTTATTGTACAAAAAAAATACATTGTAAAATTTTTAAAATAGTACAGTAAAGAAGAAACCTTTGCTCTACGTTTGTATCCACAAATTCCGAGAAGGCCTATAGGATCACGATGCACAATAAACCTGTCAGTTATTTTCGACCTTCGCACTGTAGGGCCTATTGTATTTTCCGTTGTTGGCTTGGATTAAAATTGCTTTTTTTTTGAGGTTCTTAATTAAAAAAAATTTTCGCAGCACTCGCGGATAATCGGGGCTTTACTGTATTTCTTTAACTTGGATTTATACAAATTAGAACAGAGGTAATGATTGCTCAGTAATTTATATTAGTAGTATCAACTCAAAACCATTTTGCGGATGAAATACATCTTAGTTTTCCTTACTCGTCAAATGGCGATGTATTTATAATGAGCACATCGATGAATGCGTTGCTAAAGATCGATGTACAATAAGCCTAAAGAATCAAATAGCAGTGTTTACATTGAAGAAGAAAGTTTGTTATCATGCTGTCGAGATGCATCAGCAAAGAGTCACGGAGCTTCTTCACACCCCTTCACCATATTTTAAAGGTGGTTTGGATATTACTTTGGACCATCCAACTAAACAAAATAAAAAAATCAGGGGCTTACATCATTCAACCACAAAAAAGACCATCGCTACTTTGACGGTCATCGATTTGTTCAGTATATTCACCGATCATTCAGCTGCCCATTATAAACGTATCCTAAAACCTCGCGAACACCTTCTAACTTTCGGCCGACTTCGAGTCCGCCATCTTTTGTCAGCCCCGAACATCATCCAACTCGCAAATGAGTCGGCCGTGATAAAAGCAATCCCATAATGCAATGCGTTTCCCCCAGCAGCTGTGGAAAATCCGAAAAAATCGAGGTTTTGAAACCTCTCTGATAAATTCTGCCGCATACAATTACTTTTCGTTTCAGTATAAACTTTATTTATGCATGAAAGAAACTCGCAATACTCTGATATTCATTTTGTACACGCTCGCCGTCGATTCGAAGCGGTGATACTCGTTTATGGACGCCATTTCTTTCCAAAGTGGGCGCCTGGCATGTAAAACTTCGACGAACGTCCTCAAAGGTTGGATGAAATCAAACGAAGGAGGAAAGGACGTGGATGAAATTTGAAACGTTGTTATCAATGAGAACGGCCGAAAGAGCAAAGTGACGAAAGTGTAGGAATGTCAAGGTGTTATTGTGAAGAATCGTACTGAACTCGGTATGTTTACAGGTACGAGACAACCTCTTCTTTGTATGTATACAATTCTTCAGACTAAAAAAGCAAAGCATCCCTTCCATAGTAAACTGATTTAAAAATTCGATTTATTGGTAGATCTTTGAGATATGTCTTTAAAAATTAAAATTAAAGAAATGGCTAGCGTACGTCTTGTTAAGTTTAATGTGCTGGTAATTTGGTGGGAAGAATATAACACAACTTTCTGGAGCTGTTTCTTTATTTAAGAAAGGGATTTAATGAATAAATAATTTATATATTACGAAGTTATTATTATTTAACCTTACTATGTCTTTTCTTGCAACTATTAATGAACTTGTGAAAATTATTTATTTATTTTTTTATTTATTTATTTATTTATTTAGGTGGACAAAGATGCAAAATTGTGTAGGATTGACTGGTGGATTAACGGGAAGAGATATCCTTGCAAAGATGAGGTAATTAATAAAAGAAAATCTGTATACCTATTGATACAGTATGTCCCAAAAATCTGTATACCTATTGATACAGTGTGACCCAAAAATCTGTATAACTATTGATACAGTGTGTCCCAAAAATCTGTATACCTATTGATACAGTGTGTCCCAAAAATCTGTATACCTATTGATACAGTGTGTCCCAAAAATCTGTATACCCTTTGATGAAGGAGAATGTAAGTCCTAGTAACAGAAACGTTTTATGTGTGCAGAACATGTGTTGAAGAGGTCAAAAATGAAGCTTGCACACCTGATTATGCCATTTTTAAAAAAAAAAAAGTTTAATTAAAAGTTGAAAAGTACTTAACAAAACATGGCACGACCTTGGTTTCCACTTCATAATGAGAAGTCATGTTCAAGTGAATACTTGCATAAGTTGACCTGGAAGGCAGAGGTCTCTGGTGGCTAATGCTGGAACTTCGAAGATTTTTGGATGGCAGAGATAAAGGCTTTTCTTTAGCCAATGCTCTCCTATTTCATTCCTCTGCCATTGAACCATCATGCCCAAGAACTCCATTTTATCTTTAGATTTCCGAGCATCTTGTGGAAATGTAACACAAACATAAATGAAATTAATAAAATATCATAAAAATGACGGAACAGTAGTGACAATAGAAGCGCAAAGCCAAATTCGAAACAAAATATTTGAAATTATCTGTTAATGTAAATGATCGAATGATAAAAGAAATCTAAAATTATTAATTCGACTTTTTTCTATGGCGAAACTTTCCTCTACAAAAAACTACATTTTCTTTTATCCTTAAAGATAGATATCAAGTTTCAAGAAGATTCATACATTGATTCAGAGGTAAACACACGAATACACACAAGGATAATGATGAATTGTGAATATAACTTGTGGTCTAAAAAAGTTAAAATTTAAGTAGAAACGGAAATTGCATGAGAAATCGTAATATTACAGCAAAATCAGTCATACAGCATTCCTAGTGGTGAAAATGTTAACTAAAAATATCAGTCATACATTATTCTAGAGGTGAAAATGTTAACTGTAGGGATTTGAATCCTACTGTGGGAATTACCCACTGTAATATGTGTATTTTTTTATTTTTTTTCCACCACACAACACATTAGAAAGAATATCAATAGAATTTATTTCATTCTAATTTGATAACGATGATGAATTATTTACTTTGCTTATTTACAAGTTTGATTTGAATGATTATGATGTTTAATTCTATATGCGATAATAAAACTTCTCGTACAGTTCTAGTTCAGTTCTGTCTTTCTCACTGGGTTAATTATTTCAATATTTGAATAACTTTACTTTAAATATCAGCTTGATATTTATTAATTAAATAATAATACCAATAATGTTTATAGTCAACTTGACTCACACAGTTAATAACTTAAGTTTCTTCCGTTAATATTCTCTTTTTCCTAAATAGCTTATCTTGCACTTAATAAGTTCACTTAGCAATAATTCTTTAATTACTAATCTGTTAATAATTCTCACTACCTTGTGACGAATCTTCACTAATTAAATAACTTAATTTCCAAGTTATTCTTTAATAATAGTTTATCTGAATTCTTCCCGATTAATGGGTTAAGTTCACTACGCCGATAAAATGGCCTTTAAATATCTACGTCGATAAATGGCTTTAAATATCAACGCCGATAAATGGCTTTAAATAATATTATATTTGATAATAGCTTTTATCGAATCTCTTTCCTTTTTCGTCTCGCTTGGGACTTTTCCATTGACAGTGTCCGTTAATGTTCATTTGCATAAACTTCCTATATTCTCTACAATATTCAGTTTCTCCTTTTCTCTGCTTTGGGACCCTTCAGATAATAAATAAAATGTACTCACAGTTTAGAAGTTCTTGTAGTGTACTTTCGTATCCAATTTACTTATCTCCATTTTGCGTTGACCCAAACGTTGTAAAATTCCGTTTGAATCTGGTGCCATCGTCCCTAATCCAATTTGCTTTTCCCGTGAATCCTTGCGGGGTTTTCCTCGTAGACATATAGTTCACAGATTGGAGATCATTCTCTTAATTTATGAGACATATCTAATTCAACTGTCTTTAATTCTTAATCAAAGCGCACTGCCCAGAACGAGGCTGCGTTGCTCCTTAAACGTTGCTCCTTTCCTTCCCGACGTCATGACATGCAAATTTACAAATTATAATAAATTTAAATCCTTTTCTTTTAATTTAATATAAATTCGGATTCAAGCCACATTTAAAAGTTTATTATTAAATAATTACAAAATAATATTTGTAATATTTTACATTAACTAACACAAGTAACGACGCTATAGTAAACGTCGTTAAAATAATAGACTTAATAAAGCATTTACTTTTAAGAGCGTTTTTTTAAGCTAGCTAAAACATCTATCTAAAAATTAGAAACAAACCTTTTTCGTAATTATCAAACTCTGTAGAATCATCGATAATGTGAAAGCAGGGAATCTCATCAGCCTCATTGTAACTACTCAGGATGTTTTCAATTTGTCTTTTGTTTTGTTTTTCTTAATTATAAGACGGTACTTATCATCTTTAAGCCATAAAGTTTCTCTTTCTCGAGCTGTGGGCTTAGAAATCAATCCCAGAACTTAGCATCCACCACTACCCACCCCAAAAAAAAACCACTATGTACTCCCTCACATCAGTCGTTGAGTCTTCAGAAAGATGAAACAGCTGTCCAAGGTTGACTAAACTCAAAAACGTAAAGTTCATACTTACTAATGATCATCGAAAGCGCAGTGGTGCCTCAAAAGAAATCTCACTTTTTTTTCATTATTCCCCGCCCAGCGAAAGAATGACTCTGACCTTGAACTAAACCCATGATCTCTTAATCATTCCAGGACTGAAGTTTGTCGAGAGAAACTATTCACAATGGCGACTCTCAAGCGAGGCAACCTATCAGAAGCCATAACTTTCCCGCCATAAACACTGACATATACAATCGATTCAAATTCTACTATTGCGCCATCTGGTGTCCACGGTCGTTCTTTCGCTGGGAGGAGAATAGTGAGTGTTTTATTGTTAATTTTTTCTTTTGAGGCACAAGTGCGCTTTCGATGATCATTCATATTAGCCTCAGTACGGAGACCTTGTTTTTTTTTACTGGTGACTGCTCCTGGCTGATGATCGCCAAAGAGCGTGAAACAGCTGTTCCAGGATGTCACTTGGTAAACAATTTGGTGAATTGAATGAATTGGTAGAGATTATCGATGATAAAACGATACAACCTCATCACATAAATCAAATATATTTAAAATCTATTTAATGACAGCAAATTAGAGAAAGAATGTTACGTCTTTCCTTTCTCAAACTACAAAATATAACAATTTTCATAAACAAAACAGAAAGACATGAACATAAACCTGCTTTTATAATATGATATATGAAAATATACAATCAGCGCGTGCTTTTAAATAACAACAATATATATTTCTAACTTTATTTACTGTTAACAATTTGGCTTGGTGATTCTTTGAATTAACAGTAAATTGAGTTTACAGTAAATAAGGTTAGGAATTTATATTGGTTGTTATTTAAGAGCACGGATAATCCAAGAAGAATCGCTTCCAATGAAAGAGGTTATGATTTGTTGAATAGTTGAGCAATTAGTGATATTTTATTCCTTTTTGAATAAACTCATTATTTGATAGCGCGCCATTGTTGACGGAGAGAACGCAACATTTTGAAGTGCAACAATGCTCATTTTGCATTGTCGATTTCCTCGTAACAATGAACAATGAAAAACCGTTTTCCATTGTTGCACCACCCTCTGTGAATATTGGAAATCACAATTCCGCCTTTGGCATTTGTCGACTTCCTCGCAACAATGAAACGGGAACAATCGTTTTTCCATTGTTGCACTACCATTGTGAATATTGGAAATCACAACAATTGCACCTTTTGCATTTGTCGACTTCCTCGCAACAATGCAAAAGGAAACAGTTTTCCATTGTTGCACTGCGCCGGACATACAGAGAAATAAAAAGATTTTACTAATATATAAATTAGACAAAAACAACAGATGGTGTTACATAAACGATTTATATTGTGTATGTATATTTATTTCTATGTGACTTCTATTTTTTTATTGAATTTCAGAATGAAAAGTCGAATGGCAACGACAGGCTGAAGCTGTTCAAAGCCAGGACGATCAGACCAAAGAGACAAGACAACAAGAAACACAAAAAGTGATAATGAAAAAAAATTGATTCCTTCTAAACTTTAAATCATGTTGTAATTCAATGTGCTACAAGTTTAGAATCAGATGTGTAATGGTTTCAAAATTTCAAGATTTTTGTAGAAATATGTAAAAACTTGCATAAACAAATGCTTCATTTTGACTGATTTTTTTATTATTTTTATCTTATTAATACTTTAAAATGTTTTTTTTAAAGATATAATTCAGAAAATTTGGTATTATTTCAATTTTATTGCTTTTTAAATATTAATTTATATTGTAAAAATTTTGTATTTAGAAAAGTATTGTATTAAATTTCCACCCAGTTTATATTGTTTTGTAAATACAAGACAAGGAAGATTCGACTTAGATATCCTATTGGCTGGAAAAAACATGATCGTCACATCGATGCTCCTTCGAAGAACGTGTAAATACGATTTTATAACATTCTTTGGCTGCGTGGCTCACTTGAAGCCTCGGTCTGAACCTGACGAATGAGCGCTGCTTCGAAGCTTTTATGCTATGACATCACACAGAAAAAAATCATCGTTGGTTCCAATTGTTCTCACCAAGCTGTTTGTGGCGCTGTATACTTTGAATTCGTAGACTTCTCTTGCTTGCTATTGAAATCAGGAAAGTAATTAACTTTAAATGCTGTATGATTAAATATGATAAAAAGTCAATTCTGAAGGAAAAACTTTTAATTTATCCCAACAAACTGTAGTGTCAGAATGTTCTATTGGTTATTTATTTATTTTTTTATTTTTAGTTTTATAATATTTTAAATTGTAACACTTTTAGCAGACTAATTATAAGAAATTGCGTTGTTTTTTTTTTCTATTTTAATTCTATTTTAATATATTATTATGTAAAAAAAAAGCCTCTATTTCGTTATACTTATTTTAAAGATTTAATAAGTATTCAAAATGTGCAATAAATAAACAATCAATTCCTCATACAACTTAATGCTACTTAACTTAAATACTTTTATCATCTACAAAATTTCTTTATGATATTTCATTACCGACACAACTGCAGGTTCAAAAGACAGTTGAACTTTATTACAAAACACCACATCGACCACCAATAAATATATTAAAATAAAATTCATTTATTAAATATATTTATACATAGCAAATTTTCGGAAAGATAACATCATCTTCCCTTTATCAAGGCTATTCCAGAAATTCCGATAACAATTCATTGACGTGAAATAACATTTAAGATATTGTTAAAATTTCAACAAACCTCAGATTCCATAAAATTATTGATATTAACAACCCAATAAAAAAACTAAAAGTCTAATTCTTCAAATTTTATATTATTTTGTCAAACAAAACACAAATTATTTATTAAATCATCTGGTAATTTTA
>JAFIDM010000179.1:16861185-16881203 GCA_023159025.1 Thereuonema tuberculata
CGTACAAAATTTTGATATAATATAAATACAGTGAAACCTCGGGTTACAAGCGACTCAGGTCACGAACATTTCGGGTTAAGAACAACTCCGAAAATCTTTTGTCTCGGGTAACGAACAGTGCCTCTGGCTACGAACGAAGGTGAGAGTTGGAGACAAACGATCGCGTACAAAGTTACACGTTACGGGGCCAAATCACACCACAGGCGTCTCACTTAGCATCTGAAAGTATCTCTCCTCGCCCACATAATTCTTTTTCCGATGTAAACAAGACATCGTAATGTATTAATTTGCATAATGTATTTATTAAATGTAATTATTTTACATTTAATTTATTTGGTTGTTTCCTTTCTTTTTATTTAATACATGAAGTACACGTATTCTTTGTGTTTTGTCAGGTAAACGACCGGATGTTAATAAAAAGAAACGATTCTTTCATCTTGAAACGGATCGTCTCTATTTCATTGATTTCAATGCTTCGGATTACGAACGTTTCAGGTTACGAACCGAGTTCTGGGATGAATTAAGTTCGTAATACGAGGTTTCACTTATATACCAAAACATTGAAAATTTATATTGAATAATTGGTTGCTCTATGTATTGTATATAGAAATTTGAATATTCATTATTATAGTAGCTTGCAACTAATGTATGTGTACGATTCTTACATAATGTACATAAATAATTACATTTTAATTTTAATTCATTTTAAATTTACCTTAATTTACAGACGGGTAAAAGATTTTTTAAGAATCTAAAATTTCTAAAAAACAATTTATTTGAAATATTTACCAACACGAAGAATATTATTGCTTTCGTTTTAAAAAAATATAATCTTGATTGAAAAATGAAATTGTCCTTTTGTAAAGTAAAGAAAGGTCGTATTTAAATATCATTAAAATTTTAAAAAATATATAATTATATATTTTTAAAAATAGAAAATCTCATTTAAAAATTGCTCATAAGTTATTTGAATTATTAAAAGGTAAAATAAAACCAATATTAACAATAAACAAAAGATTTAAAGAAAATAAAAAAAAATATCTGAGGTTTCATCGGTGAGAGTCCGGGACGGCCGTTTCGTCCTTTTATGGACTCATCAACCAGACCCACTCACCAGATGAAATGCTCAGATAGTGTAAAAATGATAGGTAGGGCTAGGATTTTTATGCACAAACAAAGTCGAAAATATGCATACTCAAACAAGAAATATGCAAAAATATGCATTCTTTTTATTAATTATTATTTAATAATTTTATTATTTTTCTACAAAAATGTGAATGACATGTCATATCTTTTTAAGTTTTTAAGTTTCAGTATATAAACTATTTTCTTTACCTTTTTTTTCTGATTGCAAATGGCCAACTTTTCAAGGTTTTCTGTTGTCATATTTTGGGCTTTACCAATGATATTTTTGAATGCTGAAAATGATCGTTCAACATCACATGAGATTATTGGAGCACAAATTTGGTTTTAGGGCACAGATTTGTGAGTTTCTAAATTTATTCAAGCAATCCACGTTTTCTTTACTTTGAACACAAAGCTGTCCCAGAGTTTTTTGATAGTTTCATCACATTGTCTAGTTTCATCTTGACGGCCTCACCATTGGCCCTTGTGCCAGGGAAATGTGTTAGGGATTCTACTACTTTTATTGATTCATAGAGTGGCATTAGCTGCATTCCTCTGGTCTCTAGGTTCTTAATGAACTTAGGAAGTTTCCAAAAAATTTGAAATCTCAGGACACTTGTGTTCCGTCTGTTCTAAGGTATTCTTTATTTCGTATCCATTGCTTCAGGGCGCTCTGTTTCGACAATTTCGCAGAAGGCATCACAAACACACTCTCATAAAACACAAGAAAATCAATTGACACTAGTACTGCTGCTGCTGTGGCATTTAATGAGAATATGACGAATAAGCGAAACAAAATCAAAGCAGGTAGAGCAAATCCCTTCCCAACACAAGAAGTGGAACAGCAGTAGAAGGGGTTAATATCCAGTCATCGAGTACAGTCAACGAAAAAAATTGTGATAACAGCAAAAAATCCAGAATCTTATTTTTTTAAAAAATATGCAAATTTGGGGTTTACCCAGTGAAATTCTGAAAATATGCTATGAAATATGCACACAATAATCTATTATATGCAGAAACACCTCAAATATGCAAAAATATGCACAATTAACTTTGCATATTCGTCATCAGAGACGTTCAAAACATGTATAAAAATGTTTCTGCATGACTTTCAATTTGTTTGGCCGGTACGCACCGAAATGCGAGCTTCGGATCCGAAGCCTCCGTGTTCCAGGGAGCGCTAGTGTTCCCAAGATGGCGATCCCCTAGCAGACTCCCTAGAATTTCAAGGGAAAGATACTGGGGTGGTTTCCCGTGGCCTTCCCCAGACTTTCAATTAGCCAGTAAAAATATGCATTTGCATATGAATCGTGACCCTAGTGATAAGAGAAACCACTCCCGTACCCGGCTGTGATCCCCTTCAAAAGAAAACACATTTAAAACACCAGGTTCGGTTCAGCCTTGGTTATTCATATTCAAATTTCTTCGCGTTTGACGGTTGAACAGGCCTGGATTTGAAATTATGCCTCCTTTAATTTCTTTTTTAAATGTGTTTTGTTTTGGAGGGAGGCCACAGCCGGGTTCGGGAGAGGTTTCGCTTATGACTTTTGCACTATCTGAACATTTCATCTGGTGAGTGGGTCTGAATAATATCTTCTTAATAAGGAAAAAAAAACAATGTTAGGACAGTAAATGACATTACATGACATGTTCAATTTCTTATCCCTCATTGACAAGGTAAAGTTCAACATGGTTAACAAATAATTATGAATTCTGTGCATTAGCGCTACATACCTAGTAATCGTCATCTGTAAAAGCAAACAACTTACAATAATCGAACCTTACAATTGATCAATCGCTCAATATTATTATAACTTACAATTGTGATTATTGAAAATACGCAATTATTACAAATATGTGCTTCTGCGACCTTCCCTAAATGTCCGGACTTTTTAGGCCAACTTATATTGTCAACATCATAGTATGTTCAATACATCGGAAGCGCAGTGGTGCCTCAAAGAAAAAAATACACAATGAAAAACTCACTAATGAAAAATTAGTGAGAAAATTCATGTGCCAGCAGTGCGCAGGCCTCAATGAATTTTTTTAAAACATCAAAATTCAAACTGCGCATTTGAATTATTAATTATAACAAAGGGTGAGACCAAATTGTTTACAAGTGAGGCACCACTCCGCTAGTATTGTACATACTAGCCTCAGTACGGAGACCTTGTTATTTACACTTCTCCTGGCTGATGATGGCCAACGAGCGTGAAACAGCTGTTCCAGGATGTCACTTGTAAATAATTTGGTCTCACCCATTGTCATCATAGTATGTTTTTTGTATTTAAGCAAAGGTATGGTAGACTTAAATGTAATCTGTAGTTTAATTTAAATGTCAATATTTATTGACAAATACTAAATGTAAAATGAACGTTATCAAAAAAAAAAAAAAAATAGAATTTCAGAATCTGCTGATGTGTACAGCATTCTAACAGCACTGTACCTAAAATTATGTAAAATAAATAAAAGGAAATATGAATATAAATTTATTAAAATTGATAAATTATATTTGAATTAAAGAAATGTTTGTAATTGGATTTTTTTTACTTAGATTTTTATCATATTAGAGTGTCGACATTAAGATTAATAAAAATTAATTGAAGGCTGTTTAGGTATCCTGGAAACAAGTCTCCTATTGTTTCTATGAAACCAATTTGTATCCAGTATCTTTATTAATATATTTCATCTTTTTTTTTTCCCACGGAAATATAAATTTCGTCTTTCCAGAAAATAGAAAGTGTACCTTTTATTGAGCAGAGAGTAAATTGAGATATTTCTGTTTTTATTGGGTTCTTTAATGTTCACCGCCTGGACCTTCAGGCGATTGGCGGCACCTTTGGCAGCGATTGGTGCCTCGTCCACAGGTGTAATAGCAACCGAAACCCCACCCCTTCTTCACCTTCCGTGTGGGAAAGAGAGCACTGCTTTGGTAATCTACACATAAACAACTTCATCCAATTAACAAGAAACACGATTTACAAAAGAGCTGCCCAGTGGCCAATCAGCCACAAGATGTCACCCCTAGTAGGGAAACCTCAAGCAATAAACAACCCATTCAATATGTTTAGATCGGTAGTTCGAAATCTGCTGAACCTGAGTCACAACGAGATTCACAATACGTATTAAAACAATATTCAGGGCCTCGGAATTGAATAGATAAAGGGCCAATATATTTATAGATATTTAATCATACATATATACAATTAACAATCATACAAAGATACACTTATTGAAAAAATACAAAATATTGACACTTTATTATTTAAAAAGAGAACACAGAAACAAACATGGAGTTTAAAAAGTATATTTCACGTATTGAAAATATACAAACCGGACAGTTTCAAGAACAACAAGGTCCTCATCCTCAGCGGAATTCAGAAGAAAACAAACAAATTCAAATTTCTTTTCAATAATTTATTGTATTGTTAAAAAAATATATTTATTTTTGATTTTATTAAAAGTATTCTCCAATTTATAATTTGTGTGTCTTGGACATAACTATTGTTTATTTTAAGATAATTTAAGATAATTCAAGGATTCCTGAGATTGTAATTTGATTTTGTTTTTTGCATCTATGTTATTGAGTTTAGAGTATTAATGTTGATAGCCTGTAAATAATTTTTGTTTCGGGTTTGTATATACCACATTTTTCTGATAATTTTTTTTCTGTTCTGTGGATTTTTCTGATATTTTTGGGAGTCGTTAGTATTTGCACAGGTATTAGTGGTATATAGAGTATCAAAGAATGCGTAATATATTAAGATGTTTGTTTTGATTGATTGTATGCAATTAATATTGTAGAAAATGAAGGATGATGTTTTGATTTTTTGTTAATAACATTTGTGAAATTGTGCCGACTGAAAATGTCATTTCAAACGTAAATTGGATCTATTGTTGACTGAGCTTTATAATTATTCTACTTGAGTATTTTTCTTTTCTGGTTGCTCATATTTTTAGTTGGACAATAATTAAGCATTCTACAAAATTTTAAAGAAATCGACCCAACCATTTTAGCGAGGGATTTCGCGAGTCAATTTTGAAGGATGGGAGGGAAACAGTCCAAAATAAATGTGCTTATGTTTCATGTTGGAACATAAATGATACATGTGTCAAATTTTAAGGAAATCCGTGCAGCCATTTTAACGTTAGGAGCGTAGAGACCGACAGACATATTGACAATCCGAAGGACAAAAATGTTCAAGTTCAAATAATAATACTTCGTATGCCACGCATGCGCATTATAAATACTTCTTCCTTTTTTTAAGGGAAAAAAAATATTTTAATCTTATTATGTATTTTAATTTGTAATGTTGTCAGTCAAAATAAACTGCAAACTGCAAAATAAACTGGACTTAACTGCAAAAATTCCATACACGTCAACCTTCGCATTTATGCAAAGGCAGTTGCTCCTTACAGGACACACGATTCATTACTTTTGTTTATTATTAAAAACTAGCTGTACCGGGCATGCGTTGCAATGCAAGTCAAAGAGAGAAAGTGTTTGTGTTTTAATTCTGTTTATTGAAGTGCTTTTGGATGCACAATATTTTTTGTTTTTCCGTCTGGTGCATACACGAATAAATCAGAAGGTTTTCCGACGCGTGAGCAGGCCACATACAGCTGTCCATGTGTTGCCCCTCGTGCTTTGTTGATGGTCATTGCAAATGCGAATCGCACCGGAAACTGCAGACTTTGAACCGGAAATACATTCATTTGTTGAAACGCCTCGCGCACCAGATATTCTAAAATGGTTCTATAATTCAGAAACCTTCGCGGGCGTGCGCACAACAACTCACCAAAGTTTCATCGCAATCTGATGAATGGTATAGGACACGAATACGGGACAAACAAACAAACATTCATTTTTGTATATTAAGATAATATTTTTTAGACAACAATGATTGAGACCAAATTTTTTACCAAGTGACATCCTGGAATAGCTATTTCACGCTCTTTGACGATCATCAGCCACGAGCAATCACCAGTAAACAACGAGGTCTCAGTATAATGATTTTGAATTATTTCAGATATATTCCCATCACTCAACTAAACTAAGTTTTGGACATTGGCATCAGCTCTTAATGAAAATACTGCGAAGATAGATCCAGATACGTCAAGATCTCTCGTTTTTTTTTTTTTTCCTACGATCTTTAACCCCTTCTATAAGTCCTCCAAATGAAAGGTGACCGGTGGAAGTTTGAACTGCGCAGCCCTTCCGGTAGCTGATCCATTATGTTTTCCTGTCACAATGGACGATGGCGTCTGTTTTCACTGAGAAAGACATGTTGATAACGCCAAATTAAAACTTCTCTCGACTATTTAGCGTTATTTCAATACCAGTTGCTAACAATAAGTATTTACATAAATAAATAAATATATATTATTTATAAATACAATGCTCTTTTGCAAAGTAACAAGCGTTTACCGTAATGGCGGCGTCCTGTCATAAAATCAGACGGAAGTGCCTGACCAGACTAATCGATGATATATGCGCAGATCTCACAAAAACAGGGCGGCCATCTCTCATTGGGAGGACAGTACTTTGATGTCAATACTTCATCACTTATTCTCATTAAATATTGATTTTTAGGCCTATTTTACGATGAAGTTCATCCAATCATTCTTCGGACTGTGCGTTGTATTTTTCACGAACAGGTTTTTAACCTGTGGACGGATCTTCTTGAAACTTAGTATGCTTATTTAAGGACTAGAGGCGGTATCACTTTAATGTTTGAAATTTTTGGCACGTGGGTCCTTATAGAGAAATCAGTGCGAGGAGGCGACAAAAACTCCTATAGAAAAGCATTGGAATCTAAACAATGGATTTCTAACCTATTTATATCAATATCTCGTTGTCTCAAACGATGAATGTTGATCCTTTTAGCTAATCCATTAATTTGCGCATGTTATCACGTGATAAAAGTTAATCAAGTTTCACCAACTTATGTAAATATTGAGAATTATAATTTTATTTTTCAAGAAATGCTACTTTTATATTGTTTATATTCAACCGATATTTTAATTTGAAATTAAATGTAGGCTTTTTCGTTTTTGTCGACTTTCAAAAAACAAAAATAAAGAAATTTTAAGACGTAACAATTAAGAAAGTAGGTTTAAAGTTCTTTTGAATTTCTTGTCTGAAGTTAAATCTAGCTTAGACAAAGTAGATGAATATCGATTTCGTTTTCAGCGAATTCAACCAATGCAGAACTAAAGAAATTTAATGCGTCGTCCGTGACGTCATTCATCCAGTTGCTGCCTTTTCGCTATAAACAAACCGAATTGACTTCGAAAGAAAACTGATAATTTTTGATAGGTTGCCGCTTTTCTAACAAGGGAAGTGCGTGACCTCGAACGCTGAGAGCATCACGAAAATGTGCTTAGAATATAAATAGCTCATCCCAAAAACAGTAGTATGAGTCATTCCCATGCAAAACTCAGCTGTTGACTGCTAGAGCACTTTGAAGACTGAATAGCTGTGCAACACTATCAGATCAGTAGGTAAAGTTTGTTGTTGAGATAGCGTAATTACTTTAAGCAGAGGGATATACAGCAATATAGTCACAACATTGAAATATGTGTGTTTTTGGTCCTATTATATCGATATTTTGTTTCTTCGCGTGACCAACGTTCCTCTCTTGGACCTTCAATTAAGTGATCATTCAAATGTCTCTCGTGGTAAAACGTGCAGTTTTTCATGAGAATGACTCATACCACTGTTTTTGGCATGAGCGATTATTATTCTAAGCACATTTTCGTGCGGTTCTCAGCGTTCGAGGTCACGCACTTCCCTTGTAATTTGAATTAAGTCGTTAAAAAAATACAACACTTTTGTAAAATTAAATAAAGAATTATTGAGTATACGAAGTCTCACTCTTGCACTTTTCGGTCCTCCGTTTGTCTGTATGCGTATCACGTTAAAACGGTTGGACAGATTTCCATCAAATTCGGTACATAGCTTATTTATGGTCCAAGTTAAAATATGAAGATATTTTATTTAGTAATATTTAGTCTCACCCACCCCCCTCTTAGCCAGCGTTGCGTAATCAGTCCTCACTGTGCGATGGAACGCTGAGGATATATCTAGTTCATGTATAGGCATACGCTCAGCTACGAAGCTCATTGAAGACTGAGAATACAGCTCTGGGCAGAGCCGTTTCTAGGTGTTCTGCCACCCTAGGCGAGAACTGAAAAATGCCGCCCCTTTACTTTCAAATGCCACCCCCACCAAAAAAAAAAAAAACGACAGTCCTATTTTAACAACCAAAAAAAAAAACAGAATCTTCAATTAAACAACCCAAAAAAAACCGACAATCCTATTTTAACAACCAAAAAAAAAAACGGAATCCCTCCTTCGGCCGCCCTAAAATTTAGCCGCCCTAGGCGGCCGCCTAGTCTTGCCTAATGGTAGAAACGGCCCTGGCTCTGGGACATCAATTTATGGAGAGAAGGAGGTTTGGAGACCAAAAATCCTCGTCCAAACAGGCCACCCTTTAATCCCCTCGCTGGATAAATGAACAAACAGAAGAAAAATATTAGAGGTCCAAATATGGACTACCACTTTTATTTTAGGAATTTCACCAAGAAAATTAACATAATTAAATTGTACCTGTTTACTTAATATCCAAAACGAGGTTACTTTATGATAAAAAGTTGAAATATAAAAAGAAAATTGCTTCAATTTTTTTTTTTTTTTTCTGAAAGTTACAGAAATCTGGTTTTTAAAATTGTGGTCCAAATATGCGCTACTAATAAAAATTTACTTTAATACTCGAATTTTTTTTTTTTTTAAAGTGTAAAAAAATGCTGAAACAATTAGATTAAATGTTAATTATCTATTTCCAAAGTCACAAACATAAACGTCCTTTTCAGCACCTGCACAATCACTGTGGTTCCACATAAAACACTGAATACATTTGACCCAAAGTTCCCTCCCCTTGTGGAATTTCTAGGCCGCTGTCATCTTCAGATAGACTGAGTTTTTACACTTTCTTTTATCCTCTCAAATAATGTTTTGGAGTTTTTCTGGACATTCTGAAAAGAAGAAATCCAAATAAATAAAAAGGTCTAAATATGAGCTAGCCCATATTTAGACCAGTTGGTAAGAAGCATTAAGATCGGTTCCCGCCATTATCACGTGGTTCTACGCAATAAATAAACTATGCTGGAACAAGTTTAGAATGTAAGTAATGTCATGCATTTTTCAAATCAGCTTTTGATTCAATACAATTTGAAAGAAAATAACGTACCTGTAAAATGTTTCAAAATCATGAAATAGGTTGATTGTCACCATATTATCATCGAATAACTTGACATTAGGTGACCAACTGTTCCATTCATTTCTCTTTGTTACTCAGATACATTTTCACTTTATTTCCATTGCGCGGCAGTATCTCCCATACCCGAATACTTCAACTAGCCCATATTTAGACCTTTTCCTCTAATACGGAATAGTAAGACACCGATGCTCAGTCAAATCATTCCTTAATGAAGCAGAAGTCGCTGTAAGAACTTGCTGTTTCCGAAGTCGAAATCAAAGCTTGAAATCTAAAAAAGAATTGGGTATCCACTTCTCTCTTGAGCTCTTTTTGTCTCTACTTCAACTTAATCGAGATTCATCAGAAATTTAGCCACAATAATATGACTTATCTTCGAATACATCCTTACTAACTTTCAGAATATGATAAATAAATTTAAATATAAATATTTATTACATAATTCAACATTCACTTCTTATAAAATCATATTAATCTTCATTTCTTTGTACAACCTCTTTATACAGGGTGATTCATAAAGTACCTGAAAAAATAGGCCTTTAAAGAACTATATTTTCCGAGTCAAATTCGGTGTAAAATAAAGTAAAAATAGGGCATGGAATTCCGAATCGAACATGCGATTCTGAGTGGGATATGAAGTCCCCATTTTCACCTTTTTTCTGCCCCGATGAAAAAAAAAATGATCTAGTTGGCACCCTTCACAACCGGGAAGAGCAAGGAAAGGGAAGCGAGATTAGAATAGGCTAAGTGAAATGGAGTATTGACTCCATTGGGTTTATTTCATTTTTCAGTACTTTATAAATCACCCTGTATATACCATATTGCGTTCAGAACTATTTCAGAACTTCTTTAAGTACAATTGAGGAGTAGTCGATACATAAATTTTATAAAATAAATATATGATACACAAACAATGTAACAACACATAATGCTGAACAAGATAAATAACATTCAACAAAACAGATATAAACCATCTGTGCTTTGCTTTATTAGGGCATTAGAGTCCTTTTAAAAGGGTGTTACATAATAAAGCAAAGTGCGAATAGATTGTTTATATCCTAAATCTGTTTTCGAAAAAATAATAAGTGTAGTTCGTAGTTATAAAAACTTATTTATTAAAAAATAATTAATATAACAGTAATTATTTCGCTGGATATGACTTTTTGAGCCTGATGAAGCAGGAAAAGTCATATCCTGCGAAATATTGCTGTTTTTAGATGGAATTATTTTGTAATAAATAAGTTTTAATAACTAAATCATTTTAATGTTTAATGATATTAATTTTTTTTCAGCATTATTTGTGTTCTTATATTGTTTGTATAATATATCTATATTGTTATGAAATTCAAAATTTACGTATTGACAGTTTGTATTTCGAGGACAGATAGATGTACCTATCTGTTCCTCATTGCACGAAGAACAATTATGTTGTACATATTAAGAGATTATAAAAAGAAATGAAGATTAATAAGTATTTCTTTACATTTTAAACCTGTGAAATGAAATTGATGTCAAAGGTTATGATTTTTAACTTCGAAAATTTTTTAACTTCTCCCTTTAAATTATGGTAAAATTTACAAAACTTTTTAGAGAGTAAATAATTGTCTTCCAGATAGTCTCTTCATTTCAATTGCCAAATTCCCGTGCTTTTTTTTTTATTTAGGAAAAAAAAAATAACTTAATATTTTTTCCTAACACTAGGAATTATTAATAGCAATTCTAATCGAAACTTATTTTAAACATTAAAATTGCCTTTACGTACTTTTTTTTTTTAATTTAATTTTTAACTTCTTAAAAATTTTTACTTAAATTACATAAAACTTCAGAGATTGTAGATGATAAAAAGCAAATAAAGATGCGTCAGTTATCAATCTTTCCATTAACGAAAGATCCTGAACAAATCAATTCACAGTTTTTATAGTAAACATAGGAACCCATTTGCAATTTGCAATTTTTCAAACGCTTGAGTTGTTAAAAGTGACATTCCTATTGATTGAAATTTATTTATTCAAGTTGTTGTAATTCAAGAGTTCGAAGATATTCGTTCTCAGCATAGTCGATTCAGTAAAAATAGACCCCAGTTTTGTGTAATTACCACTTCACCTGTTGAATGGCCACCTAAACCGGAAGTGGCTGGACCGGAAATCGGATTTCCCCTTAGAATTACAGACCAGGCGAAATCCAACGAGACTCTAACTCCCTGTTTGGGCAGTGGAGAGTGTTTTACACACACTCACAATATCCTGAAAGCCCTTTCCTATAAGATCGGTAAAAATAGTCAGTTGTTGAACGTTCTTTAACGTGAGGAGTAAACTGATAGAGAATAAACGAGAAACACGCACAAATTAAAATTATTGGTATATTTAAAACATATAATTGTAATTTAATTATAAATTTGATTAATTTCAACTGCTGCACGCAGTCCTTGTGAAATGTGTAGAAACAATAAAAATATCACAATTTATACAAAAAAAGGGGTGGATCGTCATCGAGGCCAATCGTTGGCAACTTGTTAGTTCATTCCAAATACATTTGATAAGGACTGCATGCAGCAGTTGAAATTAATCATGTATTACAATTATATGTTTTAAACATACCAATAATTTTAATTTGTGCATGTTTCTCGTATATTCTCTGTAATAGTCGGTTATATCGTAATGGTGTTTGTGGGAGAGTCGTTGAGATGGAAAAACAACGAGTCAAGTTCTGGAACTGAATTAATTTCTTAAATGAAAAACATTGGTTTTTGTAGTACAGTGCAACTTGGATAATTCGAAGCTGAAGGGACCACTACAAAACTTTGAATTATCCAAGACTTCGAATTAAACAAGTTACATCTTTTAACTTTAATTTCAGGTCCAGTGAATGCTTGAAAAGATTATTCTGTCAATAAGTAAATATTTATTCAGAAAGATCATGGTATGAAAGACATATATGTATGTAAACAAAAAAAAGATTTATATTACATAAGCTACAGTACATATTACATTCAATACAGAAAATTATAGTTTTTCAAAAAATTGTGATTGTTTTGTAGAATTCAGTCGCTTAAGGTTAGCAAAATCATCAAGCATGTTTAGTGAACGGAAAACAGCTTCACTTACGTTGGTTTGTCCTTCAATGTACCGACGAAATTCGGCGCTATCCCGTACTCGTTGGCGATTTGACATTTCTTCTTCACACCCTTTTCCACCTCGCGAATGACTGCGACCTTTTCAGCGAACGTTAAATTCTTGTACACGCGTGGTTTACTGAAAGACATGGTGACACTGACAGCACGAAGCTCGAATGGCGTCTGAAGCGTCACGTGTCGAACGGTGGCGGGAAGGGGATTTCAGTTGTCACGTGTCGAATTTCTTAACGATGAAACGCCGAAAAGTCGTTAAGGTTCGAAATTTTTTATAAAAAACTTCGAATTAAGGAAGTTGAACTTCGAATTATTCACGATTTTTTAACATTGATTTAATAAGAAATTCAAGGGACTAAGAAATCTTCGAATTAACCACGATTTCGAATTAAAGACGTTCGAATTATCCAAGTTGCACTGTATTTACATAGTTTGATTTGATTGGCTAAGTAATTAAAAATATACATAGTGATTGGATAAAAACATAACGAATTTAAATGAATTAATTTATTCAACGGCTGCAACGGAAAATAATTTAAAAATAAACAGAACATCAGTAATTAGGAAATAGAAAAGGAATGTTTTTAAAATAAATAACGATTAAAATGAATAAAATACAGATAAATAATTTCTACAAAAATACAAATAAATAATTTCTAAAAATATTTACTTACACAACTTATACAATACATTTGTTTGTAAATACCTTACTATGAATTCAGAATTTTTTTCCCGTGACTTTTATTCCTAGATACCGTAAATGTCCTAACTCAACGCTAAAAAAAAAAAAAAAAAAAAAATTAAAAATAATCCGCATAGCTTTTGTAATTTACGAATTAATGCCATACATTGAAGTTCTCAATAGTGTTGATTAAGTTACGCTCCGCTTCAATTAAGCAGCAGCTTCAATAATTTCTACCATAGAAGAGTTAAGCAAAAAAAAACTGGAATTAAATTCAAATTAATGAACTGAGAGATAGAAGGTGATAGCCTAATTCGTGATTGTAACTGATTTTTCTATTTTAATCAGTTATAAATATTATCTGTAAAATTTAATACAATTGAAAAAATAAGTTTTAAAATACAGCAATATTTATTTTTGTAGCAAAAGATTTTTACGATAGTAATTAATTTCCATTAATTAGTTATATCCTAATTAGTTATATCGTAGAATATTACGAATGTTTAATAATAATTAATAATATCTATTATTGTTGTAAATAATTTCACTAGAAATTCTTTATTTACTTATTTTTTTATTTTTTTAGCCTATTTTCTAGAAATATTAATCTTATTAAATCAATCAATTTTTAATGTATGTTTATGTGTAATTGTGTGGTGTTAATAAATTTTTAATTCAATTGCTGGTTGGGTCTTCTTGAACTTAGCGTGCACATTTAAGGATAAGAGACGTTGTAATTTTTATGTATAGGTAGTTGTCGAGATATTAGAAAGTAAAAAAAAGGAGAATAATCCTAAACTCTAAATATTTAGTAAAATATGTATATATGTATAAATCTGCAAATTGATCTTAATGTCTGCGCAAATTTTGATATGATTCAAAGGCGATGTAAGATAAATTGTGAGAAAATTGCTTAATTTCTTCTTTTTCATTTTTCTTTTGCTTTTACTATACTGACTATAAGTAGAAGAAAGACCAAAGTAGGAAATAGAAGATTTTTAATGTAAGAAATCTGGTTGGCAATTGAATACGATGCAATATATGAAGGTGGACGAACACCATGTAACTTTTCATTGTGGATGATATCGTCAAGTTACACATTTCTGCAGATTTCTGCAGAACAAGACTATTTTTCTCTCTGATTAGGATCAGAGGTCATGTGGTCCTTTTCGAGACACTGGAGACATAGGTCTCAACGATTCCAAATCATCAAAATAAAAGTGCCCGTTTTTTAATTTGAATTCTAAATAATCTAGATAAGAAATTTTAAGCAAAAACGTTTAGCCGTTTTAGCGTGATGCATGTACAAAGAGACAGACACTGAAAAGAAATGTGAAACATGCTATTTCCGGAAGATTGCTATTTTTCCGGAACCTTTTTTTATCCCTAAAAAAGAAAAAAATGATTCTTCTGAGCTATAAAACCGTACAGAATAAGTTTTCCTGTTCCTTATATCCTGTCACGATACCAGAGCTATGTAGATCTGATTTCTTCATAAATCGATTATGAAACAACTTTTCAATTACAGAATCTTTTATTGTCCCACTCTACAACGCAAATTCATCCGAGGTCAAAGATTTGGGAAGTTTGTGAAAAGCGGTTCTTTGAGAGTAAAAATGGACCCAGCGACCATCTGGAAGATGTGTGCGGCCACATGCGACTGTCAAGCCGACAATGACAAGGGTGGGAGGGTTAATTGGTGGACAATTGACTGGGGGGAAAGAACAAACGCCCCCTCTCTCTACTTGGAAACAGATCCTTCCCACCCACACTTCAAATGAAGGACCTCTATCCTCCTTTTCCCTTTTGTAGGTTTTCGCTTTCCATCTGAGATGATGAACGAAGACCCATCTCAGCTTTTGTTTCCTTACAGAGATATCAGAATCCGGGATCCTTATTTCACTATCCTCTAGATCAGATAAAGAAAAAGAACATCTTTTTTTGTTTTGTTTTTATTCTTGTGAATTTTATTTTATTAATGAATCTACATTTTTTTTTCTATATGTCACACATAAGTATAATTAGGACGGAGAGCCGAGGAGGGCTCGAAACGTGTAGAATAGGCTCTAATTTCTTTAGTTTTTTTTTGGTTGGATGGGTGATTGGGAGGAGCCTACCCCCCCCCCCTACGAAATTTTGAAGAAGATGTTTTTTTTATTTGGCTGGGGTAGGTAAACTTCCTAACTTGCCCCCCCCTCCGAAATAAAATCCTGTATGCATCCCTGATGTCACTCAACAGTGAATAGTAAAAATTAAAATTGGTTGTTTGCGTTTTTCTTGTCTGCAACGAAGATTTCTTGGTCATTACCTGTCTGCCTCAATTGGCGTTGTAGAATCCCTGAAACCACTGCAGGAGCTCGAAGTTATCCTGGAATCTGCCTTTGGTCAGCTTAAGAACTGGAAGATCAGATTAAGAACTGGACCTTCATTCGTTTGAAGGCCTTTCTGACAGCTGTACAGGTATTCATACCTCCATCGGGCATTGAATTTGATATTTTTCAAGTTTATGCTTTCTGGAAACAGTGTGTACATTGATCTCCCATTGACGAAATTCAAAATATCACATTTTTGACTAAGCTGTCATGATGTAATAATTCAGTCAGCAAATATTGAAAACGAAGTCCAATTTTCCTGATATATCACATTTTCTTCCTGATCTTCAATTTGGTTTTAAGTTGAAACACGTTCCCAGGTTTTTATTATGAGTGTAAATGTATGTATTGACATTTTTAAGTTTTAGATCAAATTTCGAGAAATAACAGCTTATTAAGATGTTTTTTAGGGCATTAAAGAAGCCTGGTTGATCTAACACAAGCGTGCTTGGTGAAATCAAATTTTGTTTGAATATGGGTGTTTTTTAAGTCATATTTTAAATTTTTAGGCCGTATTTGAAGTCAGATCTTGGATTTTTAGGTCTTATTTTAAATCATATCTAGAAGTTTTAGGCCTTATTTTAAGATATATAATTTTTATACTACAATTTTTTAGTTTTTATTTTAAGTCACATTTTAAATTTTTAGATCATATTACAAGTCATATCTAGAATTTTAAATCTAATTTTAAGTCATATCTTGAAAATTTAAGTCACGTTGTAAATAATATCTAGAATTTTTAGGTCTGATTTTTAAGTCATGTTTAGAATTTTTAGGTCGTGTTGTAAGTCAAGCGTAATATTTATAGGTCCTATTATAAGATATATCTTGAATTTTTAGATCATATTTAGAGCCATTTATATCTTGAATTTTTAAGACATTAAAATTTGATTATTATAGTTCAAACAATCCGGAGGATTTATATTTATTACCTATGGAGTTTTCTGGTCATATTCTGAGTTTTTAGTTCGTATTTTATTGATATTTTGAATTTTTTAACTCTTAAATTCAAGAATTTTCTTTATAAAAAATTGGGCCACAGTCAAAAATGTGTTTAAAAAACATAATAGCTACCAGAGGCCACTAAGATCACTAAGATTTAATGGGCAAGTCGAAAATAATTATAGAATATAACAATAAAGTACAAAATAAATCAGAAAAAATCAAAAAAAAAAAGTGAAAACATACTTATAATAATTTTAAGAAATCTTGCATGAATGAAGAAATCTTGAAACACAAAAGAGAAAGGGATTTTTATTCTACAAGCACAAAAATAATAATAAAATCTATGAAAATAATTACAAAAGGAAAAGAAATTGGTTAAAAAATTACATATAAAAAATTAAAAATCAATACATAAATAAATTCTTAAAAAAGAATAAACTCACAAATAAACTTTATAAATAAATTTGGACATTAATACAAAAAGATACAAATTATAAAACTCAAAATAATAATTCGAATTGAAGTAAAGTATAACCAAATGTAATAAAAACACTGCTTTTTATAACTTATACAAAACTTTTTGTTTATAAAATCTAAACAAATGAATGAAAACAATAATCAAACAATGAACTATGACCCAAAAAATTTAAATTCTATCGCAATTTTTACAGCAAATCAAAACGAAATATTATATTTTATAAATAAACTAAAAAACAGAAATTCCATTGGACTCGATATTATCATAAATGATATAACAAGGACATCTTTTCAATTTTTATTGTTGAACTTTTTAAAAATATGTATCGTACCAAAATTTATCCAAGCTTGTGGGAAATAGCGTATGTAATACCTATTCATAAAAGGAGATAATATGGAAGACTTCTCTAATTGTAGGTCAATTTCAATTTTATCAAATATTTCAAAAATTATTGAAAGTTATTTTACAAAATAAATAAATGATTTTATTACTAAATCAAATATCTTAAAACAAAATCAATAAATGATTTTTTTTTACTAAATCAAATATCTTAAAACGAAATCAATATGCTTATCAGTCAATAAAGTCACTAAAGACCTATTACACCATTGAAATAATGAAGTTTCACAAAATTTAAATAAAAGACAAGTATCAATCAGTATCAATCAAAAGACTTTAGCAAGGCTTTTGATAATATTGACCATAAAATACTGTTAAAAAAATTTGGAAAAGTATGGTATAAGAGGAGATTTTCATGATAATTACTTAAAAAAATAGGAAATTCAAAATCAAAATAAGTAAAATTTATTGGGTGATTGCAAAAGAAGAAAACCCGTTTTATTACCCATAAAGAAGAGGAAATAAACGTAAAACGAACAGTACCTATTATTGTGCATAATCCCCATTGCTATCCAGGACCTCTTGCCATCTTTCTGGTAGGAGATGAATCCCACGCCGGTAAAATTTCCTGCGGTTTCGAGTCAAAAAAGTCTTGGATGGCAGTTTTCACAGCATCAAGATCATCAAAGATTTTCTGACTGAAGGAATTGTTCAACGCACGAAATAGGTGATAGTCAGTTAGTACCAAGTCAGGAGAATAGGGAGGATGGGGTAAAACCTCCCAACTAAAGCCCAGTAACTTTTGGCGAGTGATGACATCAGCATGTGGCCTGGCGTTATCGTGATGAAGGATAACACATCGACGATTGATGAGACCTGGCCGCTTTGCTACCAAATTTGAATGCAGCCTGTCTAACTGTAGACAGTAGAAAGCAGCATTGATGGTTTGGTTGAGTGGCAGGACTTCCCAGTGAATTATTCACTGCACATCCCACCACACACTCAATATCGCCTTCTTGGGATGAAGTTTAGCTTTCGAAGTCGATGCAGGCGGATCAGAAGGGCGACACACAGCCCTACGACGCTTTACGCTACGTTACATAACCCACTTCTCATCTCCTGTCACAATTCGTGTCAAGAATGGGTCATTTTTGTGCTGGGAAAGCAAGGAAACCCAGGTGGCGATTGGTCATCCCGTTGCTTAACTGTCAGGTTATGTGGAATCCTACGATCCAACTTTCTCGTAAAACCCAACTTAACCAGCCGTCTCTCGACCGTTGTCCGGTGTACGTTGAAGGTCTCCGCTAATTCTTACACGGTTGGGTTCGGGCTGTTCCTTATGGCTTGGTCAATATCGCCATCTCCAAAGTGTGATGGCCGTCCACTCCTAGCCTGATTTTGGCAGCTTTTGTCTCCTTCTCTAAATTTAGGAAACCATCTACGACATGTGTTTTCGTCTATTGCATCCTCCCCATAAACTTGACAAACATTGCGACATGCTGCGGCTGCCGTACTCTTTTTATCGAATTCGTATAACAAACAATGTCTTATATGCTCCTTCTCACGTTCCATGTTACACCCTCTGATATTTTTTTTGAGATGATTAACTTTATGAGACACGATGCATTTATATGTGAGGCATCCACACGTTTGATTGGCAGACGATTTGCGTCATTACAATGTCATGTGTGAGGGCAATTCCATTGCAAATCTTCATATCCAAAAACGGATAGAACTTTTGCACTCACCCAATAAAATATAAAGAGAGCAGTATCACAAGGTTCAATTTTTTTTTTTATATATGTAAATTGTATTAGTGATATTATTAAAAAGTGCAAGATTTACATTTATGCCGATGATGTAATTCTAATAAATAGCAACTAAGATTAAACTTTTACTTCAATAAATCTTCAACAAGATTTAAATAATATCTCAAATTGGGCTTGAGCGAATAAATCGATAATAAACCAAAGAAAAACTATATCAAAACAAAAAATAAAACAATAAATCTTAATTTACCTTTTAAAATACATATAAATACGTACCAAAGCATAATCTTGAATTATAAAAGCGTTATTCTGTCTGTCATAAGACTTTACGTTTTTCCAATTTTGAGACCAAACTATAAGAGATAGATTGGTCATGTAAATGGATAAAATGTAGATTTTTTTAAGACAAACAAAATGCTACAAAAATCTTTCGAAAAAAGTTTTTGGTTTCCAAGATGGCGCCTTTTAAAGGGTCAAATTTGGGCTTTTTCTTAATTTTAAACGAAAAGTATAAAAGATGGAAGAGAACATTATATTGAGAAAATTTTGGTATTTGAAAGTTCTATCGAACGATGTATCACTTATTCACAAACGCTTCAGCGTTTGCAAGATACATGCAAAAATATGAATTTTCGGTGTGTGACGCCGACCCGCAATACATCCGAGTTATTCGGAGAAGCCACAACGGGCTGGGAAGTTATATATTCTCCGACGATCGCAACATTAATTTGCTAAATAAATAAAGTTTGTTTTTTGAATGCTATATAGTCTGTCATCGGTGGAGTTTGGCTGGCTGATGAGTCCTAATAAGGACGAAACTGTCCGTCCCAGTCTCTTCCCGGTGACAACTCAGGGTGCGAATCCTTTCTTGTAGCGTTGTACCTTCGTTTGCTTACTCAATT
>JAFIDM010000179.1:16906486-16934097 GCA_023159025.1 Thereuonema tuberculata
ACCTATCCAGCATACCCAAGCTCAGTGAAAAGGACGAATAGACAAAATTATTACATATTCATCTAATGTTAATTTTAATTGTTATGTCGAAGAGTTTTCACTCAAAACCTTGTTATATCGAATATTTTTCGAAGTAAAAAATCAATTCTTCTGCAAAAATCGCCGTTCAGTTGTGTCGAAGCTAATAGAGGTATTTTTTTATGAAATTCTAGCAATGTAAGTTCATTGTATTTTACAAATTCTTTTCAATTTAATGTAATTATTTTCGACCACTTTTAAAAATTAAAATTATCATTGCTGTATTTAGACTTATTGTTAACTATCATTACGTATTTATACTTATTCTCATCTATCAAGACTCTAATTTTTAAAATATTATTCCGTATCTTGTGTTTTTACGTGAATTTTTATGTTTTGGTTATGACCTTGTTATCTCGAAAACTCGCTATCTCGAATTTTTTTTAGCGTCCCTTCGACTTCGAGATATCGAGATTATGCTGTATTTATTATTTATTTCGAAGAATAACTATGGATTAAATTGGCTTCTTCGTAAGTGAAGGATCGAAACAATAGTTTCAGTAATTCCCAATTTCTGAACCTTTTGTACCGAATCTTATAATGGCAATGGTTTCCTTTGCAGAAACGACTTATCGTTGCTTGACCTTTTCCTAATTGGATTATTCCTTTAGCGGTGGGGATAATCCAGAGATTACAGGGATCTTTTTGTGTGATTACAGAGGAAAGGGTAAAAGGGTTTGTGAGATTACAGGAGAAAGGGGTGAAAGTTACCAAACACAAGAAGATCAATGACATCTACAGAAAAGGGGAAGGATTTACATCAACCCACTGGTGTTTTTTAGAAAAGGGGGTCAAGGTTAATAGAAGAATATTGGGTGAGGGTTACCCAATCAGAATATTTCAATTTTTTAAAGTTTTATATGATTTATATATATATGAGTTTTAATGCTTTTAATTATTATTCTTTTTTACAAGAAAACCTGAACCTAAAATCTGAATTGTAGATTTTAAATAACATAAAAACAGGACCAGGGTGTCCAATTGTAACTTAATAATCACATTCTGTTTAAAAATTTAAAGAATTATTCTCAAATAAAATAAAACTCCTTCAAACTAATATTTAAAACATCCATATCCGACGATATTTCAGCCTTTTTACATTATGAGACGAGAGAACATCTCCCTCCTTCGCAAAACTAAAATTCACAAAGGCATCAGCCTTTGAAATATCGTCGGATATGGAGTTTTGAGTATTAAAGTGTTTTAAATATTAGTAGGAAGAATTTATTTGTTTTTTTAGTTAGAAAAACTTCAATTTTTCATCTCTCTTCAGAGAAGAAAACTTAGGTATTATGCAATTGCACTTTATGTATCTTTAAAATAACCCGAAATATAAATCTGCAAATTAACCAGACTAATATAACAGAATTCTGTTGTTTATTTATTATATTAATTTTTCTTTCAAGAATTTAATTGATCTTCATGTTAAAAAGATAAATAAATAAATAAATAAATAAATAAATAAATAAATAAATAAAACCTAAATCAAGTTTGAACTTGTTCCGTTACGTGGATTGTTTTTATTTCTTAATTAGATGTATTTTGCAGATATCTTCATTATCATTACATTTTCTTTTGTAACCCACCAATATACTGCACGCGGATATTTCCTAAATGAAAAATGACGTCAACAAACTGTTTCCGAGTCACTGGTTCTGCGATGGAGACTTGCTTCGAAGCTTTGACGACATTTCGAACATTATCATGGCGTTTCCGCTTTCTATTAATTTCTTATATAATTAAGAAAGAGGTCTTTCATTTAATACATTTGCTGTTTCCTTTAGGCACCTAATAACGCCTTGTCTGTAACGATTCCGAATTGTAGTGATCATTAGAATGTTATGTTGAAACATATTCAAACGTATTTAAAATGAAGAGAAAGTTAACGTGCCTCATTAGATCAAGAAATAGGGGGAAAAAAAACGACGGCACAAAGCTAAAGGAAGGAATTCGCACCCTGAGTTGTCACCGGGAAGAGACTGGGATGGACCGTTTCGTCTTTTTTAGGACTCATCAGCCAGCCAAACTCCATTGATGACGGATTCAGAAGTTGCGAGAGGTTAGTATTCCGGGTCTCGCTTCCGAGACCGGGACCTCCCACGGAAGAAATCCTAACCAAAAATTAAATAAAATACAAAAAACAAATATTCCTTGTCCTGCAATCTGCTAGGCGCAAAAGGCATTTAAAAAACCCCAGAAGTTATGTATTTAAAATGAGTAGTCTAAGGCACGTTAAATTTCTGTTCACTTTAAATACATGATTTTTAAGCTTTTTTAAATGCCTCAATGAAATTCCTTTTGCGTCTAGCAAATTGCAGGACAAGGAATATTTGTTTTTTGTATTTTGTTTAATTTTTGCTTAGGATTTCTTCGGGGGAGGTCGCGCTCCCAGGAGCGAGACCCGGGATACTAACCTCTCGCAACTTCTGAATCTGTCATCGGTGGAGTTTGGCTGGCTGATGAGTCCTAAAAAGGACGAAACGGTCCGTCCCAGTCTCTTCCCGACGACAGCTCAGAGTGCGAATTCCTTTCTGTATCGTTGTGCCGTCGTTTTTTTCTTCTAATTCTTTTTCTATATTCGTAGTCCTGAATCACAGTATGAATGTACAGTATAAGCAGAGCGTATCTTTATAATCTTTATTAGTTTAAGCTATTTTTTTAGGGTGCCTAAAGAACACGAATAAGTGAAACGACTTAAAAACATGCAATAAAAATTTAAAAATACATCACAGAGTTCGAGAGTTCATACAATCTTTATGAATATCTTTTTAATTATGTACACATTAAGTAAAATAAAACCCTATTTTTCTCAACTTATCTCGAGTTTTAACACTAATTTTCCAATCAGTTTTCTTATAAAATTTGTCTAAAAAAATAAGATATATTTTAGAAAAATATCTAAAAATAAATATTCAATTTCGATGGAATAAAAAGTATGGATACATGAAAAATATCATTTTTCCTACTTAAATAATTGTCTGTGATCATTTTAAAACCGCGAACTTTTAAATTGCGATTTCGATATTTGAAACACGTGAAGGATCAGCACCAATATAAATTAAAAATTATCGATGTTTTAAAGAATTCAAAATTCGTTGTGTTTTTTTCGTTTACAAGCCGATTTGAATGTGCAGTAAAACTTGGATGAAATCTCACCATTTTAAGCCGTAGTAGTTTTGTTCTCAACCTGTCTTGCTTTACGGTTCACTAATGTATTTGAAGTTTGGAAATAATATATGCTGAAATAAATTTAAAGTTATTGTTTTCAATGAAATTGTTAATTATTTGTGCAGACGTTACTCAGAGACGTTACTTAACTGACACTTGGATGATAAAATAAATATTATATTTTCACTAAAAACATACACTTGACTTCAATTACATTAAATAATTCAATTGCAGGCTGTTACGTCTATAAGTGAACTAGAATAACTGATTCTAGCTGCTAACATTCCTAATGATAAGACTCCTTCTGAATAGACATTCTTAAACATTATCTTCAATTCTTTGCTATCCATATTCTTGAAAGTAAAAATTGTAATATTTTAAAGTGCCTTGTTTCATGTCGTCTTCAGAATTGGAACACTGCAATTATCACTGTTGATACTTCACTTTGGATATAGTAATTTAATCTTTGTTGCTTACTTCGGAATTATATTAGTAAATTATCACTTGAATAAAACTGTCATCTGAAACCCATTATGGCGTAAGCTTTCTGTTTCTTCAACTGAAGGTTTTTTTTAGGCTTCTGATACCATGAAGCCTTATATCCCCGGTTTGTCTGTCTGTCTGTGGACAAGTATCAACTCAGCAACCACGAGGGCTATAGACTTGATTAGGGTATCGTTGAAAAGATCTTGCCAAGAGTAGTTCAGAGCCGTAGAGTTTGTGTCTCCAGCTGGTCGGGCTCAAAGGTAGGGATAGCGATTAGTAAACCAATCACAATGCTTCGCAACAGCTTATTCAAAAGTTGTTGAATTATTAAGAATGACGATTATTTTATATAAATAGGGGTAGATAAGATAGCATGGGGTCGGAAACAGACTCGCGCGCGCATTTTCTAGACCACCCCGGCGCAGTCTATTCTAAAGTAAAAGTGACTCAACCTGTACTCTCTACTCATCCTTCTTCAGTGTTCATGAGCCTATTGTGATGGATTTTGAATTATAAAGTTTTCAATAAAAATGCTAGCTCATTATAACTTTTGAATACTTTTCTTCATTCACGTATCAGAAGCCGTTGCGAAGCATTGTGATTGGTTTACTAAACGCTATCGCTATCTTGTCTAACATAATTTACTGTCAACATCTGTAGAATACGTATTTATCTGGTTATAATTTTCTTGAATCGTTCCTGTCTATTCGTGATACATAAGCATCCTGAAACTTTCCCCAATCTTACCGTACCGGCATGGTCTAACGGATTAGACGGCTGTCTCACACGAGGCTGATACACCGGCACCTGGGTTCGACTCCCGGCGTTGGCTTGGACGTTTCCTGTGTTTGTCTGCTTCTCTTTCTCTTCCGCCGTCTACAGCACTGAAGAATTGTGAAAAATTCCATATGGAAACGGAAATTTAACCATTTCTGACCTTTGTAAGATTAGCGCGATAAATCCAGAAGGATAAAAGCACACGTGGGGAGTGCCCACGGCCCTACGCCCAATAAAAAAAAAATACTTTAAGAGATAATTATAATCATTTCGGATTACGTTTTTACATCGGGACTTATCACTTTTACATCTTTTCTATATGAAAAACTAAAAGTCAGTCTATTCCTTTTTTAACAAAACACTGTTGCACACTTCGTGATGTACCGGTATCTTGCTTGTAACAATAGAATAACAAACTATGTTTCACAGTTGTGATGTCTCTCGCTGTTAGCAGTCTAGTATCACACTATTATTATTATGCAGAACTTTAATTTTACTTTCCACCTTCATTTATGTATTTGAAATGGAGATTTCTTGCGAGTAAGTTTTATTTCACTATAAATTCCCACAGTAATTGATAAAATCCCGCGGAGCACCAGACTTTTCCGTTGCTTTACTATACACAGGGTGATTCACGAAGGTATGCAGAAACATCGGGAGTTCATCCTACATATTTTCGGGAGTAAAGAAACAAAGTTATATAAACATAGGTCCGGAAATGCTTCGGTAGCGAGTTAAGGCTAGCGAAAGATTTCACCCATAATATAGTACACTGGTAAAATGAAGACTTGCTGGAAGTCTGGAAAGGTAAATTAAGGGGCAAAATAAGTGGTTTCTTATGGTTGTGACCTTAAAAATCGAATGAAACATGTCGCAGAACTGTACCTCCCCGTGGTTTGAAGCTTATCCCACGTGGAACCTACAAAAAAGTTGGCAACACAATAACAGCTGTTCAACAATAATGTTAATTGCATTGTTTTGATTTATTGTGAGAGATAACAACTGAGGTGTAGTCCATGTGCTTATTGTTGTACTACATTATGGGTGAAATCTTTTGCTAGCTGTAACTCGTATACCGAAGCATTTCCGGACCTATGTTTATATAACTTTTTTTCTTTACTTTTACATGTAGAATGAGCTCCCGAAGTTTCTGCATATCTTCGTGAATCACCCTGTATAACATAGTTGTAGAGAGAAGAGCTCCCCCTCCCCCCGAAATAAATTCTATTTACGCCTCTGACTTAGAATGCTTTGAAAAACCTTAGCATGACCTGCATATGCGTAACAAACTATTTTAAGCATAAAAATATTAGGTAAGAATTCTACTAGATTGAAATCAACAACAAAAGAACCTTTATTAATTAAAACAAAATCAATAACAAAATTTAAAATAGAAATTCTGTAAGTTGATGGGTTTCTTGACATTTCTTTGTTGCAATTTAAGAAAGCGTATTTAATGTATAATTATAATATGTTAGCAGTGTATATCAAATTTATTATTAGCATTGCATTATTTTATTCGAAATCGTATATTGCATTATTATTTAAAAAAAAAATTCAACACGTACAGCAAAAGTACGAAATATGTAAGATTTTATGTTATAAACTTATATAAATATATTATTCTATTTTACGGATTAAATAATTTATTCTAAAATACTAAAATAATGGGTTTTTTTAAACAATTTATCAATAATTATATTTTTATATTAAGAATTTAAGTTAAGAATTAAGAATATTATAATTGTGTAAATAATGTTGTATTTTGTTCTGTATTTCAGACGTATGTTTCCTGTAGTGAAAGTGAATATATCTGGACTGGATTCCGCCGCTATGTATTCACTTCTTCTTGAGTTTGTACAAATTGATTCTCATCGTTGGAAATACGTCAATGGCGAATGGGTTCCCGGAAGCAAAGCGGAACCCGCGTCCCCTTCGACAATCTACATTCATCCGGATTCACCCAATTTCGGTGGTCATTGGATGAAGGAAGCAGTGAGTTTTTCCCGCGTCAAACTGACTAACAAACCCACTCCAGGAGCTCAGGTAAAATTGACAATTTTTTTTTGCTAATTTTTTTACATTACTTTCAAATGTTGTCTATTTATTGAATATTAACAAAAAGTATAAATGCCAACTGCTATATGTAACTTATACTGTGTATATCGAAATAAATGCCATTTAAGCATGCTAAATCTTTCTATTCCACTTGAACACATTTATTCGCACTCACGCTAAAACGGATGGACGGATTTTCTTAAAATTTGGTACGTAGCTTAATAGTGGTCCAACTTAAAACATAGGCCCATTGATTTTAGTCTTGACTCCTCTTATCCCTCAAAAAATGACCCCGAAATCCTTCACTAAAATGGTTAGACTATTTTCTCAAACTTTGGTACTACGCTCTATTTTTGGTCCAACTTAGATATGAGCAGAATTATTTTGGTCTCCAGCCCTTCTCAGTCCTCAAACGGAACTTCCCATGTTCAGTTTCACTATAACGAGCAGGATAAGTGAGAATACGCATATAGTGTTTATGTAATAACCAATCAAATACCGGATATTGAGAATAATTCATTCAATTAAGGAAGTTTGACATTTCTGTATTTCCCAACTAACATGATTTATACCACCAAGCATAAAACGCCCTTACATCAAACTTCGTAAACACAAGTGTCATATTTATAGTAGAGCTGTCACATTGGAAATATATAGCCATTTCTAAAAACAGCAATATTTAGAGATGTTTCTCAATACTGGTTATTTATCGGACTGTAAAATTGTATAAAGATTTTAACGATCTCTTTAATTCTTGTGTAATAGATAATATACTTTTTTTTATGAACAAAGAAAATGTACATTTCCAGTTAGGTTATGGATTTATGATCCTAACAAACGGTCTCTGGCATTAAAAGGCTTATATTTTATAATATAACATTTTGTAAATGAAAATAATTTAATTAATTTGTTGTTTTTTTTTTATATTTTTTTTATTAATATATTAGTATAGTACAGTCCCTTTAAGGAAATATCATTATCAATGGGTTCTGAAAAGTAAATTTATGATATTTTACATACAATAAATATATTTTATTTTTACATGAAAAATTAAATAACACATTAGTTACATGTGCGGTTATATCATGGTTCAAAAAGAAATAAAACGTATAAAATACCTTTAGTTAATTTATTACGGTAAGTTATTCATAGAAAATAATTTAAATTGTTAAAATATGAATGTAATATTTCCACCAATATAGCACATAGTCAATAAAAAATATATTTACATTTAAAATTCGAACGTATGTTTTCGACCCCCCGTCTTTTTGGGATCATTTTCAAGTTCCTGGTTAAAACAAAGGAAAAAATAAAAAATTCGTTTACCTCCTGCAAGAGTCGTCGAGTCGAGTCGACGGGGGTCGAATACGTACGTTCGAATTTTAAATAAAAATATATTTTTTATTGAACATGTGCTATTTTGGTGGAAATATTACATTAGAATTTTTAGCACTTAAAGCTTTTTAACTAATATATTAAAATATGACTTAGGCATAAAGAATTATGCATAAAAAAAAGATGCAATAAAGTTATTTAATCCTTTAAATAAATTGTAAACTTATTAATATAGAGTCGTATTACAGAATTACATTTATTTAATCAGATTAAATAATTTTTTTACTAGTAATACAGAATAAGGGAGCCCACTAGCCAAGTGGTAAAGCAACTGACTGCGGTCGAAAGGAGCCGGGTTCAATTCCCATCGGAGGTCGTGGTTTTTGTCACGCTGATTTCTCTTCCAGGCGGTTCTAGGGTTCTACCAGACCTCTGTTGAATGGATATCTGGTCTGCTCCCATGGGTTGAAGGCGAGCGAATGTTACGATGACTAGAATATTAGCCACTGTAGTCGGGTTGACCACCCGACCTCAACTTAGTCTCATTGGTCACGAAACGCTGGGAGCCTTACCTCCCGCAACCTCAAAGGCCACATAGTTTATAGTGCGATACTTTAATACATAATACATCATAATACATTTAAAAAACACATTAAGAATATTATTATTAAAATTATTACAAGAAATTATTATAAACAAATGACACAACCACATATCGACATTAAACGAAGATAAAGCCAAGTACATGGCTGAGAAACGCTGGACTATTTCTTGAACCTGGAGTAGCTTTTTCAGTCATACAAGATACAATAATTGCTACAAAAAATTATAGAAAATGAAAAGTGAAGGAGGAATGCACGATTATACGTGTGAACCAGACAAATCAGAGTGAAAATATAGATTATATAATATTTGCTATTAGTTATTATATACTCAAATTGATAAAGGATATTTTGGGAAAATGTGCTATAAAAGAAAGTGCATCAAGAAACACGGGTTGTTCAAGGAAAAAGCGCCATATTATAAATGTATCCAGAAATTTTGTGCTTGATAATAACTACAAAATGTATTGGGATAGAAATATAATTACAGATGAAACAATCATAGCAAAGCATTGATAAAAGAAATCAAGTTTCGTGACTGATTGAGATTTCAGCATCAAATTAGCAAATCTATTAAAAATCTCATACAGCGACAATAGGCAAGAACTGGCCTTGGAAATAAATGGTTTTCGAAACTTGTAACTTGTTTTATTTTTTACTAGGCTTCTGAAAGACTCCTTATATCCCCGGTTTGTCTGTCTGTGGACACATATCCCACAATGCTTCGCAACGGCTTCTGTTAGCTCAGTTGTAGGTGGCCTGAATGTTGAATGTTGTAGGTAGCTCAGTTGGTTAGAGCGTCGTGCTAACAACGCAAAGGTCGTGGGTTCGATCCCCTCATCAACTTTTTTTTTAATCATTATTAGTAATCAGTGTATTAACAAGGTGTGAGTTAAGAATGACGATTATTTCATATAAATAGGGGTGGATAAAATAGCATGGGGTCGCAAACAAACTCGCGCGCGCATTTTCTAGACCACCCCGGCGCAGTCTATTCTAAAGTAAAGGTGACTCAGAAGCCGTTGCGAAGCACTGTGATTGGTTTACTAATCACTATCCCTACCTTGTTTTCTTCATAAAAATGTTTTTCTAATGTTTTGTACAAACGGTCTCTTCGTATTTAATCATGTTACACATATGAGGCTTCCGGAGCGAAGCGAGGGTCGAGTTTACAATAAGATTTTTCTGCTTTATATAATTTACTTTATTCAACAATTGACCAATTGCGATTTCCCAGAGTCGGCGAATCACAGTTTAAGAAGCTCAAATAAAGCGTTTTAAATGACTTTGTCTATCAGCAGCCTCATTGAATTCCAATTCTTAAAACAAACTGCTTTTCCAAAGAGGCCTAACTTCCATGGCCCTTTAAATACAACACATAAATTATGTATGTATTTATTTACTTTTTTTTTTTGAGGCTTAGAAGCTTAGTTTTTTGAAGTTTCCAATATTCTTTCATGTTTTAGTCTTTGTCAATGTTTGATTTCTCCCTTAGTCACGTTTTTAGGTTAATTAATTCAGATCGGATGCCCTTTATTTTTGACAATACTTCGACTACGCCAGTGAAATTTAAAATTTTTCAAATTTTTTGAACTGTTTTCTTCAAACTATCGTCCCTAGTTTAAAAAAAAAAAAAACCCTAAAAAAGTAGCAGTTTTTTTTTTTTGAAGTTCCGAAAACTATTATATTTTAATACACAAAATTTCGACTATATTAGATCCCAGTCTTCCTCAGGTTTACGGTAATTTAGCCCTTGTCCGTTGCTGACGAGACAAGTAAACAAATTCAAATAAACAAAACAAATGATATAACATTTGAAAAACAACATAAAACAAAGTATGTTTATGTTTATGTGATGAATGCGGGTGGCAGGGAAGCCAAGCATTACGACTGGAGGTCTATTGTACTAACCGACAGAAATAAAGAAAGACAGAACATATGGTGGGAGAAGTGCAGGGGAAATGGGAGAACCCTGAGAAAACTGCCCAGCACTGATCGTCCACCATTACAAAACCGAACCCCGGTACTCAGAAGTGAGAGGCCTTAGTGAAAACGCCAACCTCCTGGCCATATAACAAAGTAAGAATTAAAAATTAACTAAGCAATAATAATATCTTATTTTAATACCATTTCCTTAAAAACTTTAGGGATATATTCATTAATTTTTATTCCCATATATTTATTCATGTTTTCCATCATCCATGATTCAATAATGAATCCAGACTCTTCATCCTGGATGTGAAACAATATTTTAGTTTAGGGATCAGGATTGTGTCCATTCATTAATCTGCCAATCAGATATACCTTTCTTCTTGTGTACATATGGCTAAATTACCTTAAAAGACTGGGACATAATACAGTCGAAATATTGTGTATTAAAATATAATAAACATCAATGAACGAAGTTTATATCAAGGTTTATGATGGACATCTAACTTATGTGTAATATTGTTTACTTTTACTCTTAAATCTTATACTGAAATCTTATATAAAGCTGAAGAGTTTGTATGTTTGAACACGCTAATCTCAGGAACTACCAGTCCGATTTGAAAAATTCTTTTTCCTTAAATAGCCTATTTATTGAGGAAGGTTGTAGGCTATATAACATCACGCTACGATTAATAGGAGTGGAGCATTAAATATAAACGTCAACCAACGGGTGCGGCGGCGGCGAAGAGGCGACTTCGCCGCACGACGAGAACCGAACATTACCGAGAAGGGCCGAATTTAACGCGGGTGACACTGCGGGGCACAGCTCATTTTAAATAAATGTCTAATCCTAACAGTAGAAGTTCTGTTTATTGAAAAAAAAAAATAATTAAATATGCGCTACTTACTTTGATTGCTTAAATCCTATTAAGTTAACCTTGCCAAAACATGCGGAATTTAGCGGATTACTAAAACAGTTAATATCCATTGTTAGACATCATTATATCAGTTGTAATGATTTTTTCTTACAGGAATTGTCACCTTCACGCGCTAATTTGTCGACAAGGACTCTCACAGAAAAAATTCAAATGTAAAAATTAGATCTTATGTCCTTAAATATGCATTCCAAGTTTCGAGAAGATCCATCCAGCTGTTCAGAAAATATTGGATGTAGCGGAAAGACAAACACAGACGCATACAGAGACTGAGTGATTTAATAAGCCGACTTCCCTAGAAAAGTTGGCCAATTTTGAATAAAAACTATGTATTTTAGGAAATTACATATACTTTAAGAATATATATAAATATGTATGAAATTATTTATTTAATTACGGGATTTTAGAAATATATTTCGCGAATTATAACATATTACCGACTAATAAATTTATATATACATCCTACTTAACAAAGAGCTTTTAAAATAAATATTGTATGTTTAGAAATACTGCATTTTTAATTTTAATATTGTTTTTAATTTGAAAATTTCTAATTTGTGTGTTTTAATCCATTCCAGATGAATTTCTTCAGCGAATTTACTAAAAGTCATAAAATTAAAAAAAATTAGTTAATAATTATTGTTGCTATACGAACTTTCGAGTTACCTGCGCAGTAAGATAGAAGTATTTATTCAAATTGATATCAGAATTCACCTCCCAATAAACTTTGATCTTTTCTAGATAATTCGTTGTTTATTTTTTGTGGCAGCGTAAAGTAATAGCGTTTTAGCGAGAGGTGATCTTCCTCTGTTTCTTAGCATATGTTTATTGTACTCGCATGTTAAGCCTAACTAGCATTGTAAGTTAGCTCTACTATTGGAATTTACGACTTGTCATTCGTAATATCTCTTAATTGCTATTGATGAGGAAATCTAGCTAGAATATAATTCTAAGATGAACTTACAATGTGTGTCCATCTGCGATTAAGTTAACTGAAAACTATTTATTCTATGGAAGCTGAAAATTTGACGGCAGTTTAGATTGCGAAAAGAATGATCCTTGCTGATTTTGGCAAATGCACGTTTACAAGTAAGGAGCTAATAACTAAACAAGGTAGGGATAGCGATTAGTAAACCAATCACAATGCTTCGCAACGTCTTCCGATACGTATAAGATGATATAATTGATATTGCTTTAATTTCCTTATTATTATAAATGTGATTGTTGCGAATGCAAAAGGCGCAATTGTTGCGATTATTGTGATTGTTGTAAAGCTGTATTATACGAGCTACATTTTTGATTTCAAAAAGTATGAAAGTCACAAAGTAACATTCATACAATTTTTTAGTTCTTACTTTTTTGTTGACTTCATTGTTTTGTTATGTGATAGTGAGATCTTTCCAAATTGTTGCAGATTTGGGTTAGGTTTTCCCGCCTTCATTTCAACTGTGAAACCAGTGAAAATTCGATTTCACACTTGTAGGGGCTTTCATTCTGTCTGGTCACCACTCGGTTTCCCATGCGTAGTAATTGATTCTCCTCGAGGGGTGGCAGTGTGGACAATTACTTCCGGTAATTAGAAACATCTAGTTTAGCTTGTTGTTTAGTTTTCGAAAGAATTCTTCAACACAACTTTTTAACTTGCTTTCTTACGACAGTGAGCGTCATCAGACATCAATGTATCTTTATTTGTACGAGTGTGTGTCTTTAATAACTCTTGAACCACTGCATGTTTCTTCTCGAAACATGGCGTGCATATTTAAGGACAAGAAACCATCTAGCTTATATATTTGAAATTTTTTCTATGCGAGTCCTTATCGACAACTAGTGCATTAACGTGACATAGACAGAATCAAAATCGAAACAATGATATTTAACAATGGATATTAATCTTTTTAGCTAATCCACTAATTTATGCTGCTTTTCATTAAATAAAATCGAATTTAAAGAATTTCAATAAATAATGCGGATTTAAAGTAAGACTGGGTTGAAGGTCGTTTCAAATCATCATATCTTTTATATAAATGCAGATAAGAGTTTTAATTTCTAAATATGAAAGCGTTACATCATAATTACTTATGATTACTGAATTAATTTTATTTAATTTTAAAAAAGATAATTTTTCAAGATAGGGTTATTTAAAAGTCATATAAATAATAATAATAATAAAAACAATAGAATATCAACATGCATAGTTATAGAAAATTGATGGACACATCCCTACCATGTCCCTATCCCCTTTGTACATTTTTTTACACTTGGCAAGCTGTTTTGGTCCTTGACTCGCCTTATTGTCTTTGCTGGAGAAACCCAAGTAGAGGCACCTTTTTTTCTTATAATAATAATAAAACTAGAAAATTCTAAATGAAGTCTCATTATGTAAAGAGTCTCTTGAAATACTGCCTGTAGTTGAAGTTAAATTTAGGACATCATTTTAAGAAAAGTGACTTCTTTAGAATTTATTGGATTTCTTTTTGGTTGAAACATACGAAGTGAATCTTGGAAAATTAGCCGTAAAGCGCTACTAACATAAAATCAAATAAAATAATAAATATATAAAAAAATTGAATTAAATGCTTTATCTAAAATAAAACATCTTATAAAATTTGAGAATTATAATTTACAACATAATTTACAGCCATTCTAACGACTGCAATTGCGTGAAGTTCACATGCATCCATGTCGTGAGAATACCTAAAACACCCAGCATTCACCGTTCGCCTTCTTTTGAAGTTTTACAAGACTGGAGTTACAAAAAGTACTGACACAATCCTAACAATTGAGAAATGCTTTATTTTAAATAACTTTGGTCCTAATTTGTTTTGGTCATTGTAAGTATTATGAACTTGCCTATTTTATTTTTATTTTTATTTAAAACAGTATATGAAACACATAAAATTAAAGTAGTTACAATAAAATTATGAAACACATTAAATTGTTATTAAGCCGTTCAACCAAGGGAGGTTATAACTGAGCACTTTATAACTGAGCACATTAACTGAGCACACTAACTGAGCACACCCGCAATATTTTTCAGTCTGATAAAAGCTCACAAAATACAGCAGAAACTAGTAACGTTTTAATGTGATTCATAATTTTATTGTAAATAATCTTTAATTTTATGTGTTTCATATGCTATTTTAACTCAACATTAGATCGACACACGTTAAATCACTTACTTCTTGTCTATTTAATATTTATATTTCATTTATGGTCTAATTAAGAAAAGTATCATAAAATAGTACATTACGGTTTTTACCAATGTTCTTTTAGACAAGTGTAAATAATCTCAGTTACTCTAATGGCGCCTAGTGTGAAACAGTTTTGACTGCTCTTTTTTTCCTTTTATTGATGTTAAGGACATGTAACACATACCAAAATAAATTAATGTATTTTTTTTGTATGAATTGCTTTCTTTATTTAAACAAAAAAGTTGTTAAAGCATATAGAAAAGTTTACAGACGGCGCTTGGTGTAACGGCGCCGCTTTGACATAATATATTAATGAAAATAAACTCTTAGAAGAAAATAAAACCGACCATTTGACAGCCACAGTACTTAAATTTTTTTTTCATTATCTGAAAATTGTATCTTACATTAGTTTTCTGTCCATCCACCTTTCGTTTGAAGATGTGAAACTTAGTAATGAAACTTTAATCTTTTTAATAGATTATGTTGTACTATTTTCAATGCTCGCGTTGTTTTTACTCTCAGAATATTATGCTTTTTGGTGTAACATTTGTAATTTGCATCATAAAGAAAAGGTTCGAACAAAATTATTTTCAAACCATATCCGTCTGTCTGGTGATCAGGATAACCCCAACCCTACATATGCGAGGAAGCTGAAATTCTGAAAATAACTGAAGTTTATTGTAAAGAATATCCGGAACGAATTTGGTTAAAAGTTGGCCTGTAATAAGGAGTTAAGCGCCAAAAACTATCAATATACATGAATGGAAACTTTTTTTTATGCTTTTTTGGCTTTTTAATGAACCATGCGTGGATTTAAAAGTTGGCACGACAACTGTATCTTTTTGTTTTTTACAGATAGAAAAGTTGCGACGTCGCAGTAAGTTTTGATCAAGTTGCTATTATAATAATATTTTTTTTTCTTTAGCCTCACCATACTTCCTTACCGCCATTATTTAGTTTTAGATATCTGTCATATGTAGCAAAAAGTGATAAAATGTTTTTAGTATAGTTTATTAAAATTATAAATAATTACACAAAGCAAAATAATAATATCAGATTAGTTAATTTTATATTATATTTAACCGGTTTGAAAATCTCAATTTTTCTCATTTATCTCCGCAGTAAAACCCCACAATAACGCGACCCGTTATAACGCGATCAACTATCTCCCAATTCTTCACCATTCTTCATATTTTGATATTTTTTTTTTCTGCTACACTTTTTGTTTTTAATAGACAAATATAACAGCACTTTACACATCCTTTTGTTTAGGAGTGTTTACAAGTTAGTGATTAATCATTTGTTTTATTTATTTTCCTAATTTAAATGCAGTATTTATATGTATGCGTATTTTAATAAATCGTAAATAAAACCAAAGCATTTTTTTTTAACACAGTGACTGTAGGACTCACGTTTAAAACATTAATTTTCAATCATCTCGCATTCCACATGATCAAATTTCTTAGACTCCAATTATCCCCGTATACCAGTGCTTCCCAACCTTTTTCGCTTCACAGCACACCGAACTTTTTCAGTACTTCTTATTACACAATCATTTGAAAAACATGTAGGATTTACCAATATAACAGACTATTTTTTAAATAAAAAAAAAATACCCTGAAATATTTTTTAAGTTGATTAGAATAAGAATAAATCTTTTATTAAGCTTAATTCTCAAAATGATGTAGATTGTAGTTCATGTTTCTGCTATTTAATGTTTAGATTGTTCTAGATACGAATATTTGACTCAGTACGACGCTAACTGTTGATTGTAGATACATTCTCAAAATTTTCTCACGGCAGACCAAAGGCTTGAGAAGCACTGTACAATTTCCCTGAACACTGCTGGCAAATTGAAGGACTTATAATAAAAAGCAAAAACAATGTTTTGTTTTTCCCTATCAACATCGGCATAACTCTCAGCTTTCTATAAATAAAACAATTTTGTACTATTTCTAACGACTTTAAAGAAAATTAACTACAAAAAGTTCCGAAGATTTTGTTAATGCTCATCTTTCATCATATATGTAAGATCTTTCGTTAAACTACATGAAAAAATACTTTTTAGGAACGTATCATATATAACTATATCATATATTTATAATATATAACTATATCATATATATAATAATAAAACGAAGAATTTTATTAATTGCACCACTCACTTGGCTAGAGCAATTTTATAATATAACAAGGTAATTAATGCTTTTAGACAGTGTCAAAAGCAAAGCGGTCACATAATGTGCACAATTGTATAAACAGAATAATTAAAAGCAAGAGCATATAAATGCAAGACCGTTCCTTTATGTTTTACAGGCAAGTTTTAACCTAGGGGCCGCTAATACAATGCTTAGTGAATCATTTGGATATGTTATTAATTTACGAAACAATATGTTTGTAAATATTAACAATGACGTCCTGTTGGCAATTGTCAGTATTGTTATGTAAGAAAGCATTATTATTATTACTGTGTTAATTGTTATCAATAATATACTAACGCTGCTATGGAAAACGTTAATTTGGGGTGTCAGGGAGTAGTCCTACAGGTCTGATTTTTTTTTTTACGTGGTCACCTACTTTTTGATGTTGAACACAATGGTGAAAGTTTCATTCTAATATCTCTAACCGTTTGGCAGCAACAGAGTGTGACATACAGTGTGAAAGACAGACAACACAAAAGCAATAGCAGTTCCCTATGTTAACTGTAACATGGGACCGCTAAAAACAAATGCAACCACAACGACAATTTAGGATACGTATTTACAATTTAGAGGGGTTGCTCTCAATTCCTATGGAAATTTATTACATTGAAATACATGGTCTGTTAATTTCTTTGATGATGTAATTAATGAAATGAAGAATAGTGTTACTATTCACTAAGTGTTTTATTGGCAAGGCCAAATTATTCTCTTATAGTTAAGATTCAATTGCAATACTAGTCTTTGGCTTGTACAGGGTGATTGAGGAGGAGTTATCGCCACTTACGGAGCTCATTTATAACGATATTTTGAAGAAAAAAATGTCACATAAACCCGGTCCTATTCTCAGTATTTACAGTTACAATTACGTGAAAGATTAATAATGTTACCTCTTTCCTTACTTGGAGGAGTAACAACCAATGAGAAATAAAGAATGAACTTTTCAGAAATAATGCTTTCTTTTATTGAAAACGTGTTACTGTAGGAACAATATGCATAACTAGACTCAAGTCGATAGAACTGGTGTGATTTATAACAACTGTTCTGATAAGTGCGTCAGAATAATGTAATGTTGTACAGTAGAGTCCCGTTAATGCGGACTAGATGGGACCGGACCCTGACCGGATCATCGAAAGTCCGGATTAAACCATGACCTTCTTGAAATCGTGATTAAACGGAATTTGCCTTAAAATGCACATAACACAAGTTCTAAATGAGTAAAACTAAAAAGATCGGCGTTTTTTCTTTCCCTACAGCTTACTTTTAGTTTTAATATCAAACATAATATACAAACATAATATAATATAAAGATAATATTTTAATATATAGACCTAAGTTTTAACCTACGAACTGATGTAGGATTATCAAATGTAGGTGCATTGGTTGAATCAAAGCAGTGACGTTCGGTGGCAGAAATTTCATAAAAATGTCCCCCTTATAAGTTCTTACACCATATTTCTTTCTAATTTCCTCTCTTTTGGAAGTCTTAATATTAAGCATCAACATACTCAACATAAATAAATATAATAAATTTCATTAGCCATTACTACTATACGTTCATTCACTTGTACTCCATCATTTCTGTTTAAATTTTTGCTTTTTGTGTTTCTAATGTACATACTTTCTATTAATTTTCTTGTTTATGGTCTTTTTCTACACATAAAATTTTAATTTCATTATTCATATAATGTGTTTTTTGAACACAATGCTCTGCCACCTCCGATTTGGTTATTAATTTATTATTTATGCAGCTGTCGTGTTCAAGCACCCTCTCCTTTAATGTCCTTTTGCTTTCTCCAAGTTAGAACATCCTGCAGTTCATAAATTTGAAGAGGACTAGGAATTATTTCGTCTAGAATACATGTTTTTAGAAAATTCTCGTGTTCTTCCCAATTTGCTAGCTTCGTTACTATCCTTTGATGTTTGATAATCAACTTATAAGTTCTTATACCATACTTCTTTCTAATGTTATTTGTTTCAACAATCCACGTAATTCTTTTTTTCACGTAATCTTCCTTAGTTTGTTATTTAAATTCTTTTTTATTTCGTTACATTTTCATTGTAAGCTTGAAGAAGAAGGGACGATTTCTCTTCGAAAATTTGCGTTTTAATAAATGTCTAGTCTATATATTTATTTATGTTGAGTATGTTGATGCTTAAAATGTCCCCCTTTCGCAATTCTTCTTCAGGAGGATGGTACGGTGCATTGTCTATGAACAACACAGCTTTTTCTTTTAAAAAATTCTCTCTTTTTTTTAACTCCGTCCGGATTAACCGGATGTCCGGACTAGCAGGGTCCGGATTAGCGGGACTCTACTGAAGCTAAAACTTGATACAACTTTCTGTACGACGCAATTAAACAATTCACAACACATTTTCAGCTTCAACATATTTGCCAATAAAAGATAATATTATATGTTTGAAAAATTCATTCTTTATTTCCCATTTTTTTTTAACTCCTCCAACTAAGGAAAGAGGTCTTTTACAAACAATCTGCATATTATTTTAACTCTGTAAATACTGAGAATAGGACGCGGGTTTATGAGATATTTTCTGCTCAAAATATCGTCAAAATGAGCTCCGTAAGTGGCTGAAACTCCTTCTGAATCATCCTTTATATTTGGAGCAGTCATAGATGGTGTATTAAGCTGTTTCTAATTTTCCAGCATCGCATTCGCAGAAACAAGTTGATGCCATTTTTTTTTTTGACAAGTTTTTTTAAAATTTTAAAATTTTTGTATCTTTTCAAATATTGAGACACTTGAAAAAAGTGAACTGTAATCTGTTGTTTTGTGTTTCTTCTTTTAATATTGGAAAGAAATTGATAATCCCTTTGGTAGAAGTTTGCCAGGAGTCATTCCATTTAAAATTATGTATACATTTAAGATAAATGATTTAAGTGCTCTAGTTGTAAATAAGTTCTGAATAATGATACATTTAAAATTTGATGCAGCTGCTTTAGCTATCTTGTCGGCATTTTCATTCTCCAGTAGTCTAAACCGATATATATAAATAAATAAATAAATAAATAAACAACCTTATTTGATTCTGAAATTATTGCCCTTATTATCATTCAGTTCGAGATGGAAATAGGTCGGATAGTGGACCTTAAAACAACGGGATTGTATCTTTTCTTGTGAAATGGCCAATGCAGCATTCCTCTGTGCAGTAGAATTTCTCCATAAATCCATATATTTTAATTTCAATAAGACAGGGTCATCCTTGGGATTGAGTGTGCGGGGGAGGGGAACCTACAGGCTTTTCAGCCTCGTGCTACGTAAAAAAATACAAGGTAGGAATAGCGATTAGAAAACCAATCACAATGCTTCGCAACAGCTTCTGATACGTGTAATAAAATAAAATTGATATTGCTTTAATTTCCTTATTATTATAAATTTGAATGCAAAAGGCGCAATTGTTGTGATTATTTTGGTTGCTGTGATTGTTATAGAGCTGTAATATAAATGTGATTGTTGGTAATGATACTTGCGATTATTGGGATTGTTGGAATTATTGTAGAGCTGTATTACAAATGTGATAGTGTTGCGCGTGCAAAATACGCAATTGTTGCGGTTGTTGTGATTGTTCTGATTGTTGCTAATGATACCACATACAGACAAACCGGGATTATAAGGCTTCTGATACTTGTTTCTTTTTTGTGTGTGAAAGAGGGAACTCATATTCGCCTCGAAAATTTGCTTTTAATAATAAATGTAAAATATTACGTTTAATTGTGAGATGTTGAAGATCTTGCTGTTAATTGCAATTTATTGTTTTATTAAAATTAATAATTGTTTAATTATTACATTTAATTTTTATTAAAGATATCTTCTGATACTTAAAAAGGTTTAGTAAAGCAATAGTTTATTAATTTCTCTTTTGAAGTTTCATGTTTTCGTATTTCAAACTAATCTTACATTGATTTTTTTGTAATTCTAGATTATTCTGAATTCTCTTCATAAATACGAACCAAGGCTACACATCGTCAAAGTAGGATCTAATCTTGAAAATAGGAAAATTACCACCCACTCTTTTCCAGAGACACAGTTTATTGCTGTCACTGCTTACCAGAACGAAGAGGTAATGTATTATTTTATTTTTTTCCGGTACTTAATTTCAAGTATTCAAGTTCTTAATAATAACACAAAAAGCTCAACGACCTTAAAGAATACTTTCCTTTAAAAAAAATATTTCATCTTTTTTTTTTCAACAAGTCTTGAAATGACGAAAACAGAAATCTTATGTTTTTTATTTTAAATTATAATATATACCCAATACAAACAGAACAAATTTGAACAAATATACAACATAACAAAATATATTCCCTATTTTAAATTTTCGGAAAATATTCCTTCTTTCCTTTTTGAAGCCTTTTAAAAATTGAAATCATTTCAGATGCCTCACAAACACTCTCCTGAACATAGTTTAATATAACAGGGAACCTGGAACATTTTTTTGCTCAAAAAGATAAAAAGTTTTGGATAGATGGAATTATGAAGTTGTCTGAAAGGTGGCAGAAGGCAGTGGAACAAACCGTTGAAGACGTTGTTCAATAAAATTATTGGTGTCAATGAAAAGTCTTTTATAAACTTAAAAACCGAACGAACTTTTTGGCCAACCCCAATATATACCTGGATTGTAGACACCGAATAAGTAAAACTTGATTTTAGTAAATAAAAATATATCGAATATTAATTTTGATCAACTATTAATTAACGGGGTTCTAATCAGATTTTTCTTTTCCACGTATGCCCTTAAGAAGTCTTCTCGTTCCCTATAGCAGAGAATCTCAACTTTGCTTCATGGCGCACTTTTACAATTGCAAAAATCCCTCAGTATCAAAACCAAACTATTTTATTGCTTTTATTCCTCTAATGGAATCTTTTGAAAAAGAAAGAAAAAAAAAAAACCGCATACAATTTACAAATGTATATAACAGTCTAATTTCAACATTGAAAGATACCTGAAATATATTTTTTAAGTGACGTGGATGTGATTTAATACTTTATCGTTCTAACAATTCAAGTATTATTATTAAAGAAGATAGCTTATTTAACATCCAGATTTTATTCGTATCTAGAATAAAATATTTGACCTGTGAAGCTAATTGGTTGATTTTAGATGCAATCGCAGAATTTTCCAAACACATCCTCACTGCACATCTGCCCCTATAGGAAAGCACACTGCACATGCGTGATTCTGAGATTTTCACGTTGCAACATCAAGACTACGGCGAGACTTTCAGATAACGGTGTAATCCTGTTATTTGCATTTTACAGTAGGAGATTGTTAAAAAAGCAGTGATTGCCTGTTATAAAAACGGCAAATTTTTACAGAGTAGGGGTTCGCGTACTACAGGTTAAATATCATTGTTCTACGGAGATCTTTAAACTAATTTTAATTTTAACTAAAATGAACTTTAATTTGAACTTTGTTTTTAATGCTGAATTTACTTTGTACAGTGACAACCACTTAGAAATTATCGTTAGAAACCACCCATTAATGGAGAAATATTTAAGAAAAGCGAAAATATTTGGCTGAAAGAAACATCTGGGAATTATTATTTAAACAAGACATAAGACCTAAGTTAAACATATGCTTTACTTCAGTTTTTCAATGCCAAAAGATTTCATCGACTTATTATTGAAAGTTAATTCTGCTCACGTTACAACAACAACAAAAATTCATCCACTTACTATTTTTAATTTTGATTTACGATTTTTATTTTTTACTATTGTTATTACAGTTTCTCATTTAATTGTAAAACAATGACATCAAACACACTGGCAAGGGTAAAAGCAGGCCATCAGAAATTTCATGGGTTTCTTCTCACGTGATGCAATATTAGGGTATTAATGAACCTTAATTGCATTCCAAACAATAAAATGATGTTATTTTTGCCTACTTAACCTACTTACTTGATAATTCAGTAATTATCAAGCACTAAGCTAACCCTCATTTTCATTATAAATGGGTTTATTCTTATTGATTATTGGAGGCATCATATTATTTCTTTAAAATGTAGAATAGCAAGTGAATATAATTTTGTGCTAAAGCTGCCTGACGAAAAACTTCGAAAACTGGAACTTTTAAACTTCGCATTGCTTCAAGTTTAATTGTTAATATATGTGTAAAAGGTTGCAATATGGTCTCTAGGTTTAATAAATGTTTATAAGTGCACGTTAAAACAGTTTAATTAAAAAAATATATATTTAAACATCCATATTCTAATTAAAAAATATCTAATTTCGTATCTGTTATCCATGCATTCAATTTTGTTTTCAATCGGATTGATCTTACTAATTGCGCATACAGTAATACCTTGAGATACGAATGCCCCAACATACGAATTTTTTGATATACGAAGAAAATTTTCGTATAATTTACGCCTCGAAATACGAAGATATTTTTGAGATACGAATAGCTAGTACAGCTAGATGTTGTGGATCTGGTGCAGAAGTATGCAGAAGAACTCACGACGGAGGAGCTGAAGAAGTTACAAGAGATGACGCACTCAGAGGTGATGAAGGAACTCAGCAGTGAGGGGGGGTTCGAGAAGGAAGAGGTGCTATCTTCACGTGAAATTCGTGATATCCTTGCTAAGTGGCAAGAAGTGTCCGATTTTGTTGAAAAGAGACACCCGGAGAAATTGTCTACAGGGAGAGCCAGTGCATTGTTCAATGACATGTGCCTTGCGCATTTTAGAAACATTCTAAAAAAGAAACAGAAACAGATCTCTCTTGATCATTTCCTTTGGAAAAGACCACGTCTTAGTGTCAATACACCCACTGCAACTGAGGCCAAAAGGACCAGACGTGAGAGTGGCAGTGATAGTGATTAGTCTTAGTGTAAGTAAATAAATAGTACATTTCGTAAAAAAAATAGTACATTTATATATCATGCATACAATAAATATTGTATTTATCTTACATTAAATCTATATTTGGTTGGTATTTAAAGCATGTTAATTATTTTTCGGGGGGTAAATTCCTATCACTGGAACAAATTAATTCTATTTCCATTAATTTCTATGGGAAAAATTGATTTGATATACGATTTTTTTGATATACGAATATCGTCACGGAACGAATTAAATTCGTATGTCGAGGTACCACTGCAGATCTTTGCAACGGTAAATAAGATGTTCCTGTGAGAAGCTTTTTTTTTAAAATCTTGCTGTTTATTTTTCTTCTTTTTTTTTCCTAAGATAATGATAATAGAATATTATAAATGAAAAGTCTTCATTCATTTTTTTTTTACATTTGATATCAATATAATACTTGCTGAATACAAAATGAGATGTTCATTTTCTTACAAAATTAATGAAATCCGCGAATTCGTATTTCATTTGTCTGAATTTTAATTACAGCAAAGCTCGCGCAGACATTAAGAGGACTGAAAAACAGATTAATACCCTTTGTTTAAGATATTGATAGATATCCATGTTTCGATTTTAATGCTTTTCTATGAGAAATTTTTGATCATGGGATTCTATGGAAACTTATTGAGCTGATAAAATACGTACAGAAAATAAAAATAAAAAATATTTAAATCTTAAATATGTATGCTGAATTTTAAGAAGATTCATTCAGCAGTTTACAAATAATAACAAAAGAAATGAAAATAGGGGGGAAACACACAGACTGACTGATTTAGTAAGCCTCTTTTTACTAGGAAAGCAGGCTAAAAAATGTATTTAAGTAATATTATTGGCCCGTTGTAAATTTAGACAACAGGTTCCAGTAATCTCATGCTGTATTTTCATTTATGATTAGTCTTTAACTTACATCCTCTTTATTTTCATTTTTATTCGCAATTTTTCAACTTTTAACGCAATTTTTCCTTTAATTTCAGGTGACTTCCTTGAAGATTAAACATAACCCTTTTGCGAAGGCATTTCTGGATGCCAAAGAACGACCAGAACAGATGGAACCAAGAGAATTCCAAACAATGCAACAAGTTCCGTCATCTCAGTTCCATCAGTGTAAGTAACACCAACGAATTTAAAAACCGTACTTCCCTTTACATGTTTTTAAAACATTTTTTTTTTAAGTCGTGAACATAATAACAAATGAAAACCTATATTTATGATGTAGTTTATTAGCGTGCATCAAGGAACAATTATAATAATGACCAATACTTCACAATACATATAAAAACTGTTTAAAGTCCTCACGCTCAAAGATGAATCTCCCAGAATGCAAAGCAGATTATAGATTGTTCATTCCTGGCCCTTCGCTAACATTGAAATAGAAGAGGTCGCTTCTATTTCTCTTCTATTAGCGAAGGGCCAGGAAAAGACAATCTATAATCTGCTTTGCATTCTGGGAGATTCATCTGTGAGCGCGAGGACTTTAATAATATGACATGTTTCGAGATGCCCGAAGTAAACGGCTCTCTTCCTCAGATGCAAAAACCAACAAAGAAATTGAAAGAAACAATTTAAACATAAAAGAATTAACATGGACAAGAATTAACATGGCTGTCCATATTCTTTAATGTTTAAATTGATTCTTTTAAAATCCTTTGTTGGTTTTAGTCTGTCTGTGGACAAGTCTGTTTGTCTGTCTGTGGACAAAATATCATTAAAATATCATTAGCAACAATCACAACAATTGCGTCTTTATGCATGCGCAACAATCACATTTATAATAATAAGGAAATTAAAGCAATATCTATTATATTTTCTTATATGTATCAGAAGACGTTTTGAAGCATTGTGATTGGTTTACTAATCGCTTTTCCTACCTTGTTTGTATCTGAGGAAGAGAACCGTTGTTTACTTGGGCATCTCGAAACACGTCATGTTGTTAAACAGTTTTTTATATGAATTGTGCGGTATTGGCTCTATTATTATCATAATCTACACATATATTTATAAAATCTACTAAATATAAACAGGACAATTTTTTTTCATTTTCGGGGGAAAAAAAAAAGAATTAAATTCGCATTATTTAATTCTTAAATCAAGTTTTCTTAATCGGATTAATGTTAATCCTTTCAAATCATTGGCATTAATAGATTAGCTGACAGCATTAGGGGACGTCCATTAATTACGTGAGGTGTTTTTTAAGAAATTTGGACCCCCCTCCCCCTTGGTGAGATTTCAAAAATTTTATCAACCAAAAAAAAACGGAAATCTTGCTTTAACAAACAAAAAAAAAAAAAAACCGAAATCTTGCTATAATATATATTTTCTCTGAATGAAAAAGTTTACGTGAGATTTTCGTTGACCCCCCCTCCCCCTTTTGACCTTACGTAATTAATGGACGTCCCCTTAACTTCCATTTTTTAAGACAATGAGATATTAATAGAAACTAGTGGACCCGTGCGAATAATTTGCAACAAAAAAACCACCTTTGAGAAATAATAAAATCCAACAGCTGTCGTGCATGTTAGTTAAGCACATTGTCAATAGATGGCGCCTTCTACATTTTTAAAAAAAGATTTTTAAATAAAGTTTTTTAACGAAAACATTAATTTTAAACAATTTGTTTATTTTTCGTCATTAGCGGTGAACATAATCTTCAAAATGATATCTCAATCATTGATTTTGATGAAGTATTAAGGGAAATAAAAGAAACACCTTTGAGAAATAATTTATGAGAATTTTTATTAAATATAAATCTTTGTTTTTTTTTTATCTGTTCTTAGTAAATAAACGATGAAGTATCATTTTAAAGTGCATTTTTATTCAAAAAAGGAAGTTTACAACGTTATAGCATTATTTGAAATGTTGTTTCGCTTTTGAAAGATAAGTCGCTTCAGTTAAAGCGGGTCTACATTTTTATAAAAAGGTTTTTAAAATAAGGTTTTTTAACAAAAACATTAATTTTAAACATTTTTTTTATTTTTCGTCATTAGCGGGGAACGTAATCTTTAAAATGATGTCTCAATCATTGATTTTGATGAAGTACTAAAGAAGTTATGGCGTATCGACACAAAAACACCTTTCAGAAATAATATAGAAGGATAGGATAGAAATCCATTGTTTAGATTCCAATGCTTTTCTATGGGAATTTTGTCATCTTCTCGCGCTAATTTTTCTAGACAAGGACCCATTTGGTAAAGATTGCAAATATAAAAGTTAGATTGTCCCTAATCCTAGAATATGCATTCCATGTTTCAAGAAGATGCATCCATCTGTTCCAAAGTTATTAGGGAAAGAGATGACAGAAACTAAACTTTTACGTTTAATTTGAAATTATAATATCGGCCGAATACAAACAACAAATTTCTCATCTTCGGTGAAGAATATTATTTATATTTGCATTGTTTGCAAAACTTCGGGTAAATGTACAAATTTATTTACTTGAAAAATGTAACATATTAAATCAGGAATAAAAAAAACAAAATCCATTAAGTTTAATATATCAAGGGTGAGGAAATTACTAGATTACTAAGCGGATTAACATCCATTGTTAAGTACCTTGTATAGGTTCTAATGGTTTTCTTTTTTGGATTTTTTTTTTCTCTTTGTCGTGCTAATTTGTTGATCAGGACACTTTTTCACACATAAGAATTGCATTATTTCTTATCCCAAAATAAGTATAACAAGTTTCAAACCGAAATACTGTATTGATTACAGGGGCGTATATAAGGAAGGGGGGACCGAGGGGGCCCGGGCCCCTCCCGAAATAATGAAGGTATGTCCTCCAACGTTTTTTTTTTGGTTGAAGAGATAGGTTTTCATGGTTTTTTTTTTTGGTTGAATAGATTTTTTGGCCCGGCCCCCCCCCCCCCAACTTATGTCCTCCCAACGTTTTTTTTTGGTTGAAGAGATAGGTTTCCATGGGTTGTCTACTTAAAATTACTTAACTTAACCTTACATTAATCTTGGCCCCCCCCCCCCCG
>JAFIDM010000179.1:16934197-16996441 GCA_023159025.1 Thereuonema tuberculata
TTGCCCCCCCCCCCCCCCGAAAATATATTCTATATACGCCACTGATTGATTAACTATGGAATATTGGCTAATTTTGTAGAAAACCGAATTATTTATTAGCTTTATAGAAAACCGGAACATAACTTCACATGTAACTAGATCTCAGACAGCAGATCGAACTTTTTAATTTTAAGTTTTATGATTATGACTTTTATAATTTAATATATTTGAGGAGGTTCCAATAATTGAGTTTTTTGGAGTAAGAATATTCCCAAAAGAAATTAAGAGTAGTTTTGAACACGATCTTTGTCTTTAATATCTAATTTATTAGAAACTATATCTAATGAAATAACAATTCTTGCTTTCAGGGGATAGTGTCCGTTCATTTAGTAAGTTTAACTGTTTCTGTATTTTCAGTTGGTCCTTGGTACCTACCTCCGAGTGGGCTGTGCCCCCCACTTCATCATATGAATCCTTCTCACTGTGATAGATCTTATGCCTCCAGAAATCAAAGACATTCTCCTTATACCACATCCTGTAGAAGACAAAACAACACACAAGGTAAGAAACAGATTCCAAAATAAATATATTTATAAGAAAGTAGAGATGAGAGAGAACTGTGATACAATGAAATAGGTTTTTGGGAAGTGATGAATGTTTTGTACGACTTCAAAATTTCTCATTGAGAAGCGCATTTATCAGAATGCTTTGAATTTCAATTCACTGCTAAATGTACGTCCATGAGTGATTCAAAATTTCCTATACAAATTTTAAAGGTAGGCCAGGATTACAAAAACAAACCGTATTCACAGTGAAAATGTGCTGTAGGGCGCTGTTGGCAACACATTAGTTGTGCAGTGTGAGCCATCGTCCTTTGATACGTTGACTTTGTACAGGATGTATCGCTTCACGAACGCTGAGACGGTAAATATGCATCTAGTCAATGAATCAGCGACGGAAACGGACTAGCCAAGATTGTACACTCTAAATTTTCAATTTGAACGGTTTGGCAATCCATGCATCGATGTTGTGAGCGTGTATTACTGATAGTGAAAGGAACTTTGAGCACCTACTGTGAATCTGTAAGTGTACACTTTACTGTCATATTATAAACATAGGGTTAATAAGCATGTTGTCTACTTTACTTGTTGTCTTTTATTTCTGAACCTTAGCGTACCTTCTACCACATTCGTGTGATGGAACTATGAATATGGCTTGTTTTTGTATTCCTGGCTTACCTTTAAAGTTGGTACAGGGAATTTTGAATCACCATTTTATTAATATCAATATTAGGGTGGTCCTTATTTTTAAGTTTTGGAAAATTGGACGGGGCACGTTTTCAATATGTTCCATTATGAAAAAAATTAATTTTGCTAAAATTTGGTTAGTTTTGAATAATATTTAGGGTAACTACCATGATCTGAAAAATCCAATGTCACAATGCTAAACGTAGGAGCAATCATTATTGAAATAGTTTAAATGTTGTAATTGGGTGAATTTTAATGGTTACGCACAGTAATTCTAACGTTTGCAGAGCATTAATTGGATTCGTTGCTGCAGTTGATTTCCCCTCCATTATTAAAAGTAACAATGTTAATATTGTTTAATTATACAATTTGATGCGATGATTAAATTCCAATTATAAATGTGACTTACAGAGGAATTACTACTTAATACTTATTGAGAAATTAAATATACAAAGCTAAGCAGAATTTCGGGATCCCCACTAGGAAGTTGGTCTATGGGAATGATTAGATGTGAATGTTAGCATATGTTTCTTAGCTTTGCGCAGTGGCAGTATCATAGCCCATGAGTGGATGGATAAGGGGCATATGTAATAAAAGCTACAATAAAGTAGAACTAGGAGAATATTAAGGAAATCATTGGCTGTGCCTGTTCTAAAATATGGTAACGAAACTATATTTAATACAGAAACCGAACTTCAAAAATTGACAAATATCCAAAACACATTTGGAAGAAAACTAATAGGAGGGAACAATTTGACACCTACTACGGCAGTTCAAAGTGAAATGGGGTGGTCATCGTTCTTTAGCAGAGAAGCTTCAAGCAAATTAAAATATCTGGGGAGGTTGACTTTCATGAATAAAAATAGATGGTCTAGAAAGGTGTTTGAAAATACAACAGAAAAAAAGCAAATGGGTAGATAAATTAGAATATTTAGCAGAATATTATGAAACAGAAGAAATTAGAATAAACATTGAATCGGAAAAAAAATGGCACCATCTTATTAATAAATGTGTACAAAGTACAGAATTAGAACTATTCGTTGATTCTATTAATAAATACAAAACTTTACCATTAGGGTTTAAAAATAAAAGGGCTCCCCTATATCAGGATATTTATGATAATTCCTATGGAAGTTCTTTACTTTTCCAGTGCAGAACGGGATCATTGGCGCTAAATAAAAGAACAGAAAAATGGTCTGAAAAGGGGCCAATATATTTAAATTGCGATAAAAATGAAGAGGAATCTCTAAAACATTTCATCTTAAGATGTCCATGCTTCGGAAAAGAGAGAACCGAACTCTTAAAAAATATTAACATTAAATAAACTGGGAGGAGGATGAATTACTGGATCACATATTAGGATTCAAGGGAAAATTAGATCTGAATAAAATTAAAAACTTCTTAAAACTTGCTTGGATTAAGAGAGAAACACTAATAAATCCTTAGGGTATCCTGTCTGAACAGGAAGTGCGTTTTAAAGCATATCCCTATAAACATACATACATACACATACATGAGATACAACCGAGGCGTGATTATTGCTAGTTGAAAACTTAACCCAATACCCCGCTCAGTTGATGTGAAATATCATTGACTGGTGCAATTTTTGAAGCTTTAATTAGGGCTAAAAAAACAAACAAAATCATCCTTAAATAAATTGAAAATTGATTCATTCATCCTTGCTAGGGATTTGTACAAATTGAGTTGACAAAATGAGTTCTGTAAATTTCACCTAAAGAGAACGGAATATACGACACAAAAGTAAAACTGTAAATCGAAGCATTAGAGAATTTTTTTTTCCACTAAATCTTACAGCCTTTAAATGAGAAACCGAAATATTCTTTTTAGGATATAAAATACTTATCTCAAATCAGTTAAATATTAAAAAAAAAAATAATGTTTCTTTTTTCTCTGTCCTTACAATAATATCGCTTTTTATATTAAATGTTCGTTTTAGCCAGTGTATGTTGTTGCATTTAAAATTATAGTAAACTTCAATCATTGTATCCATATTATAATTAAATGTGAAATTTTTCAATAACCAAAAAAAAAAAAGTTTTGTTTTTTAATTAGGAATCCAGGACCATACACACCAATATAAAAACAGTTCATTTTGTTTCTTAATTTTAAATCAATTTTAGACATTAAAAACAGCTGTACTTATAAAAAATAAGAAAAATAATATTAATTTTTAAGAGTTTTTTATTGTTGTGACTAGATAACATAGACTTGTATCAGGTCATTCATTTTTATTGCATTTTTTTTTTATACAGATCTAAGAAAATTAAACATAAAAAACTGCTTATGTGATATTTTGTAAAGAAATTAATTAGCTGACTAATATGGGCTGGCGAGGGATAACTGTTTTCAATCAATTATCTGAAGGAAATTAGCTTTAATGATGTAGAATTGAATAGATTTAATATATATTTAATCCTGTATATTGTTTAATAATTAAAGAAACCTCCACCTTTTTGTTTTGGGTTGGCCAAAAAGTTCGTTCGGTTTTTAAGTAAAAATAAAAGATACATTATTGAATAACGTCTTCAACGGTTTGTTCCACTATCTACGGCCATCTTTCAGGCAACTTCATAATTCCATCTTCCCAAAATGTTTTATCTTTTTGAGCAAAAAAATGTTGGATTTCTATCCTATAACAACGGATTTCTATCCTATTGCTATTAAAATTTCATTGTCTTAATAGACAATGCTGCATATTAAATCCTTAATTCATTGCGCTTGATTTGGTAACATTTGCAATTAATCCGATGTGTACAATTCAAATAAATGATGCCAATTTCAAAAAATGGAACATTTCTGCTGTTGCTTTCATAGATATTAGTCTATCATTGGAAATAAATTTAGACTCTTCGTTTTTGCATTTTAGCGACTAAAGAAAAAAAAAATAAGAAGTACGATTTATAAGGACAGTAGGCTTCAAGTTCTTTGAATTTTTTGTTATTTAATTGTATTTAACAGCTGTTAAATGTTACAACTTCTGTTCGAAACATATTAGTGAATTAGTAAAATTTTAATTTTAGTTTAAACTTATGGTTTAACTATTTCATGTAATTTAACTCCATTTTGAAACAAATACAAAAAGAATCTGTTCATCAGCATAAAGAACGAATGAAAATAAACGAATAATACGGTTGAGCGTAATATAGTTCCTTTATTACAAAACTATCCGTTGATTGAAATCTCTAAATCTAACGGAAAAATCGTTCATTCTTATACAAGATGTGGCAAATCCTCTTTTTTGGAGGAGTCAAGCGATTAAATGACGAATTGTAACATGAACGCGCTAATTATCCCACTCTGCGACGCAAATACTATTGTCTGGCGTGAGAGTGGGGGCGGTGCAGAGCTTCCTTTGAAGTGCCCGCCTCTCAGGGTGGTCGGTCAGCGGAATGGTTTTATGGCCAACCCGCCACAGGACATTCGCTGCACGTGCGCATGCGCCTGGGATTCGCCAAAACAGGAGATTAGCTACGAACGTATGATTGCATAAAAAGCTGTCACACACACTTAGCACCTTTCCCGCCTCATCCCCCCAGAAAAAAGGTTTCCTTTTCATCAATTTTACCTGTAAATTGATACATTTCAATTTAATTAGGACATAGGTCTTCATTATTTCGACAAAACTAATTATCGACATTATTTTTATATTAATATAAATACTAATAACATCAGAGTATCTGATATCGTAATTATTACAACTAGTATCTGATATAAATTATCTAACATAAATTAACAAAACAGTAATAATTATAAGCTTACATTGAAATTATTTAAGCTAATATTAATATTATATTATTTATAATTATTTTAAATTTTAGGCAAATTTCAGAATGTCTTTTGAATAAACTTCTGTAATTCAAATATTAAAATATATATAAATATTACATACGTATTAAGTATGAAGCATAACAAAAAAACTTAATTAAGACTTATTATTTTCAGAAATTAAATGTAAAAAAATTCAGAATATTGTTTTTATTCGAGAAATTTTATCCCGAATTTTTTTTATTTGAGGTTTAAAAGCCTTTTTGTTTGGCAAAGAAATTGAGAAAGAACCAAATGAATATTAAACAAACAAAAAAATTAACGGCCAATTTTTATTTATTTGTAAAACATTTGTAAAATATTTTAGTTATTTACAGATTCTAGCAGTTTTCACATCGTTATTGAAATTGTACCGAATGAAGAAAATAAATACATAAATAATCAAATTATTTTTATTTGAAAATTGCAGTTAGAAAAACACAAACGATAGAAATAAATAATAAAAAGGTAATTTTATTTTTAAATTTTAACATCTATCAAATACAAAACAGTCTAAATACAGAATTTAGTAAATCAGAATTGGCCGCTAAAGTTGATTAAATACGAGTAATTATAATCATATTAAACTGCGCGCGAATTACGAATTATTATTTATTATTATTTATTAGACATTTGTTCTGATACTTGACTATGGGAACTTTTGTCACATTCACTCGCTAATTTCTCGATAATAAACACACAAGGAAAAAAAATAATCATACAGGGTGATTCAAAATTCCCCGTTAAACTTTAAAGGTAGACCAGAAATACAAAAACAAACCGTACTAATAGTGGAACGTATGTCCGCAAACGCCAACCGAATGTGCCAGACGGTATATTAAGGCTCAGAAATGAAAGATATTACGTAAGGTAGACAGCTTGTTTATTAGCATGTATTAACTTGTATATTTGCAGGTTCACAGTAAGTGTTCAAAGTTTGACTCAATCTCTGGTGCAGACATTTGATGATTGGATACATCTGTTGGGGAGTTGTTCACGATACAATCGTACAGCGGCTTTTAAGTGTACAGCCAAAAGTTTAAAATCATCTTCAAGCCCGTGTTATTGCTGAGCATGCGCAGTCTCACTGTTCCACTTTTTGTCACGTGTTTTGTACGACCATCACGTTAAAACGAATTTCCATCAGTTATTTGATGCTGTTCGTCTCCAAAAATTTATTTCTATAAAATTTCTGTACTGTTATGACAAAAAATAACTTTGAATTGTTTACAGTATAATCACACAAGTACAGTGTAACAATATATTGTGGTGAATATTTGTGGTCACTGGTTCGTGAAATTAGAGAGTTGACTAGTAATAAGATCTGGTAAGAACTCTGTTTATTCGTATGATGCAGGGGTTTAAATAGTTTATGTCAGCGTTTCTCAACCTGTGGGGCGCGCCCCCCCTAGGGGGGCGTGATAAAACTACAGGGGGGGGCGCGAGTATATGAAGAAAAAATCTTATTAAAAACTGTTTTTTTTGGTTGAACAGATAGGTTTGGAGGGTTTTTTTTTTTTGGTTGAACAGATAGGTTTGGAGGGTTTTTTTTTTTGGTTGAACAGATAGGTTTGAAGGTTTTTTTTTTTGGAGGGGGGCGCGATGAAAATTGTGATTGAAAATTGGGTCGCAATTACTAAAAGGTTGAGAAACACTGGTTTATGTACAAGGGCTGTGATTGGTTGGTGTGCTTTACAAATTGATTGGGGGATTTAAATTATACATGGGATTTAACTGACTTTTAACTGTCTTTTTTAATAAGGACGAATCAGGGATAAGAAGCACGGTCAACGGAAAATTTATATAAAATAACGGAATTAAATAAGAAACAGTAAAGATGATAATACTCAAGCAATAATAAAATAAATGCTGATTAAGGATAAATACAATTATAAACGTAAGATAACTAAGAATATATAATGAATAAATAGGGCTATTATAAACAGATAAATGAAAATGTGTAATTTATAAAAATCATTACAATATGAATAAACACAAATATAAGAGATTCAATGGATGAAAGTTTCTAAAACGATGTGCACTGAACAACTTTTCAGAGACTCAACGATAAAGATGGCGCGTGGCGTGTAGAATGTAGACGGATGTCGTGGATGATTGGATCAAATCGAGCGAAAGAGGGAAGCCGGACGAAATGTGGTTATAATTGAAAACTGCGAAAGTCTAGGCATTGCTGTAAATAGCTTACATTATGATAATATACATAGATGTCCATGCGTTTAGATACCAAATTGTTTGCATTTTACCTAAATTGTATATAAAAAAAGAATTAGTTAGCGGTTTATTAAAGTGTATATGGTCAGAAGGCACAATTATTTTCGGAACCTCCAAAAATGAAAGGAATTATACTTGTTTTTAATCGAATATACTAAAATCACTACTGGAAAACGTTAACAAAATAAGGGAATGTTTTTTTTTTTTTTTCAACGAAACGAAAAACGTTAATGAAATATTTCGTAACAGCATATGCAACGAATACGAAAAAATAAATTTCGGTTTTTCGTTAAAAGGCGATACATTTTTTCCAGTTTTGGTGGTATTTCAAAGAAAAATAACTTAATCTCTCCAAGATAATTTATTATCTTGAGCGAATTTTAAAATTAGTGGATGACCAAAGATTCAAAAACAAAAAAACAAAAACAATTTCCATAAATTAATATGAATCGGCAACATTAATTGAATTAAGGTAACATTATTACAGTCAATTAATAATTAATTAATATAATTATTTACGTAATGTTTTTCAAGTAATATTTAGCTTATTTAAAGTAGTTATGTAATCTCTAAACACGAATAAGAAGACTTATAATAATAATAATCAATTATATGATATTTATCGATTACAAATATATAGAGTGTGTAACATAAATATATCTATGGTGACCCACTTTTTTACAATGAAAAGGAGGACACAAATAAATTGAAGAAAAAAAATATCGTAATAAAAGAAACATTTTATAATTTTCTTTGCAACAATAATACAGTAAAATATTTTAAATGCATAATAAAAACATTTGTAACATTTTATATTGTAATTATGCTTATATGCCTATTAATTATTATTTTAATGAGTGTTTTTCCATTGAATGAATATTTTTTTTCAATGTATCATCTTCTAACAATATAATGGAATATCTTCAAATATCGAAAAGGAGGACATTTAGGAAGACACTTTTCGAGGGAGACAGAACTTACAAAAGGAAGACTATCGAGGACGATTGGTCACCTTAATATATCTAATATATTTATATATTGAGTAAATTATTTATAAGAAATAAATAAAAAAATACTCCGTCTTACTTAATACTAATTATTTCGTTATAACGTTTAGCGTAATGGAAAACGAAATTTAGATTTTAGTGTAACGAAAAACGTAACGAATGACATATTTTTTTTTGTTTGCCAGTTCTATTTAAAATTAAATTCAATTTTCCTTTCATTCTTACTCTGTAAATAAAAGCACAAGTTTGACGAGTCTGTATGCCCCCCCCCCCTCCGCTTTTAGGCCTCGGTACCCGCCCCCGCACCTCTCTATATTGGAAATAAACCCGCTGAGCTAAACAGTTTCTAATCCACAATTTTAATCAGCCATAGGATTTTAATAAAAAATTAAATTTAGGTATTTCCAGTATACATTTGAATACTTAAATTAGGTCTTAGGTATTTTAAAATACGACGTAAGAAACCGGAAGGCAATATAAACAAAACATTCCCGGAGATATAAAGGAATTAGGGGAATGAAGAGAGATAAAGAAAAATCAACAGATTAGTGATAAGGTTTTACAAGGATAAGAAACCCCAGATAAATTACCAAAACATTTGTTTTAACTAGATAAACCGCAATGAACAAGAGATTGGCAATGTGTTTGAAGCCAATTGAGTTGCCGTTGGTTTGCATTTTTCTTGAGTACAAAGTTTTCATTGACTAGAATAACTGGAGTAAGAAGTTCCTGAAATAACTAAAGGCACTATCTTTAAAATTTGTGGTTTTTCGTCTTGTATTTCTCTTTTCTTTTCTTTGCTTTTGCAATTTCTGAAAAATTGCTGAATATAGATATTTACCTTTCATGTTTACTATTTGCTCAAAATTGATTGATTTTGCATTCTTGTTTCCAATTACAGTCGGACCTCGATATAAGGTCAATTTTCTAAAGTCCCGGCTCCTTGAATAGGAATTCTATGATATGGATTATCGGATATATGGTCAGGTCTTAAATACCGTAATCACATATAAGGTCACTTTTGTCTGTGATTTCAGAAATTTTCACGTGTCTGTTAGATGCAATTTTTTATAATCATAAGAGTTGGATCTTGGTATTAAACACATGCATTTCAAATTGCTTTCGACATGCTGGTTTTCAATTTTCTACAAATTGTGTGACTGAAATAACAGATTAAGATGATGAAGACTATATTCCATTATCTGTGTTAATATAAGATCTCAGAAATCGCGGCTGTGCTATAGAAGGGGAAAGTGAATACGTGAGAATTGATGATGAAATTGCTACCACTTCTCAAGCTTCGATTTCTGAAATTGTTTTAGATTCCAATGCAGTAGAAAGTGATGATAACGACAGTGATACTGAAAGTGAAACGGTGACACAAGCAGAAGCGCTCAGAGCATTAAATGTCGTAAGATATCTTTTTACGAGCCATGAGGGAGCTGAAGAACATTTTCAGAAACTACAAAACTTAGAAAACTTTGTACAACAGATGAAACCAAAATCGCGACAGTCCTGTATTATGGATCATTTTAAGTAAGGTCAGTTGTACATCAGTACTTTGCTTGAGCATACTAGTACTATTTGTATACAACTTTATTCCGAATTAAAATTTTTAAAAAATAATTTCTTTCTGATTCCATTAATTTTAATTGGTTCAACTAAATTAAAAAATTATAACGTAATAAACTGATATTTTTGTACGTATTAAATTTTACAAAGAATTATACTGTATTTATGCTTATTTATTGACAAATGCATATGAATCGGTTATAAGGTCATCCCTCTTATAAGGTCACTTTGGCGAGGTCCCAAGGGTTGACCTTATATCGAGATCCGACTGTGGTTTTAATTTCACTGAAAATATAAAAATTAAACTTAAAAATGAATTATAATACACATGAAATGAATATGAAAGGCAAAAACAGGATTTTTATTTTGGAGGGAGGCCAGGGTTGGGAGCCGATCTCCAAAGTTAAAAAAAAAATATATCGGAGGGAGGGCGAAGGGAGAGGGAGGATGTGGAGAAATTTTCAATTTTAAAAAGATCTTATCTGTAAACATGAATGTCAAATTTCAAGAAGATCTCAAACCTAGTTCAAAAGACGTTAACGGTGGTTCACACATTTTTTTTTATTATTATTATTTAAGAAATAGACTTAAGAAGTTAACTTTATCAGAATAATTTCATTAACATTGCAAATTATCTAGAAAAATCCAACCGTTTCCAATTTATCAGAATTACATTGTCAGATAACGAGTTGTGAAGACAATCCAGTAAATATATTTGATATCTTTTACTAATTTTATGCAATTTTTATGTTTCTGATGTGCTAAAGAAATTCATTAATGATGGCAGAGGCTGACACTTGAATATTTGGAACCTATCTTTTATTGTTAATTTGTTATTGCTGTTTTAGTAGCCGGAAATACCATATTGATTTCCACGATCATTAATATTAAGAGAAACATTTCTACACTCAGAAGTTATCAGATTAATTTACGAGTTAAAAGGCAAGAATCGGTAGTATGCATTTCAACTTGTAATTTATAAATATTAAATTTATAAGTTTAAATACTGTTCGTTTTCAAAAGGCAGACCCACCACTGGCGGACGATTTTACTCCGCAGAGGGGTGATATGCTGAGATGGGTACTTTCCTAAGATATTCTTTTGGACATTTTCGCTTTTAAGAAAAAAATAACGGAGGAGCATTTTTGCAATAGTATTTATTCTTTCCATAATTCTTTCACGAATGCAGCTACTAGTAAACTAATTCTATCAAAAGTAAACATCCCCTCTTTATTTCTCCTCATCCCTATTTTGATGAAATCGAAGCAGACCTGACGCATGCGCAAAAGCATTGAAGGTTCTCGTAAACAAAAACGAACAGTATAAGATATTAGTTTGCTTATAAACAACCTATGAATAAATGCAATCATACGTATTGTGAACATTATTTGAAATAATGAACAGAATCAATGCACGTAAATAAACATTTAATATTATGTAAAATATTTTCTCGTTTAGTCATGTGACTTTTTAGTTTTCTTAATTTAAAATTATAATAAATAGCCTAAATAGTTGGAAAAAATACTGATGATAAACTACAATTAACACTATAAAACACTTATTTTCTTTTTACTTAAAGATGTTTTTGTATGTTAAGTTAATTTTTAAAAAAACTAATTTTCTAAAAGCAATTGTATTTAGAATGTTTATCAATGTAAAGAATATTACTGTGGCTTCAGAAACATAATTCTTGATAAAAACTGAAATTTTCAGCTTTTAAAGTAAAAGAAAAATATTTTTTACTTGCTGTAATGTGTCACTAATTGATTTTTAACATCTTTTATGTCGATAAAATTTTAAAAATCTAAAACCACATATTTTTAAAAAAATATAAAATCTCATTTGAAAACGCGCGTAAGATATTTGGATTATTAGAAGAAAAAAATGAAAACAATATTTTTTTTGGTAGTAATATTTTATTAAGGGGTCGTAAATTAGCAAATTTTGAAATAATTTTCACATTTATTTATGAAGTAAAATTAGAAATTCTAAATGGCTAGAATTCTTAGTTAAAGCCCTTTATAGATAGTTTATCGACACTTACACTAGTTCTATTTTGTTTTAGCTATAGAAAATATATATATATATATATATATATATATATATATATATATATTTACATATTCAAATATCACAAAACGTAAGAACAGGAATGTAAGGCAATTGGAAATGGATGCAATGCTGAGTGAATATCTCTTCGTACTTTTACTTTGGAGTTTTTCTTCATTGATAAAAAAAAAAAGACATTAAAATTATTTCAAATTTGATTTGAATAACTAGGCCATCTCCAGTGTACACGCGCTTGTTTTTCTATATCACATAGATTTGGTTAAGTAAGAATATTATATTTAAAATATTGCAACGTTTCGGCAATTATAGTTCTAATTGTCATTTTCGAATTACAAATAATAGACGGATCGGAAATAAATAAACAATCTTGAGATTCAAAAAACAGGTTGAATACATTCATTATTTAATGGGGCGAATGGGAAGGACACATAAGTCAAAAAAACAAAATAAAGTGAGTTGTAGTCCCGGTGGCCTAATGTATAAGATGTCTGACTTCGGATCAGAAGGTTGCAGGTTCGATTCCCGTCGTTTCTTTGTAAAAATTACTTATATTTTCAATTCTCACAGGAAATTGCGCCGGACAGAGAAATAAAAGATTTTAGTAATATAGATTAATATCCTGGTTAAATAAGTTGAAAATGATCTAGGCCTACACAGTGGCGTACCCGGGATTACGGTTTGGGAGAGCTATGGATATTGTAAAAAGTCCATAGATCTATTTAAATTGTTTCAAAGACGCCTTTCCAAATAACAAGATAAAGACACGTCAGTGCTTTAATAAAGGTTTTCTTTTCGTTTTTTTCTTTCTTTCTCTTTTTTTTTTCTAATATTTTTCTTCCTTTATCATTTTTTTTTTTTTTTGGTGGGTGGAGCTTCAGCTCCTTAAGCCCCCCCCTCTCCCCTATGGGTGCGCCTCTGGGCCTACATAATATAAATACATGTTACTTTTGTTGCAGGTTTGAATGACCGTTATTTACGTTTTTCCAGTACATTTTCAAAAAAAAAATCAAATTAAATAATTAACCTATTTGGTTATTTTACGGAGCTAAATATTTATTACAAACACTCGCTCAGAATTTTCTTGCAGCCACACCGATTGAGAAGCTCTGGTCCAGGGGTCGATGGCTCGAGGCGGGCGCTGCCGGAGGGCAGAGTAAGGGTCCGCCTGCCGTTTTGGCGGCAGCGTTTATGATGCCATAAACGGCGGTGAATCACCGCCCAAGGACGGGATGCAAACCTCTGCCCTCCTGGTTTCATAAAAGACAGCTGGGTTGAACAAACAGCTCTTTTCCCACGATAGCAGATAACAAAAGAAAGAGGACACAGGCCCGGCTGATTAACACAAGTGGTTCAAACAATTAGACAATAATTTGAAAACAAAAGAACAACAGTGCAAAGGGGCGGATGGGTTGACAATATTGCGGTAGGTGATGACACGAGGAACCGAACACACCAGAAGAAAGTGTCAGTGCGTCCATAAATCTGAATATGACAATGTTTGGATAAACGATGACCTACATATCTTTATTTCCTACATAAAATTTATTCATTCCAATGTGCTTCCTACTTTGAGTCTGACGCAATTTTGCTTTTCAAATAACGATGTTTTGTTCATAATGTATAATCGTAATTTATATCTCTAAATATTTATTTATTTATTTATTTATTGATTTATTTTTAGGAAACTTTGGCTACAATGTACCTCCTAACAGTGCACAGCCTATGTACTATGGGGTTCCTTCCGAGCCTTGGGACGCTAGCATGACGTCCACTCACCCTATGAACCCTGTAGACTTCTCCATGAACTGCAACGCGACACAGTCCACTTCTTCGCACTCCAATTTAATGGCGGGTGGAGGTCAGTTCGGCACGTGGAGTTCGTGTGCGGCCGAGGAGTTCCGGTCCATTCCAGAAACCCCGATGCCGCCACACCCCATTGGCTCGCCATTCCCAGCTCATGGATCCCCCGTGAACAGTAATGTGACAAGTTCACCGCCTTACGGATCACAAGACAATCTTTCAGAAGGGTACGAGTCCTCGCCGCATCGAGGTAGCTGGAGTCCCCTAACACCACCTCCTACATGTCTGTAAAGCCAAGGACTGTGAAATAAAAAAAAAAATGCCAATTAAAAAAAGATACAAGTCAGTACACAGCAGTAATACAGTTTGCTACACATACATTAAGAATTGAAATAACCAATAAATTATAAATAAAAAGTTATGAAGTTAACATTGGTTCAAAGGGGTCGTCCATTAATTACGTGAGGTCAAAACGGGGAGGGGGGGTCCGGCAAAATCTCACCAAGGGGGGGTGGGGGGTTAACGAAAATCTCACGTAAAATTTTTCATTCAGAGAAAATATATATTATAGCAAGATTTCCTTTTTTTGTAGTTGTTAAAGCTAGATTTCCTTTTTTTTTTTTTTTTGGTTGTTAAAATTTTTGAAATCTCACCAAGGGTGAGGGAGGGTCCGGCAAAATCTCACCAAATCTCACCAAGGGGGAGGGGGGGGGTCCAAATTTTTGAAAAAACACCTCACGTAATTAATGGACGGCCCCAAACAATAAATCCAGATCAAATACATATTTTTTTAACTTGATTTGAAGTTAAAAACATTGATTAACTTAAATTAGAGATTTACTTAAACAAAAAAAAAAAAGCATAATTAATATAAATACAAAATTAAATGTTTAATATCAACGAAACAAAAATTAAAAAATGTAGAAGAAAATCGTACTAAAACATAAAAATAAAAATAAAAATTATGTAATTATATAAAAACTGAATTCCTTACATGTAAATGTTAAAATACGAAACAACTTCTATTAAAATGTAAGCAATTCTTTCTAATTAACTTGTTTCTACAATTTTTATTTTTATGTTTTATGTGATTTTCTTGTATTATTTTTTTTTTAAATTCGTGTCTCGTTTTGATAATTTTATGTTTTGATTTTACTTAATTTATTTAATTGGATCATAGTATTTTTTTTTTTATTATTTCGATTTCATTGATAGTTTAATATTGATTTCCTGTTTGGATTACTATAATTTTCATCTAAGGTAATTTTGAATTAAAATTAATTTTTTTCTTTTAAATTTCGACTAAAGACTTTCAGAAAAAAACTGTTATCTTATGTGATAATTTAATCCCGATTTGATGAAGATATATTGTTTTCTTTAATTATTTCTTCCAGTATTATACAGGAATTTAACCCTATGTACAGGGTGTATATATAGGGATAATGAAACTATGACAATACTGAAGTAAAGAGTTTTTAAAATACATTTCAAGGCAAGATACTACAATGTTTATTTGTCAAAAATAATAAATAAATCTACAATAACATTTAATTACGCTAAAATCTTAATTTTATTTCTATATCTCTTTTCGACACAAGAAAAACTATCATGAATGTTGAGTTTACTGGCTTGGTCGCCGCCATATTTGAACAGCGCCACGGTGGCAAGAAATGGCAGAATTTTGAAGTGTTTGATATGAAGTCTTGGCATTTTGAAATTTCAAAACTCTACAAAGAGTAGATTGTTTTTAAATTTGTTGGTGATATTGTTGCAGTATTTGTAAGATATTTTAAGCAATAATATTAAGTTTATTATATTTACTTGTTGATGTTTATGTAATGCTTACATTTTCTAGAATTTCATTGTTACATTATGGACGAACTGAGAAAATCCATAAGTCATGTAAATCAATTCTCTGATAAAGTATCTCAAACACGTCTCTAGATAATTATGGATTCTTTATTTAAATATAGATTCTTCCATAAGATTTCACTAAACACATTTTTCAAACGAATAATTAAAAAAAAAAGCTATTTAAAAGATTAATGATTTCAAAATTGTTTATAATTTAAATGGTTATTTACTGAATTATAGATAATTTATTTTTGTATAAAATAAATAAATAGTAATAATAATGAATATATAAGTTTACATAAATAAAAAAATAAAATGAACAAATTTATAGTTGACGCTCCAAAAGAAATTTATACCTATATTAAGATATATTTATAATAGGCGGACGGGCGTTGGATCTATCACCTGACCTCAACTTACAGTATATATATTTACAATAAGCATTATTTCTCAAAAAAAAAAAAACTTTAATTAGAAATGAAGAATAAAAAAAAGTTTGAAAAAAAATGTGAACATATACTTTTGAGACAATTGAGAATATATTTTTATTGCAGTTACGAAATTAAAGAATTCTTTTACCTATTGATGTGTATTTTAATCATTTGTCTTATTCCACACACATAATCCGTTGTATTTTAAAGATATTATTAGTGCCTTAATATGTACATAACTTACTCAAAAATGTAAATGTATAATGCGACGGGAGATTTATTGTATATTATGTCCTTACATTAATACAGTATTATTAAATTTTAGTTTTATTTCATTAGGCATTTTTTTTTGTAAATTCGATATGCAAATTTTTTTGTTTTTTAAATAATATAAAAAAAAAATTAGAATTTGATTATTTTTATAATAGTCTTTTTAATATAGGCAAGTTGTTAATTTATTATAATATTTATAAACATGCTATTATAATAAGCCTATAATTTAAATTACTGGCATTTGAAATTGGTTATTTTTCACGATTAAAAACAATTAATTTCTTTAAATAAGATAAAAAAATGGATCTGAAGTTTGTGATGCATAGTATATTAATTTTTCGAATTAAAAACGATCTTAAATTTCATTGTATTTAGAAAATTGTCCATAATTCTTTCTAGAATATTCATTTTATGCAAATTTTCAAAGGAAACCATTTTTTTTAATTCAGCCATTTTGAAATTACATAATACAAAGCAAACAATATTTAACATCGAGTTATAAATATTATTTCATAGGCATTAATTTTTCTAACTTATTAATAATTTAAAAGAATAGTTGAATGTCAAGTTTGATATCTGAAATTGTTTACAAAATTTACATTGTATTATTAAAAATTAAAGGGTACCGTAATCAATTATAGCAATTTTTTTTTTTAATTGAAAGGTTTTTTTATTTTTTTTTGGGATTATGTATAAAAAGTAATTTCTACTTCGAAGCCTTTGGAATTTTTATTTATGTTTTCGTTAGTAGTATTTCTAATTAATATTGTTTCCATTATTTTCCTTAATAAAATAATGATATAAAAGATATAAAAATTATCTCCTTCGGTAGGCCTAATTAAAATTTGTGTTTGTGTTTAGGAGACAATGTGCAAATTTTAAATTATGATCCACCCTTTCTGACTTTACACTTGCTATGTTTTTGAGTCTTTTGAGGCCTGTTCAGCAATTGTGTTAAATTCTTGTTAGTTAAGTAATGAATGTTCGTAAGAATCAATGTGGGGCCTCCAAAACGAAAATAAGCAATAATAAATTTACAATAAAAGATAAGTTATAAAATTCATTTGCCAGTATTCCGCCGACCAAAAAAGATTTTCGCAGTGCATTAAAAAAATGAAAAGAACTTAAATTGATTATTTTTATCACAAAAATCCTGAAGCGGCTGTTCATGGATATCATTTTGTAAACACTTGGTTTTCTCATTGACATTTTGAAATTAATTAATGGCCGTAAGATAACGATTTTGCATAGATAAAAAGTTTTGTTAAATTTATATTATGTAATTTCAAAAAGGCTTGAAAAATAAAGAACGGCTAACTTCGAAAACTTGCATAGTAAGAATAGTATGGACTCATTTATTTATTTTATTTTTTTAAATTTCAGAATTGTTTTTTTTTTTTTTTTTTTTTACAATTGTATAATTTTTCAAGTGCATTTTTGTAGCTCTTTCTGAGATTTCCTGTAAAATAGTATTTTTGAACTATTTTTGTATATTTGAAGAAATGGTAATCAATAAATATATTTGACCTAAATTAATTGTATTTTTTTTTCCAACTCTAAAGGTTTTTTACTCAATCTTAACATATATTGTATTAAAAAAAAATAAGACATTATTAATATAAAGTCGGATATAAATTTGGAATTTGTAAAGCTAATTAAAAAATTACAATTCTGTTAGTGCAAGAATAATAGAAATTTATTCCTATTTCATCAGCGTTCTCTAGTGTCAGCTTTAACTAATTTGTACCAAAAACGCAAAATATAAGGACTTTGCCCTAAAGTTAATCTCATATATACAGGGTGATTCAAAACTCCCTGTACAAACTTTAAAGTGAGATCAGGAATAATAATAAAATGTGAATAATATAAAAATATTAATAACAGTACATAGATACGTTAAAGATGCAAAGAATAAATTAAAAATCGAAAATCTTTTTCTCTTTTACTTTGATTTGCTGAAGTATAGAAAATAGTTATGATGTTTTGCAATAGATGTCATCGAGCATGCATGGAAGTAGTACTCCATACCCCACGATTTTCTTCGTAATTAAAGGTTAATAATATTTTGTTATATGTGTGTATACCTTTCCATTGGTAGCAAATAAATAATAATAATAATTATAAGCCAGTTACATTCAAGCAGAAGAAGAATTAAGTAAATGCAGGTCTTAAGTCCGGTCTTATGTTTATCTGACCTTTTTTACTTCGTTTGGCAAATGAAAATGAATGAAAATGTAAATATTTATGAAGATGTAAAATTAATGATTTTGTAAAACTACTGATAATTTCTTATGTGAAACAGTTAATTCAGCGTAAATGGTTACCAATAAAATAGCTTCTGTATGAAGTAGTTTTACTATTAATATAAATGTGTAAATAAATGTTAAACAACACAACATAACCAAAACAATAAAAATAAATAATACTTTTAAAAAGCCTTTTTAAATTTTTTCACATAGTATCAAAAAACTTAAATAAAAATAAATAAATAAATATTTATTTATTTAATTCTTTGGTGGGCTGCCTTTTAGAAAGCATGTAATATTTAAAAAAAAATTATATTCTTTACATTAATGTTGAATAAAAACTTTTAAAATGTTTGGTATAATGATTTAATCCACTACTCCAGTCAACATAGTTTTCAAGTACACGATTCAAAGACGAAAAAAAGTAAACTAGGTTTCGATGTAATTTACGATGGTTCCCATACAATCTAATTACTTTAGATCATTCTTAAAATCAAAATCATGAATAAAATGAATTAGTATTCTATTTTTTTATAGGTTAAAACTTCCGTATGCAGAAAATGTACAAAACGTAATAAATTTAAGAAATATTTAAAGCTAGCTATTATTTGAATCACGTGTTTACGATTCGAGATTGTTTGCCTTTAGAACAAAGAAATAAACACGAGGTTAATAATTCTGTATTTTAATAATATTACGCAGTTTTCCTCTGAATACAGTACAATATCAAGATTTAGACTATTTAACACATTCACGTTAAACCATTGTTATTACATAAAAGAAAATAAGAAACGCACATAACTAGGAAAAAAACAAACAAACAAATAAAAATTCACTGAGCTAATTTTGGTTTACGTGTTGGGAACCGCAGACGGCACCGTTTCGAGTTGCTGCACTCTTATCAGTCCGGTCCTGCCCAGCATACCCAACTCAGTGAAAAAGGACAATAAACAAAACGGACAAACGAACAAGACAATGACCCCTCATTTTAAAAAACATCAAAAAACAAATCAAGAATAAAAGGGGAGAACAATCAAGCCAGTCTAGCATTAAGCTTAGCTGATTAAGGATTAATTCATTTAAAAAGTAAGTATCAAATCAAATTTAACGTGCTTGATTACAAGTTATTATTATATAGAAGAAAATAAGAAACCCAGATAACAAGGAAAAAACAAAAACAAAACAAACAAAAAAAACCAAAAATTCACTGAGCTAATTTTGGTTTAAGTGCTGGGATTTGTTTTTTGATGTTATTTAAAATGAGGGGTCATTGTCTTGTTCGTTTGTCCGTTTTGTGTATTGTCCTTTTCACTGAGCTGGGTATGCTGGGCAGGACCGGACTGATGAGGATGTTGCAACTCGAAACGGTGCCGTCTCCGGTTCCCAGCACATAAACCAAAGTTTGTTTGTTTTTTGTTTTTTTTCCTAATTATGTCCGTTTCTTATTTTCTTTTATTTAATAATAACTTGTCACGCACGTTAAATTTGATTTGAAACCATTGTTGTTTATTAATAATTCAATGCGCAGATTGAATTTTCTTGGAATTAAAAAAATCATTAAGGCCGGCGGACTGCTGGCACAGGAAATTTCTCACTAATATTTCATTAGTGAGTTTTTTTATTGTTGTTTTTTGCTTTTGAGGGGCCACTGCGATTCCGATGTTTACTTTTATAGATTTAGACTATTGTCAACGTTAGTAATACTTGCGATGAAACATAATAATAGTTGTGTGTTGAGATGAAAAATTTAACTTCAGTGATAACGTGTGTTTGCAAAATATAAAGCTAAAGATTTAAGAGCAGTCCTCAAAGGTCTGTTTTTAACGAATTTGCCGTTTAGTTATATCAGAAAATCTTTATTTCTGAAATGTTGACTGTGTATTCGACTCCATTTCGACGGCTTTTTTCCGAAGCGAATTTTGACCCATCACGCTTTTTTTTTAATGCTTTATCGTTTGGAAAAGAATGAAAGCTGATATTCTTTTTACATCGGTAAACTATTAAAGCATTGTGGAATACAAGAGTCCTTCCATCTCGCTTTTTCTTGGTCACTTTCACCTCGGACATAAAAGCAAGCCACCTGATCAGCTGGGCGAGTGATCAACCATATAACATTCACTGTGGCGCCCTCTATATTTCATTTCGCTTCCCAGTAAGTCCCTGCTCTGGTCAATGTTCGTCCGCGTTGCAGTACAACACCCACATGCCGCCAAACCTCTTTTGTTTTACTCCAGCCACCACTTGAAGAATAAATAAAGAGTTTACGAATAATCTTTCATCATTGCTAAGAAGATCCATTTTACTCAATGGCCACGAAAACTGATGAATTGTGGGAGTGCTTCATTTCCTTTTCCTGTTTCAGGGCGGCGATGTTTGGACATAAGCGAGCTGTTCAGGTGAGCTCCGTAGCGCTGACATTGTAATAATACGTTTGGGTTAAGTTAGTTAAAGTTGCGGTCAGGCCCAGAGGACCGCGCAATGCAACTGGGTAGGCTCCAGTTTTCAGAACCTACGGGACAAAGTTGAGGACGGGGGGTCGGCCCGTCGCTCGCCCGCATTTAACTCCCGGGAAAGAAACCCGGTACCCATTCTAGAGAGGGCTGGGTAGACCCTAGGGCCCGTTTGGAGGAGAAAGAAGCGTGGAAAAATTCCTGTCCTCCACCGAGGCCGGGAATCGAACCCGTCACTTCCAACCCGCAGCCAAGCGCCCTTACCCACTCGGCTACCGGGCCCACACGTTTGGGTAAAATAAATAATTAAATTAAACAAAAAGAATTTTTAAGTGAAAATCAAACCAATGTACGTTCGCCCAAGTTTACCCGACTGTGGATTGTCCCGATTTAGATGATTTTAGGGGAGTCAACTCAAACAATAAGCAGGTTCCTTAAACAACAAATTTCGGGTAACTTAACAACAAAAGAATCTCGTTATTAACATAAAACAAAAAAATTACAAACAATGATTATAGAAACATTCACGCAAATTATGATTATATATATAAAAAAAAAAATGATTATAAAAATTCTCCAGCGCGTCCAGCCCTAAAGAAATTAGCCTATTTCGATCAAGCCCTAAAAAATTAACATAACCCACAGCTTTTACAATTAAACCCCTACTTCACTAACCAACTTTAAACAAAGACTTTTGTCTTGGAGCTCTTAAACATGAATACACAGTTCAACAATAATTTTGGCTTACTTTTATAAATTTTTACCGTTTAATACCCGACCGTCTGTACAATTACATTTCAAAATCTTCGACGACGACAGTCACACAGTAACAGCCCTTCCATCGTTCTTCCATAGACCCAACACGGAAATTCACCTTTCAACGCCTAACTCAGTACGGTTCCTTCCGCTGATACACCGGATCCACACACACACACAAAAACCCAGCAACCAATGCTACACAGGACGGACTCTATTTCCGTCTACTGGATTCCCACGAATGACAGCTACTACACAGGACGGACAATAACTCCCGCTACTCTGTGAACTATCAGCCACGTTGTACTACACAGAAACATTATAGAGATACTTTCTCTTCGTCCACCTCGGACAATCTTATCCACTTGGCATCTACATACTACCACTTCTATCTCCACTCACCACGGGAATCTGGCAGTCCTTCGTACATCTCGGACAGTAAGTCCAACACGGCGTCTATGGATGGTCAACATGTTACGTAGGCCACGAACTAGCGGTTTGGTCTGTTGAGGGGTTGCACAGACACTTACAAACGTATATATATTTGGCAATGGACAATTTAAGCGTGTCGTTACAATCTATGTCTAATTACCAGAACGTTTTTTAAGACTTCAAGAAAACCAACTTCAGCGTTCTTTTTTTTCCCTTTTATTTTTGAGAATTTTAGGAGAAACATTAAGACCGAAAAAGTTGTATTTTTGCATATTTTTGATTTTCGGACTGCCGTAGATCACTTGCATCCGATGTCGAGAGCTTCTGATTGGTTCACTCAGAAACCATTCTCCAATAGCAAAGTACTGATCTGAGGTACTGAAACTCATTTGTGAATTGTAGAAGAATAAAAAAATTTATATTCGCCAACAATAATAAAATTATTTATTTTTCTATAATCCTATTTCTGAAATGAGTTTCAATACGTAAGATCACTATTTTTTTCTGGTATTGGAGAGTGGCTTTTGAGTGAACCACTCAGAAGCTCTCCACATCCGGTGCAATGTGACCTATGGAAGTCCAAACCTCAAAAATATGCAAAAATACAGCTTTTTTTTCATCGTAACATTTCTTCTAAAATACTCATAAATAAGTGGAAAAAGCTCTAAGGTGGGCTTTAAGTCTTAAAAATGCGTTCTGATATTTTTTTATTACTTTTTGTATCTTTTTCTGAAAGAAAAATATCGATAAATATCTGCTTGGTCATGCAATGATAAAACTCTCGCAACGGACTCTTTTAACTGTGACATAGGTTATGACGATACCACTTAACTAACTGTGACGTAGTTTGTGACAACACCACTTCAACAGTCCATAGCTCACCATATACGTGGTTGCTAAAAATGAATATCTTAATTTTGTTCAAATTACTTTAAAAGTTCTTCCTTTCCTGTCAACCTGTCTTTGTGAAACTGGTTTCTCTGTCTACAGTGTTACTAAAACAAAATATCCACTCTGTCCGATTTTGTTTCTTCAAAATATCACAACTCTGTACTCTACCATCAAAGGAAATAGCTTCCAATTCATGGCATAAGAAAGAGTTCAACGTGAAATAAAAGTTTCTAATTTTTTTTTTTATTATTTAAAAAAATAAAACAATAGCTTATTCTGAATCACGTGATTTATTTTTGCTTAACTACAATTCTTAATTCTCGGATGATAATTCAAAGTGAACCGCGAAGTTTCTTAAGCATTTATTTTTAAAAATAACTAAAAAATCTTTAAAAAATAATGTAATTGAGAAAGGAAAGCTAGGTTTCAACCTGTTAACGGACCTTCCTCAGATTCAATTTTAAAATTCGAACTTATTCTAGTAAGTATTTTGGTGAAATTACGATGGTGAAAATAAGCGAATTGCAATACGATAAGAGGTGAAAGTGTTTTCGTAAGAATACGTACACTTCATCATATCGGAAGTAGTCTGCAGAAACTTGATGTAGAAGTATTTTAGATATACGTTATTCCAGCGTTCTTAACGGACCTAGGGTCTACCCAGCCCTCTACAGAATGAATATCTGGTTTACAGGCGAGCGAGCGTTGGGCTGATCACCCGACCTCATCTCAGTCCCGGGTCACTGGACCGTTGGAGCCTTACCTTTCCAGTCCCAATGGGCCACAGTGAGATACCTGGGGTTGTAGGTCGTACAGGGAAAATGTACAGTATAAAATGTTTGGTTACGTTACGTTTGGTTTTGAAGGAGGAGTGGGAGGAGGGATACTGGATAGATTCTTGTTTGAGAGATTTTTTCACTCCGGGGTGAGGTTTGCTCGATATTTCGGTCCTGTGCCGATTTGGTGTTTTCTTGCATTTACCATATCTTCTTGACGCCATTTCTGCCTTAGTCCCTTCTTTTCAGGTCCTAATTTGCTTCTTGGCATCGTGAGGTTGTATTATGGAACACCTGTTTCATATTACCACCAGTCGCCATATGAAATTGACTGATCCATTCTCAGTAATAAAATATTAATTCTTAAGTACTGAATACATCATTTTGTAGTTCAGTTAATTAATAATGATATACAATATAAGCAAAACCTCATTCGTATTAATAACAGTACCAGAAATTGTGTTGAATCTAACCTTGTAAAAATTTTCAGGCTTACGAAAACACACTACCTCTTCTCATAACCATACACAAAGAGATACTGAAGTTACTCTAGGTGGCTAAAAGGAAAACCAGCGTTAGAAATTACAGCGGTTTCCGGATGATAGCAGCAGCTACTTGCACAAAAATTCATGTTTCATGTTACAACCCTGTTCCATATTACCACCTTCTGCCCTACACTGTGAGCACATATCCGAGAAACTAACAACGGAAGTTGTTAGATATGCGCCAGTTCTTAATATAAGTTATATACATCTGAAGAAGACCGGAGGCGCCGGACCGAAATATCGAATAAATCTCACCTCGGAGTGGGAAAAATCCCTCAAACAAGGATCTATCCAGTACTTTATATTGTTACATATTGTGAATTTCATGAATGTTGAAATTATTTGTTTTTGTTTAAGATTAAAAACAAAGAAGGATGCAATTGGATTTTTGTTTAAAGTTATTTTTTGATCTAGCCTAAATCGAGTAGGAAACAATTAAATGACGAAACCATGAGCGAGATGTAAAGGTTTGTTTATGACAATGACTTTGATGTAGAACATCAAGAATCAGGAAGGTTGATATGCTTAACGAAAAGGATTTTCTTGTTGTAGTGTGAGATCAGGATGAAAAGAAAAAGGATAAATAAAGAAGTTGCTAAGCTTTTTTTTTTATTGATAATAAAGGAATATTGTCCTCCAAATGAAAGTTGGCCGGCGGAAGTTTGAACTGCGCAGCCCTTCCGGTAGCTGATCAATTATGTTTTCCTGTCACAATGGACGCCCGTCGTCTGTTTTCACTGAGAAAGACATGTTGATAACGCCAAATTAAAACTTCTCTCGACTATTTAGCGTTATTTCAATACCGGTTGCTAACAATAAGTATTTATATAAATAAATAAATATATATTATTTATAAATACAATGCTCTTTTGCAAAGGAAAAAGCGATTAGCACAATGGCGGCGTCCTTTCATGAAATCAGACGGAAGTACCTGACCAGACTAATCGATCATACATGCGCAGATCTCACAAAAACAGGGCGGCCATCTCTCATTTGGAGGACAGTAGTGACGTTGGAGTCGATTAATGGCAACCATCGAGAAAGAAGGATAAATTACAATGATGATATCCTTCGCATGATGCTCGTCTTCCACGGAAGGATCTTCATTGACGCCGTGAGTAACAAGACAAATTCGAACGAATACAAACATGGGAAGTGAATCATTCAAGTCGATCGGTGTGAATTCAAATAGACGATTCGACAAAGACGGAATATAGAATACGATTATGATAGCGAGAAGAGAGGTCTTCACAATTTGTAAGTAGATTTTACTTGATTGATACAGATTAAAAGGAATTTTAATCGAGAGACATGTTGGTGAAAAGCTAGATCAAAAAATCGACGGTGAATCTTCATAGTTGTTTTTCTTTAGTAAGAAAAATTAAATACAATAGAACGATACTCGGATGAGTAGAACGGAATAGAACATTCACATAAGAGACTTATACATATTTTTAGAATTGAATATTTCTACAATAATTTTAAATGTGATCTTAATCCGGATCATTGTGATAAAACATTCAATGTGGATGAACATTGAACTATGAATTCAGTGGACAGAAATATTTATTAATATAGATGTAATTATATCTACAAAAATTAGTTGAATTGTGTTGCTTTCAAAGGAAAATATATTCTCCATATAATGTAAAGCTTGATCTATAACTGTGAACATTTCATTAATTTATTTTAGTGAGTAAAAGAATTCATTAGATGAATAGTTTCATAATGTTTACGTATTACAATAAGAGTGTTATGCTGTAATACAACGATAAGGACTAAATACAAATTATGATTGTTTCTTTCATTTTTCTTTGTATTATAGAGAAGTCGTTAATGTACTTTGCTGAGTTATATTGTCTTTGTATTGTATTATAGAGATATACTACTCGTTAATGTGCGTTGCTGAGATTAATGAAGTGATAACTCGTTCATTACACCTATTGGGAAAGTTTATTGAATTTCAAAATTCTAAATGAACTTTTTTTAATGATAATCAATATTTTAAATAACACATTTACTTATTGAATTTCATATCTATTGAATCGAAAGATTTAAATTTGGAGCTTGCATTTTGTATCTGTGTTTTGTTTTTTCTAGTAATTCATTTCTATTGTGTTTTACAAAAGCCTCTGTCTACGAAGGACTGGAAATGAAAAAAAAAAGGTAAAACTTGAGAGTCCGGCACATAGGTTCAACGCACTTTTTTTTTCAACTTGTGATGTCACAAGTGTGTGAGGACTATATTCAACATGGCGGATTTCGTAGAAGGGGTGAAGATATTAAAAATGAAGATATTAAAAATGGCGGACTTGCTAGAATGCGCCACCTCTGAGATACACGTAATGTGGCTAACCTTGAAATTGTTGACGCCACATCAACTGCCCTATTGAAGTATGGAAATGATAGGCACATCGTATTGTGTTATGCCTATTCATTCTCGAGAACCGTATTTAATGTTAGTCCTATTCCTCATCGCTGATCGTACGATATGAAAATCAGAAATCACAGACGACGGTTCTGTCTGGCAGAATAAAGGTGTTGATGACGTTCAGCAGCATTTTTCATCCATGTCACAGCCATTCAAGATAAATGAAATCACATTTATCCAGAGACAAGCTGTGAGACCCATTTCATTTTCCCGCTTCTCGAAAACGAAGGAAAAAAATGATGGCCGACAAAACCACGTGATGTCAACACCACTGTATGTATCCCTCCGCGATAAACAACTGCAAACAGGCACCAAAACAAAAAATCCTTACGAACAATCTGATTGACCTGTGCCAGATTCCCTGTTTTAACCAAAGAAAAAAAAAAAAACCGGTCACGATAGATAGTTTGAAAAGCACTGTTTTAGCATTATATCATTCTATTTATTTATTTTTCCTAATAGCCATATTAGACCAGAGTTTCTTAGCAAATAAAGTCGTAAGAAACCACTGACACTGCATCTGTATTAAATATTTATTATCATTCATTCTTTAATATCAGCTCTTAATTATGCTTGTATCAGGGATTTCCGCCTAGGCCAAGAAGGCCCGGGTCTAGGGGCCCCAGCCAGTAGAGGGCCCCGCCGTTTTTTTTTCTTGGTTGTTGAATTGGAGATTTATTTTTTTTTTTGGGGGGGGTGTGTTGATTTTCGGGATGGAGGAGGGGCGCAAATATCAAGTGCCTAGGGGCCCTGCGTGTTTAAGTCCGGCCCTGGCTTGTATCTGTGTGCATCTTCCTTTTTAACAAACATTGCGAAAAGTCAAATCACTCTATGACTCAATAGAGTTTCAATTTCCTTTAGAAATTTTCAAAGTTATTTTATAAATTTGCTGAATTAAAATTAGTTCCTTCAAAATACAATCCATTGTAATCAATGACTGTTTGATGCAGGGTTACCATTCTGACTTTTCTAGGACCAAATTTAACAATTTTTTTTTTTTTCAACTACATTTGGCCACGAGTTTTCTGTTTTGACCATATTTACGATTTAGGACATTTTTTCGCCTTTTTGATGGTATATATGTTACTAGTTGTAACCCGTGAAATATTCACGGAAATAAAGCAAATATCACATTTTTGAAATACCGTAAAATTTTATATAGCGCCACAGCGCTGACCGATAGACCATCGTTATTCGATTCTTGATTTTTCAATATCAACATGCTTTCCTGGCACTTTCGGCGAAATAAGGTAACTTCCTGCCCTAAAATAACAGGCTCCTCCAAATTGAGCCTATGAGAGAGTGCCTCACAATGCCTTACAGGGGCGTAGGAATTATTTCAAGTTCATTTTATTATTCACAAAATGAATACAGTAGATGCAAAAGTTTATAATTTGTTTATACTTAAGTATTCTTTTTTTCTTAAAATAAACTAATAAAATTAAAAATATACTTTAAAATATTCTCTCTCCGATTCTCTCCGCTCTCTCCACTTAGATGACAAATAAACTTACATCCGTACTTCCGTTTTTTCTATTAATAGTATGATTTACTTAATTATCAGCGGATATTGCATCTCAGAAGTATTTGTGTAGAAGGTGTATGATTTGTAATTAAGAGGTTTTCAGGTCGTATTCAGAGGCTTTTCTTACTAGCTGATTACAGGGGCATATTGAAAGATCCCTTCAATTTGCTGTCGAACCAAAAATAAACAAAAGAACAAAGGGCCAAACAAATCCACGAATTTCACGAAATCTGGAGGTTTAAGATCCAATTTTGCATTTAGCCAATTTTGGCCAATTTCTCATGTGTATTTGGCCATAAACAGTAACCTCAAGTACACTGAAGCTCGGTTATAACACGGTTGTTTATATCGCGAATTCGGATATAACGCCATTTGGTCTTGGACCCCTTCTATTTTCGAAAAGGTGTATAATTGTAAAATTCCAAATTTACCGTTTTTTCGCCTAAAATCAAATCAAAGGTGTAAATTAATATGCTTGTTTCCTTATTATTTACAGTAATTGAGACTCTATACCCACCCTAATGTCACGAAAATGAGTCAAATACAATATATTTTTTAAAAAAATACCAGAATCGCGAACTTTTTCGTTTAACCTAAATGAATATCGAGATCTATTTTTCTGCCAAAGACAACCAGTAAAGAGGCCCATGTAATCTAATAGGCGTATGAATACCTAGTTTCGATCCATGTGACTCGTCGTTTGTACAAGATGCCAAAATGGCGGCGCCAAATCGATTTTGGCTAATATAACCCATCAAAGTGTTGAAAAGGTAATGATTTATGTATTTATAAATAAAAAATTCTCTCACATAGCTCTGAATGATGTGGGTAATCGCGAAATGACCATTTTAAATCGATTTGGAATCGTGTGGGCGATTATAGGGTGCGATATACGACATTTGACGTCGCGAGGTAATAAAAGTTTGGTTATATCTCTGCTAAAACTCGAGCTTCGAGATCTTGGTTCCGAAAGATCGCGTTATAACCTAGCTTCTGTGAATTTGGCGATCCTGGTGGATGAATACACGATATTATTTCGTCAAGTAAAACAAAAAAATCCGCTGCATAATAATGTACGCAAAGAATTCCCTTGTCCTTCTATATTTAGAAGATTCGTAAGCCGTTATTAGTGTCAGACTCTTTAGTCTTAAAGACAAGCGTTACAGTGTTGAGGATTTTTATAAAAAGCAATGAGTTATCGACGTCATAGGCACCGCATTCCGTGTAGCAGCTCAATTGTCGGCAAATGATGTCATAAAGTGCCGCTTATGTTTTGAGAGTTTGCCCAGCTTTTATGATGATTGCAGTTGAGTTTCTTGTTTGTACTTTGGAGAAGGTATGTTTAGTTTCTGAGTAGAATTGTCTCTGTTTTATGGTTGCTTCAGCTTCGGCTTCTAAGAAACGCGGTCTTTTCTGAACTAATAATTCTACAGGTGCTTTCTTTCTGTCTGTGGGTTGTTGTTTTTTTTTTAAAGATTAAAGTATTTTGTCTCAGGCTTCAATAGCTGCAGAAATGTTTAAACAATGTTTTGAAAATACTTTCGAGTTTTCTCGAAGGACTGCGTCACAGAATCACATTTAAAAGAGAACAGGTAATGCAAAAATATTTTTATATTCGTTAAGTAGTTTAGTGAGTTAAAAAGTTTGCTTCTGATTGATATATTTCAGAGAAAGGTATATTAAAGCTCAGTAAATTAACATTGCCTAAGATTCTTCATTTACTGCGCTATAAGATACAGTAAACTCAAAAATTGTACATTGTCAAATTGTACATTAATGTATATTATGCAATTTTCCTAATGTACAGTCGTAGGTAGTACAGTTGATGTAATAATATATTTCTAATTCAAAGTCAAAGTTTCTAATTCAACCGTTGTATTCTAGGCCTAAACAATCATGGCGTCCTCAGCGGCAACTGGTATTAATTTTTATAAATAATTTAGATTAAAATGAAATACTTAAGGATATTGTTGCTTTCATGTTTATAAAATTAATCATACAGCCATCAACATATGAAATATAGACATCCGTGTAATAAATTTTGCCGTAAATATAATTATGTAAATAATTATAACTTATTTAATATATATAAGTTAAAGATAGAAATATGTGAATATGTGGCTTATACAAAATTAGGATTTACCAGTAGGATTAAAGGAAAAAATTGAAGGTAAATAATTGTTACGCTGTCTACGATATGTAAAAGCTTAATATTATTTATTTATTTATTTATTAATTTTTTTGAAGTTTCTTACGTCACTTAATTGTTATTAAGTCATTAAGATTTTGATGAAAATGAAGTTATAGTTTACGTTCACAGCCTGTACAGTATAAGAATTACATCACATAAGTAGTTTCGAATATTTCTTCTTTACGTTGAAGTTAGCTGTGACGCTGCCTTTGGCTTAAGAGAAGTTATCTGTGCGACCAATAGATGGCGGGACGAAACTGTTGTCATAAGGAGAGTTCGGAAAACAACTTCCTTAATAGAGAGATTTTTTCAAAGTGGAAAAGAAAGTCTTTTTTATAAGTCAGACTTTTTAACAAATATAAAAAAGTTGTTTTACAGATGATATTTTTTTTACAAGTGTAAATGTTTTAACAAGTAACTTTTTACAAGTATTCTTAACTCCTTAAACAATTTTTAACGTGTCCTTAAAGGAATAATACTGTATAATCTTAATTCAACACAAGAAGTTTCTGAGAGAACTTGACTAGTAATAATATTCTATTATATAGAAGCGTTATTTTGTCTGTCATTGTCATAAGACTTTACGTTTTTCCAATTTTGTGACCAAACTATAAGAGATAGATTGGTCATGTAAATGGATAAAATGTAGAGCTTTTTAAGACAAACAAAATGCTACAAAAATCTTTCGAAAACAGGTTTCGGTTTCCAAGATGGCACCTTTTAAAGGGTCAATTTTGACTTTTTCTCAATTTAAACGAAAAGTATAAAAGTTGGAAGAGAACATTATATTGAGAAAATGTTGGTATTTGAAAGTTCTGTCGAACGGTATATCAGTCATTAACAAACGTTTCTGCGTTTGGAAGATACATGCAAAAATGAAGTGTTTTTGCGGCAACCCCCGTGTGAGTGCCAACGCCCAATACAACTGGGTTAATTGGAGAAGTCCACATCGACCTGGGAAGTCGTGTATTATCCGATCTCCATAGTAATTTGCTAAATAAATAAAGGTTTTTTTTTTTTTTTTTAATGCTATACATGCAAGGGTTTCAGAGCGAAGCGACGGTACCAATTTAATAAATAATAATAGTATAATAATAATAATAAAAAACTCCTATGAATCCTACCTCCTCGCGGTAAGGGCGCGAACTATCCTAGCTTTAGGGTAGGCTAAAGGGTCCAACCATCTAAGATGAGATCTTATTCTAATATAGATCATGCTGCATCGGGTATGGCGCAGGATAAAGTCAACCGCGTTCGGGGGTTAGGCTGAGGCTTCCGTTCGAAAAATATACTACAGTCTCCCGCAGGTGGTGGTGGAGAAAGTGGCACCCCATTCTGTAGTATGGCTACCACAATGCCCGGGCAACGCCATCCAGCCCGAACGGTCGGAAGTGTTTCGTCTGTGTCAGAGCAGGCGACCACCAAGACTGGTAAACCGCGCCAGCGTATCATCGGATCTTATGCAGATGAACCAGGATCTTATGCGCGACTTCTACACCGTTACACAGTTAGGGACTCATCTCATGATACAGACAGTCACTATACCACGCATTCACCACACGTTATCCATCATTTGGGCTTAGCAAACAGCAGGTAGTGGATCAGCGACATTCCATAGTAGTTAATCACCATGCATACTTGCACAAATTAGGGAAGAAGTCGCTGAATCAACCACAGAACATCCCACCCCATCCCACCAGAAGACACTACCTTTGTGGCAAACATAGAGACAATCTCTACCCCTCAGTCCACATGCCCCAACAATACAACTAACGACTTACTACAAGCAGCACAAGATTATTTCTACACTGCACTCGCACAATAAACAGGCACAGATCCCACACTCAGGCCTCCACTCCCTAAAGTACACACATCAAAACAACTCTACACAGTTATATACCATCTCAACATACACACACTATCCCACAACATCTTGACAATATCCAAACATTAGAACACATACACACAACACTGTTTCGAGCACTGGAATCAAACAACACCACCTACCTCCATTGCACGGTCACAAGAATACATCCCCCCTTGGAGACGTCGCCTTGAGGGCCGAATCAGCGACCTTAGAGGAGACATATGCAGGTTCACACAATACTGTGCAGGAAATAAAACAAAGAAACTTATGTCCCTGGTTAGGAAGATATTCAAGCACATAAACACTCGCCCTTCACATTCAAACCATCGTAACTAGATTCAGGAACATCTCGATACACTAAAACTTTCTGAGTGCACTTGTAACAAAATTACAAAGATACAAACATTGCACTCTGCTCAGAACAACACTGTAAACAAAAGAAAAAGCACCTAAGTAAACAAAAGAAGAAGAAAATCGCCTTTCTGATTCCTTTATCGAGGAAGGCGGGGTTTTGGCTGATGAGTCCGCAGAAGGACGAAACGGCCGTTCCCAATTCCTTCCCCATAAATGAATCAGAAAGGCGATTTCCTTTTTCTTTTTTACTTAGCTGCTGCTCTTGTTTTCTTTTCATTTAATAATTTCCACAGCACGTTAAATGTTTTGTTTATTTTGTAATTTTCTTTTGTGAACCTTCTGTTCCTTTTAAATAATGCCTTTTTGCCTAATAGTTGTAGGAAAAGGCTTTGGGTTAGCGCCTAGCGACGCACCCTTTAATTTTCTTGTTTTTTCTTGTTTGTGAGGCTACTGCCAGGTTGGTGGTGGCCTTCACTAAGGGGATCTCATTCTGAACAGAACAACAGAACAACACTTTCCAATATAATGAGAAAAAATTCTACAGATCACTTACAACGCTCTCTACTACTCCCAACACAAACGCTACCACCAGCGTGCATTACATGAATACTGGTCGTCTCTGTGGTCAAAACCCATCCCCCACAATGACAAAGCACCATGGATCAAAGAGGAACAACAACTCTCTTCATTTTACACTTACCCTTCATGCCTTCCATGATATTACTCTCAAAGACTTACAGACAACACGAAAACATGCACACAACTGGAAAGCTCCTGATGCAGACGGCATCCAGAACTCTGGCTCAAGAGGTTCACATCCCTGCATAGGAGGGATGCTCTTATACTCACTGACATAATCCAACACCCAGAATATATGCCTCTTTTCCTCACACAGGGTGCCAGATACCTACAGAGCAAGAAGCACCCTGCAAATTACCATCCAATCACTTGCCTCCCCACACTTTACAAACTCCTCAACTCTTGCCTCGCAGACAAAATCTACACACACATTGAAACACATACATTCTTTCCGAACAGCAGCAGGGCTGTGGCAGGAATTCCCAGGATAGTAAGGAGCAACTCTTTTGCAGCAAATTTGATTTAGAAATGTTTAGGTAAAGTTAAAATCAAATTGATACGATAATTATTTAAGAAATAAGCAAATTGCATTTTTTTTTTCTTGCATGATGAGAGATAATATGCAAATAATGAAAGTCATGCGATTCCAATTAAAACAATAAGACATTAAGCTGGCTAGGAAGAGCGTGAAAACAATACACAAAAGCATGGTGCTTGGATTTTGTGGAATTGTCTTGGAAACAGAATGATCTGAGACGCCTTACCGAAAGGGTCAACCATTTTCCCTAAGCTGATAAATTCTGATATATTTATTATTCGTTTTAAGGCAATAGTTTTAAATGTAATTCCAAGTTATAATTTCGTGAGAAATAATCATTTAAAACGAAAACGGATCACGATGTTAGAAGATTGAAGATTATCAGAAATGAAGATTGAAGTATAGGACTAAATGAAGATTCGCTACTGGTTAACTCAACGCAGTCTTCGACTAACGTTTGGACTTTAATGGAAATTCTCAAGATGGGAATAAATAGCCAAAGTACGGTGCATCATCGGGAGAATTTCGGACAATTAATAGTGAACGAATACTGTAAGTAGAATTTACTTTTTCTTCATTATACCGATAGAGGCATCAACGCAGAAAATATACGCTGTTAGTGTAGGCCTAATGCGAGGATATCTTCTAGAACATCAACGTATTATGAATAGTGAAAGATTAGACTATATTTAACACATAAGCGGAATGTGGACAAGAGCCTTAATTCATACAGAAGTTAATTTCCGTGGGAATTTTTTTTATCAGAAGGTGAAAAGTCAATTATTTTCCAGAAGGTGAAAAGCCGGGCGGACGTAGGACTATTTCGTAGATCAGAATAGGGTTAGCTAATTCATCTAGGAAATACGAAGTGAAATAGTAAAGCTTAATTTATATAAAATAATTTGTTAGTGGATCATCTAGTTAAAATAATATTGATTGTAAGACGAGGATAAAAGAATTTTATTTTCGGAATTTTAGACTTGCATCTAGAAGCAGAAGATTAATATCTGAACTTTGAGTATATATCTATATATGAATTCTTAGATTATATCTAATAATTAATGTGAGATAGATATGGAACTTTAGAACTATTATTGCAGTGACATATTATAGGATCTTGGATCGATTCTAGAAGAAGAATCGTATATGTAATCGATTCTAAACTTAGATCCCATATTCAATGATGTTGATTATGGCATATGGTCTCTGTTTTTATTTGGTACATTTTGTTGTAACGACTTAATTACGCCAAGGTAATATTATATTTAAATGTAATTTTTAACATCTTTATTGACTCGGTAATCCTGCGGCAAGCGTGCTCGAAGAATAGCAACTTATACATCGCATACATAGACTACAAGAAGGCATTTGACTCAGTCCCTCATTCCTGGCTCCTACACACTCTTCATCTCTACAAAATACACCCTAAGATCACGGCATTATTGAACGCCACGATGAAGAGTTGGAACACTTGCGCACTCTCCAACACTACAGTCCCCATTCCATTTTTTTTAATGTTTATCAGTATAAAACTTATAAAACTGCATACCTGTGGTGTAGGACCGAGAAGTTTAATCTAATCACCTAAAATTAAAATTAATAGTTATTAATATATCAAATAGTTAATCACTTTAAAAATAAAATATTCTTTCTTAGTAAATAATTTTCCCATCCACAACATTAGAAATTAATTGCTGTTTTATTTGTTTAAATGTTAAAGTTTCATTTAGATTAATATTTAGTTGACTAAAAATTTTGTACTTCACCCAATTTATTAATCTATATCCAAAGTTATTTTTAATATTATCAATTTTAAAAATATTATACCAATTATATCTAGTTTTTAGTTCCAATTGTTGAGAATTCCTTTCTCTACTTACATCATAGTAATTCTTGATCAAAATTTTATATACAATTTTTTCATTTATTTTTAATATTCTATATTTTTTTCCTATTCTTAGTTGTTCCTTTTTTGGTTTTTGTTTAAAATTAATGTAAACATTATTAAATATTTTCGTAGTTAGTTTATTAATATTTTCCATTTGCTTTTTGTTAATGTTAACCCAACATTCCAGATCATAATTTAATAGTGAATCTACAAGAGACTTGTAGATTATGAGTTTTTGTCTAAATGGGAATGCATTCTTAATATGGTAAAAAGGAAATGAATAAGAACTTAACTTTCCAATTACGAATTCATCAAGTTTATTCCAAGAGAACTTATTGTCTATATGTGTGCCTAGGTATTAATATGTTGCAATTGTTTCAATTTTTTTGCAGTTACATGTGGTCATAAAATCATTATTAATTTGATTAATATTTGAACATTCAATATCGTATAATCTAATTATTAAATTATTGTTTAGTTTTTTATTTTTATTTTTGATTATCATTATCTTGGTTTTATTTCCATTTATTGTCATTTTATTTGAGAATGCCTATTTATTTATATTTTTTAAGTCTGTCTGCAGATTTTGATGTGCTTGGGTTTGGTTTGTCAGTAGTAATCAGAATGACATCATCTGCGTATAGAAAAATGCTTGAATTTTGTATATTATTACTTATTGAATTTATATATATAAATAAGAGAAGTCCCAAGTTTGAACCTTGGGGGATCCCCCTCTTTTTGAATTATACTTCCAATTTTAATTTTAAATTTCCTCTTTTTCAAATAATTTTCAGTAATTTTATAGACATTTCCTCTTTACCCATTTGATTGATTTTTTGAAGTAAAATTTTATGATTAATTGCATCAAACGCCTTTCTAAAGTCCATGAATGCTATATAAATTATTTTTCCATTGATTAAAGATTTATTTATAAATTCGTTCACTTTATTCAACAGATGTATAGTACTTACATTTCTCTGATATGCAAATTGGTTATTATTTAAAAGTTCCTTACTGCTTATGAAGTTGTAGATGTTTTTAGATAAATAGCTTTCAATAATCTTTGAAATATTTGAAATTAATGCAATGGGCCTACAATTATTTAGTTCATTATAATTTTCTCCCTTATATACTGGAATTGTGTATGATATTCTCCAAGAATCGGGATGTATGCAAGTATAATAATTTTTTTAAAAAAATTCAACCAAAGATTCAGAAATTCCATAAGGAGATGTATTTTCCAGGAAGACTTCTTGAGTCCTTTTTGGTTCTGTCTCGCATTGAACCCATTGAGCCACATGATAGACAACACAAAGACTTACCTCAAGCCTCTCACAAAATCACGCACTTACTCTACATGGATGATATTAAACTCCCCCAGAAGCAGAATATCAAGCGACGGCGCGACATTGTCGCAGAACGAAACTGAGGGCTGCAGAAAGATATCGTATTTTCTTTTTTTGGTTGTCGATTTGAAGATTCGTTTTTTGCGGGACATAAACGAAAAAAAAGTTCAATTTTTTTCTGCACCTGCAGAAAGTTTTTCGTCTTAGCATCAATCGTTGCAGAAAGATAAAAAACATTCGGCCTCCGGGTGTAACTCTACGCCACAAACAACGCACAACTTATTAATTTTCTACAAGTCATCACACAGTTCACCAAAGACATTGGGATGGAATTTGGAATTGACAAATGCCGCAAGCTACATATAACACGCGGGAAGACTACGAATTTGGAGGGTTTTGAACTGAACCATGGGTTGGCCATCCAATCCATGGAAGAGGGAGAGACCTACAAGTACCTGGGCTTCCAGCGTCATTGACAACGCAATCATCAAAAACGCACTCAAGTACACGTATGGTTCTCGTGTTCACAACATCCTCAAAACACAACTCAATGCCAGAAATAAAATTAAGGCCATCAACATTTTTGTCATCCCCACACTAACATATTCGTTCGGCGTAATTCCATGGACAAACACTGAACTCGAAGCACTACAGCGCGCAACACGCACTACATTCACGAAACACAACATGCATCACCCCAAGTCCGCTACGGAAAGGATGACTCTTCCCCGCAAGGAGGGAGGCCGAGGACTCATCAATCTCATCACCCTACACGAAAAACAAGTAGACAAACTTAGGGAACACTTCCACCAAAGAACACAACACTCCTCACTCCACTCAGCCATTGTCAAGGCTGACACACACCTCACACCCCTGGACCTCGAAAATCCTTCTTCTTCATTAATAAATTATGGATTATGTTGTTGGGTACATTTAGGTAATACAGACACTAATAACATAAATAGAATATTAAATAAAATAATGAATTACATAATACAAGATTATTGTATATTAACAAAGAATGAAAAAATACAGATAAGAATAAAATATAAAGTTTTGATGCCAAAAGAAAAAATATTATATTCTTTAATAATAAATAACTTTTATAAAATTAGAAATCAAATTAGAAATTATAACTTAGAAAATATTACTAGAAATACATTAATAAAGATTTTATATTATGAAAATCCTAAGAACAACTTTGGATTAAGAAATAAAAATAGAATTCTATTAAAGATTTTTATGCAAATTACAAATGAATTAAAACAAAATAAATTTAATAAAATAAGTATATTAAAAAGGCAAATACTGAAAAAAATAATATTTGGCGAAATTATCTGGAATATTTAGGTATTTTTGATTACATATACTATATTTATATTTTGTGTGTTTTTGGTCTTGTGTATTGATATTTTGTTTATATATTTTTTAGTTGAATAATTTTGGCATGAGAGATTGTTATTTAAAGTTTTATTTTCACAATTAGATTTAGAAATTTTTAATGTTATACAGTATAAACATTATGTTATACAGTAATGTTATACAGTATAAACATTGAAAGAAAGAAATTGTAATTAGAATAATAAGTAAAAAATAATTTGGGAACCTTAAATTTGATTGTAATGAATGATATTTATAATAATTTTCTTTTTGTATTTGATTTTCTTTTTATATTTCTGTGATATATTGATTTTTATATAATTATATAATTGAATCTAATTTAAATATAATTCGTATAATTGCGTAATTATATAATTTTTATATGATTTTATATGATTAATACTTTTTAAATTACAAATATAAATTATTTATACTTTCAGCACCTGCATCACAGGATTTCATTTTGAAAACCTAGCAGGACTGTAATTTTAAATTTAGAAATAAATAAAATAAAATAAATAAATTCTATTGAAAAAAAAAAAAAAAAAAAAAAAAAAAAAAATGCCCACACTCAGCAGCTGCGTGAATCTTGGGCTCGTAAGGAAATCCCCGACAGACATCGCCACGAACTCAGCCAGCCTCATGTCGACATGGAAGCGTCGAACAGATGGCTGATGAGTGGTGAGCTGTATGGAGAGACGGAAGTCTTCAAGATCGCGACCAAGGACCAAGTCATCCCCACACGCAACTACAAGAAACACATCCTACAGGACGAAAACACGCATGACAAGTGCAGGAAGTGCCACACTACGCATGAGACGATCGACCACATAATATCAGGGTGTCTCCTTCTCTCGTTAACATACTACCTCCACCGTCACAATCAGGTAACGTTGATCGTTCGTCAACAGCTACCACACAACTCTTAACAACATGTCTTCTCCTGGATGAATTTTCACAATCCTGCCAAGTGGCCACTTTTTTTCCTTTAATAAGTACAAGTTGACCCACGTCAATTTGTACTAGAGGTTGTAACCATTTTGAACGCTGCTGTGAATGACTTAAATACTCTTGATGCCATCTTTTCCAAACACTTTGAGAAAATTTTTGGATGACTTGCCCCTAGACAATCTGTTGGATTTGACCTCAACAACACTGGGAATTGATGCAATTGGCTCACCTATTAAAAAAACTGGCCTGGTGTGAGAGCATCAAGATCATTCGGATCTGATGAATGGATCATGAATCATCTGATGATGAATGATGAATGGATTAATGGGCACAACGGACGGGAAACATGCTTCAATTTGTAGCATTGTATACAATTCTTCAAATGTCAATGAAGTATTCCCAACCACTCCACGAAGATGTTGATAAATTGATTTTATACCTGCCTCCCAAAAGCCTCCAAAGTATGGAGCATTGGGAAGAATGAAATGCCACTTGATTTCTTGTTTTGATAGTTCTTTTGTTATCAATTCACTGTGTTGCTCATTTTTTAGAAATATATGCAGTTCCTTAATTCTCTGTTTGCACCTACAAAATTTGTACCATTGTCACTGTAATTTTTTTTTAAAAAATACCTCTTCTAGCACAAAATCTTCGAAGAGCTGCAATAAATACTTCTGTAGCAATATCACTCACAAGTTCGATATGGCTAGCTTTTGTTGAAAACACACAAACAAGGCCAAGTATGCCTTATAAATCTTGCTGTTTCTGCCTTTTGAAGTGTTAATGAAAAATGGTCCTCCCTAATCCATGTCTGATATTAAAAATGGTCTGCTTGCCTGAATACGGGAAGCAGAAAGATCTCCCATAGGTTGTTCCAGTACAGTGATATGATCTCGAAAACATTTCTTGCATTTATGAATGTAAAAATGCGACCACTGATAATCCAATAGCTTTGACGCATTATTGAAAGAAGTACAGTAAAATCCCGTTATTACGCTCCCGCTTACAGCACTATCCTGTTCTTTACGCTCCTTTTATACGGTCCCTGCAATTTTCTATATATCTCTGTATACTTTTACCCTCTTATAATGCTTCAAATCCCGCTTGTAGCGCTTTTTTATATCGGAAATTTTGTATCAAAAAGAAATGTAACACTGTAAAGATTCTTTTTTTTACCCTCATAGGAGGGAATCTTTGAACTCTGTGAAATGCGGGTCTGTGATACAGTTGTGCAAAATGTCGAAACGGAATCCCTTTCTATAAGTGAAAAATTGCAAATATCCGTAAGTACGACGAGAATTCTACAGAAGTCAAAAGGATTTCGCAGAATCTATAGGAATTCCCTCGTCCAGTCTGCGAACAATAATGAAAAACAGGGATGCAATTACCAATGCAGCGAAGGGTGGTTGCAAACGTAAAAAAGTAAAATGTGCACTAAATCTGCTCCGAAAATATATTAGTATTGCTCCTAGTGGTGTATCAATTGACATTAATAGTTACCTGAACCGCATTGAAAATGTCATAATTCATAACAGTAGCACACCCCACACGGCAGACCACACACAAAGATTTTTTTAATAGGAAATAAGCTCATACAGTGTTACCTCCTTTAACGGACACCCTGAATAGCGGACTCCTCTAATTAGCGGACATTATTGCAAGTCCCAGTCCCTTACAGTAGGACATTTCATATTATCCACTCCGAATAGCGGACAGTTATTTTAATTGTAAAAAAAAAAAAAAAAATAAAAAAAGAAAAATTTTTTTTTTTTTTTTTTCAATTAACATTTCGACAAATACATTATGGTTGTATTTACATCGGTGTCCCCATACAATGATACAGTGTATCTGTGTCCCATGATTCAGTGCACGAATCTGAGGCCCTTTTTTTTCACTGCAGTTGCTTTGTAAATGTCAATAACTCATAAAGCTATCCTATAAACGTGTTGATTAAATTTAGTGCGAATTAAAATGGCGTCGAAAAGGAAGAGATTGGCACTGAAAGAAAAAATTGATGTTCTTGAAGTTGCTGAAAAAGAAAAGCTAAGTGTTCGTTGTCTTGCTGAACGTTTTAAAGTTGGAAAACTAAGGTAAGTGAACTTTTGAAGGACGAAGATGAGATTAGGAAAATTTGGATGGTGAATTCAAAAGAAAATTCAAAAGAAGAACTTGAAGTTTCGTAAAACTGAAACAAGCAAAATCGACGAAAAGGTGATAAAATGGTTCCGCTCTGCTTGTGCAAAGAACATTCCTATATGCGGTCTTTTGCTTCAAGAAAAAGCCAGAGAAGTCTGTCAAACTGTTGGTTTGGACTCGTTTAAGGCATCAAATGGATGGCTAGAAATTAATTTCTATATACTGTAATTAATTTTGTCATTATTTTAAGTAAGACAAACGGATTAGCACTCATTTAAAAAGGATTATAGTAAATAATTTGCAATTGTTTATATTCTCTCATATCGCAATGGTAATTGTAGAAATTTAATTAAGATTGTACATAATTTTTCATTAAATGACATAAGGTAAAAAATGAAAAAAAAAGCTAGTCCTCCCCAATAGCGGACACCTCCCAATAACGGACGAAACTTCCGGTCCCGTGACTGTCCGTTATTCGGAGGTAACACTGTATTTGCAGTATATCTATTGCGGAATCATGTATGTTTCCTGTAAAATGGTTCCAAATCTTTCCCCATCTCATAAATCATTTCCCGTCTATAGCGCTATCCCGCTTATTACGCTTGTAGGTCATGGTCCCCTGACGAGCGTAATAACGGGGTTTTACTGTAATTGTACTCCTGCATGCATTAATATTTCACGATAATGATTGACAATAAGTTTATGTTAATTTTTGTTTATGAATCAGATAGAAAATTTTTGAGTGTATGATATATCACAATGACGCAATCTCTCACCTACTCTGATTTCTCCATGAGAATCAAAAAAGGAGTCAATGATATATACCTATGCTTTCTTTTATGATCACTTATAAGACTTCGAATGACATCTTGGAACATTTCCTGTTGCCTTTGTATATATCCTAAGAGCATCGTTCAGCTCTTCATTGGTAAGAGTAGTATTTATTCGTGAATGACGTTCAGATTTGCAGTTATCTGTAAACCGCAAACAATGCGCTGTCACTCTCTGTAATTTGATCAAACTGGAAAAAAGATTGAGCATTGATCAGTCTTGCTTTATGGTTACTAAAACCTTTGTTTGCTTCCGCTTTTCTGTATTATTTTCTAACTGATGATCTTGCTCTGGCCATGATTTTCTTTTATGAAAGTAGGTCCAGGCCACCACATATGAGAACGTATTAATGCTAATGGGGAAGCAATATCAGCTGGATTATTTTGTGATGGTACATGATGCCAATACTCTGGAGGTATCACTTCTTGTATTTCAGCAACACGATTCGCAACAAAAGTTTTCCAGCGATTTGCATGACTGCTTATCCATGCAAGGGTAGTCATTGAATCACTCCACATTGATGCTGGCACTGCTTGAAGTGATGGACAGGCTCTCACTCTCTTTATTAGTCTTGCCAATAATATTGTAGAACACAATTCTAGTCTTGGTAATGACACTTGTTTTGTTGATGCTACTCTTGGTCTCGCACATAATAGATTTACTGACACTTCTGAGTTGACCTTCGTTGACTTAATATACACTACTGCACCATAAGCAGTTTGTGATGCATCACAAAATCCGAACAATTGTAAATCAGTATCTCTGTCTACGACAAATCGAGGCACTTTAAGTTGTTCTACATAAGGTTACTCTGTCCTGAATGCATTCCATTCACACTGAATTGTAAATGCAACACTATCATCCCATCCCACTCCTGATAACCACAGTTTTTGGATAAGAATTTTTACCTTAATGATGATGGGTGCTAACTAACCAAGAGGATCGTAGAGACGTGCTATTTCAGACATGGTGTTTCTCTTGGCTATTTCTGTTTTGTTTGATACCCACACATGAAAAATGAAATTGTGAAAAGTTTTGGTATACGATGGGACACAATAAGAGACAGACTCTCCACAAGTAAAATTTAATGACGATTAAACTGTTAAGGTTAGTCTGTTAAGGTTACAGCTGCAGCTCGTGGACAATGTCGTTGTTCATCTCGTGCTAATTGTTGTAAAGATCTGATGGCTAAGAAAGGCCCACAAGTGTACCATATGTCACTGTATTAAGTTGATATTGTTGAATAGATTGATTTGCAAGCTCACGCCACAAGAACCCTTGAAAACATCTATGTTCTTCTCGAATAAGTATTTGTCTATACATCTTTTCTGTTTGTTGACAATGCATAACGATGTGATCTACATCTCAAAAGTATATAAAAAATATCATCTTATAATAAAATCGAAATAATAATCGAATTTTACATTTTAAAATAAGCTTTTCATTTTTAAATAAAAATTATAAAAAACAAGAAATTCACAAATAAAGTTCTGAAGATGTTTGTTTTCTTTAAATTTTGTTCCTTAAGATTTATTGAAGTAAGTCTTGAAAACAACAAAAATAAAAAGCCTATACAGTAAAACCCCGTTATTACGCTCGTCAAGGGACCGTGACCTACAAGCGTAATAAGCGGGATAGCGCTATAAACGGGGAATGATTTATATGATGGGGAAACATTTAGACACCATTTTACAGAAAAGATACTTGATTCTGAAATAGATATAGTGCAAATGTGAGCTTATTTCCTATTAAAAAAATCTTTGATTGTGGTTTGCCGTGTGTGTATGCTACTGTTATAAATTACGACATTTTCAATGCGGTTCAAGAAACTATTAACATCAATTGATACTCCACTAGGAGCAATACAAATATATTTTCGGAGCAGTTTTAGTGCACTGCCCGCTATTTCACGCGCCTTTTCTTGAATGATTGGGTCATTTAATGGCACTGATGCATCACGGGACTGATGAATCCATTCAATTAGAATTTCCTCGGCATCTTCACATTTTCCACACTACTTTTTTACGTTTGCAACCATCCTTCGCTGAATTGATAATTCCATTCTTATTTTTTATTATTGTTCTCAGACTGGATCAGGGAATTCTTAGATTCTGCGAAAACCTTCTGATTTAGTGTAGAATTCTCGTCGTACTTACGAAGAATTTGCAATTTTTCACTTATAGAAAGGGATTTCCGCTTCAAAGAGTTCGAAGATTCCCTCCTACCAGGGAAAGAAAAGAATCGTTACAGTGTTACATTTCTTTTCGATACAAAATTTCCGATATAAAAAAGCGCTACAAGCGGGATTTGAAGCGTTATAAGAGGGTAAAAGTATAGAGAGTTATATAGAAAATTCCAGGGACCGTACAAAAGGAGCGTTAAGAACGGGATAGTGCTATAAGCGGGAGCGTAATAACGGGGTTTTACTGTATTTATTTTCAATTATCTTCTAAATGCAAAGAATACAATTTAATATAATAAAAATTAATTTTAAAGCCATTGTTAGCTCCACATCGATAAGATTTCATTCATATATTTGTTCATTAAATCAGGTTATTTTATTTAATTGACTTAGTAGAAAAAAAGAAAATAAACAAGTCAAAAATCTGATGTCGTTATTAATACAGGAAACATTGGCAACCGCAAATATATTTCCTGTGAAACAGGAAGTGACGGCAGACCGGAAATCTTATTTTTCCTTACCTTTCATAAGCTTTCCAATAAGGGATCATTCATGTCTGTCCGACTTATAGTTTGTCTCTAGAAATGATAATAGATGGACGGACAGAACTTTATTAAAGGCTCCCTTCCCTTTACACTACTTAAACGACTGCAATGCATTAATGAACTACACGAAAATGGAATCTATTTAATGTGGATAGTGTATGTCAATCTGTAGAACCACTGGTTTACGATTCCGGGAACTCCTGCTAGCTTTTAGCCAGACTCTGCTGTTCAACGACCCTCTGCAAGATACGATCCAGGTAAGAGTGAAATGGGTGAGCGTCAGATTGGCCTTCGAACTTTACTTCCCTACTTTTGGCTGCTAATCGTGGTATTCAGGACTTCTTTGTAAAGAAGGTGTACAATTATTCAACTTTTCAATGGAAATACTGCTTCGGCGTTCTACAATGAACTTATAAAGTTCAGTGAAGTGTATATTGATACGAAAAGTTCGGAAGAATTTAAAACCTACTTTAAAATATTATATCTTAAACATTTCTTTTTTCTTTTTAAAGTTGTGAAAATGACACAAAAAAGACAAACCCTAAGTTCATATTTATTTTCATATTTAATATCTACTGAATACAAAAGGCATAAATTTTTTTATTGTCAGAAAAAAATTAATTAAATCCGCTTTAGTTAGTTAAATTTGTCTAAAACTGATTACTTTTAACCATATCAGTTAATGGCCTGTGTGGTCCCGGTGGTCGAGGGAAATAAGGCTCTCGGCGTTTCGTGATCAACTAGACTAAGTAGGGTGGACGCTTTCTTACCTAGGGCTGGATGGAGCCTAGGACCTGTCTAGAGAAGAATTGAGTGATTTCTACCAGGTTGGGGATTGAACCAGCTTCTCCAGGCCGCAATCAAGCTCCTTTACCAATTGGCTAAAGGACCCACCAATCGTATCAATCCACCATTGATTAACGGATTAGCTGAGAGGATTATAATTTATTTTGCAAAAATTTAACGTGCGTGGAAATAATTTCATGAGAAATAAAACAAAAAACACAGAAGACTAAGAGTTAACTGATCTGTTTGTGGAAATTGTGATATCGGGAATCCATGACAGCCTATTTCAGGTTTCCTGACCATCGTCAGTTGGATCCTCCCAGTCTTGTGCGTTTTTGTTTTATTTCTCAAGTGATTATAATTTATTGTTTAAGATAATGAAATGTTAATAGAATTAGGATAGAAATTCATTGTTTAGATTCCAGTGCTTTTCTACGGGAATTTTTATCGCCTTCTGGCACTGATTTCTCGAGAAGGACCCGCTTGAAGATGATTTCAAGTACAAATGTTAAATCATCTCTAGCTCTTAAACATTCGTACCAAGTTTCAAGAAGATCCACTCATCGGTTCAAAAGTTAATAGGACACTCAAACACACAATAAATACACAAACGAAATAATGTATTTTAATAAATTTAATTTCAATTAATTGTATACATTAAAAATTGCATTAATTATTTACAATCTCTAAGTCAATATTTCTTCGTAGTCATTTAAAAAGCAAACTTATAAATTAGCAACTGAGATTCAAAAGTTTATATAAAAAAAGAAAGAAAGATCAAGAAAGAAACAATCCCTCACTAACCATCTACAACATTCGGTCTTTTCACTTATACAGAGATTGGAAATTTAACTGAAGAAAAATGTTATTGAAAAAAAACTATATTTGATCCGTCTATCTTTATTGTTTTAGTAAATCTTGATCGTAGAAGGTGATTGTGAATGTTTGTTTTACAAGGTGTGCATCGACTTACGACCGTCCGACTTACGACCGTTCGTACGTATGACAGAGGCCCCATAAATAAAAAAGTTTAAAATTAAAAAAAAAAAAGAAGAAAAAAAAGTGTGTCATTAATTTAAATTTAAATTGAATGTTGCATGATGAATATAAAAAAAAAAAAAAAACAGCTGCTAAGACAATAAAAGAAAAAATAGTTTTGTGAATTTTGACGTAATGTACTGTGGGTGGCATTCCCAATGTCACATTAGCTGCCCGATGCTTCCCCGCGTATCTCAAGCTCAGCGCTCTTAGACTGGTTTAAGGAAAGCAATGCAGGAAAGCACTACTTCGCAATGTGATATTGGGAATGCCACCCACAGTACACTACAGTACTGTATGTTCAACTATACATCACAGTACTATACAGTTACTGTGCCTACAAAAACAACAGCTGGTACAAGTGAAGAGTACCAGTTATGGTAAGTACAGATACAGTACTGTATTACATATACTCTTTCTTTCTGTTGCTATTGTTATTTTATTAGTAGTAATAGTATTATTACAATTATTTGAATTATTTTTGCATATACCTAAATGTTACATTTAATTGCATTTTCTGACAATATTATATGCTATATATTTGATTCTGGTTGGAACGTAACCCTAACGTAAATCGACCCACACCTGTACTGCAAACTATGATATGCACCTAAGCTAAGGTTTAGAATACAAAAACACTGATTTGTGGTTGTGACGTCATTTGTGAATGGTATTTGCTATAATTCTGTGAACTCGGCATGTTTCAATAACTTGATATAGTTTGATTGTCGAAAGAAGGAGATCGACGAGATTAAAACGAGACCTGCGAGACATGTCAAGCCCTTCATGCAAGACAGCCTCTGTCAGAGGATTCACGAAATAGTAAGACTATGATAACATTTAATAAATAAGTAAATGCTCAATGATAATTTTTTTTTTTTTTTTTACTGCTTCAGTATGAGAAAATTTAGCTATATATATATATTTTAATAAATCGTTTTATGCTATTTTACTGATACTTCAAAATGAGCAACATTGAAGTACATTAAAATACTTCATTGACATTGACAAGATAAATATATTTACTTTTTTTTATTCAATTAATTAACAGTTTGATAGCTCGTATATACTGTGTACCAGACAAGGACCTTAATTGGTATTTTTTACTTTTAATCTCTTTTTTGATGCTACACTTTTGAACCATAGCAATGAAGAATTAAAAAAAGACCTGGATGTTAAGGCTCTGTTGTTGTTTTTTCCCTGATTGGATGAAATTGAAATACGTCATAAATCTCGTTGACTCGTTTTGATCTCGACGATCTTTTTATACGTTGGGTTGATAAAAAGATGCACATAAATTGTTCTATTTTTTTAATTCCTACCTTCTTTTATATTGAATTTCAGATTCTAGTTAGAGTTTTAATATCTTTTCTTGTTTTATTATTATATTTTTATCTCTTTCAATTTTTTTTCAGTATTGCCTTTATTTTAAATATAAATAACACGCACTTAGTGACTAAGACAAAAAACATATTACATCTTTTCAATAACATTATTCTTCAGTTATGTACGTTTAGATCATATAAAAATCTTAAGATTTAAACAAAATATAAAAAATTTTAAATTGAAGGGTTTTTCATTTTTTTCCTTAAAAGATTTTTTATTTTATTTTGCTTAAAAAATATTTAAAGGCTGCCATATAAAGTTAATAAGTATTTTTTTTAAATACTATTTTATAAAAGTAGGCGTCTAATTTAATTTTTTTTAACGATGTATCAATTGAATAAAATTACTTTGAAATCTCGTAATTTTATAGAATTAATAATTAAAAAAAAATAAAGATAGTTAAAAGGTTTTAATCATCTAATAGTATCTACTTATTAAAGTTTAGAATTAATTATTTTGTCATTAAGAGGCCTACAAAATATTCATAAAAAAATAGGTTTGAATTAAATATATAATAATTAAAAAAGTGGCACATTCATTCTCACAATCAAATATATCTTCTTAAAAAAAAGCACTTACTATATGCATATATTATTGTAAAGTTTTTATAAAGTCTTCAAAATTATGTAGTGTTGTTCAATAGTAAACTCCCAGTGTTTCATCTGTTTTGTGGTGGGTTGCTACTGGGATTCTCCACATCGTTAGAAACGACCAGAATTGGTGGAGCTAAAGACGAAGAAGGAGGGTTGGAAATCAGAGCCGAAATTGTAGCAACAGAATTAGTGGCACCTTGAGACACCATTTCCACGTCACTGGGTCTCGTGGAGGAGAAAAGTTCAGCAGTGGTTGCTCTAAAGCTTCGTCTTAAACTATTCAGTCTTTTGAGGAAGCGTAGACCAGTGGCTGTACTGTAAGAAGGAGGGGGTGTGTATTTTGGCGGTGGATCGTCAGTAAAGCCTCTGTTGTCGATTCCGTCGCTGTGACCAGTGACGTCAGAGAACACTGTCTGCTGACCATCAGGTGGCGTTCTGATGGATGGACGGTACAACATTTGTAACCTCTGAAAAAGACATGAAAGCCATTAGTAACCAACGTAACAATATTATTTCATTATAATAACAACTATTGAAATAGATTTTACTTTTAATTAAATCAATAAACACCTTTAAGAAAGATAATTGTAAGTTACTTGGATGGTAAAAATTTCAATCATACAGTCTTTGTTTATTTCTATAAAATAACATTTATTTTTGGCTATGATTTATAGGTACTGTTCGGTTTTGTTTAAAAGAGCCTTCAACGCTTTTGCGCATGCGTCAGGTCTCTTCGATTTCATCAAAATAGGTGTGAGGAGAAATAAAGAGGGGATGTTTACTTTTTATCAGTATTAGTGTACTAGTAATTGCGTTTTATTTGCGCTTTTCGGGAAAGAATTATGGAAAGAATAAATACTATTGCAAAAATAACAGGTACTAAAAAAAAACACAGGTCTTAGGAAAGTGCCCATCTCAGCGTATCACCCCTATGCGGGGTAGAATCGTCCGCCAGTGGTAGTTCTCGCTCTTGAAAACGAACAGTACAGAGAAAACTGAGGTAAATAATGAATTTAGAATAAAGTGGGCGCACTTGTTACAAAACCATTTTCGATGTATTTTGAAGTATTTTTGAAAATATCAATGTATTAAAATCAGTCCTAATATCAAAATAAGAAACGCCGCCATTAAAATAGAAGCAATATATCATCTTTTTAACAAAAAAACGAAATTAATCTTATTGTTTTCGATACCTTGTCTGTTGTTAGTGTGTGAAAACTTTCGTTAACGTTTTTCTTTATGTTACCAAATTTACGTTTTCCAACGAAGATTAAAGTTAAATTATAATAATTTCTCTGACGTTTCTTAAAAGTTGTAAAAGTAAAATGCCTTCTTTTATAATTTATAATTTTTTTATTTACTTTTCTTTCCTTTAATTTTTATTATCTAAACAAAATATGTAAGGTATAGGTTGTTGTACTTTCTAATCTTGTTTTTCCATCTTTTTTCTTTACACTTAATACAGTCTCACTTATACGAATACGAGGGGGTACCAAAAATTATTCGTATAAGTGAATATTTTGTGTAAGTGAATAACATAAAGGATTATGGGGGTTTCGCCGGGGAATGAGAAATTCTTCATATAATTAAATGTTTCGTATAAGTGAGTTTCGTATAATTGAGACTTCACTGTATTTACAATAGTGAAAAGTATACGAATAGGGCATATTTAATAGAAATGAAATCAATAAACAATGTATCTTACATCAAACAGATCAGCTGGTCCATTATACAGGTAGCGGCAGGTTTGAATAATTCCTGTTAACGGAATCAGGAAAAGCGGAGTAAGTTCTAGAAAGGTTCCAATCTGCCGGGCCCAGGTCGGCCAGTAACGATAGACTCTCTGGTCATACCAACTGAAGATTCGACCAAATCCTCCAGTTTTAAAAGAAGTTATTGATAAAACCTAAAAAAAAAAAGAAAATATTGAGTATTTAATATAAGAACCAAGTTTATAAGTAGTAATATTTCTTTAAATTTTTTATGTAAATAGGATAATGTAAAAAACATCTTGAAGAAGGAACTAGTTTCGGTTCCTAACGAACCTTTCTCAAGTCAAAAACATCTTATTAATTAAAAACACTGAAGAAATTAATATTTAATCTTAGAATTTTTTCCAGAAAAGCTTTGCCACTTCTGAGCCTATCTTTCTAAAAATGACCCATTCTTTTACTGTACAAGGATAAAAAAATAATTGTAAAATATTGTAGAATTGACGAGTTCTATAAATACTTTATAAAGAATATATTAAAGAATTCTCCATTAGTTTATCTCTATAACTGCTTACTGAGTATCTCAAAGTAAATACGGACAAATATTTCTTCTAAGATCTCTCATTTCAAAACCGTTTTGTGTTTCAAAATATATATAGATACAGCAGGGCATATCTGTTTTCATGTGTCAGTTATCGTCAGATTGGATAAGCTCCACCACAGTTGAGTTTAACACCATCAGTGATAAGTCCTTCAAAAACAAACCGTAGCAGAACCTATGTCCGCAAAAGACACCCGAATGTGCTAAGGGATGCGGTTTGACAGCACATTAGTTGGCAAGTGTGAGACATTATCATTTGAGACGTTGACTTTGTATCTCAAAGGCATCGTCTATGACACCCCCATCTGATGTAGCAGATGGATGTGACCCCAGAAAGGCCTCGCATTTTTTCCGTATACAAGGCAATCCATGCATCTACAGTTGTGGTGCGTGCATTACTATTGCTGGAAGGAACTTTGAATACCTACTGTGAACCTGTACATCTTACTGTCATATTGTAAACATAGGGCTAATGATAGACAACATGATATTACTAGACAACAGAAATACAGGACAACATGTCTTTTATTTCTGAACCTTAGTGTACCTTAGCACATTCAGGTGGTGTTTGCGGTCATACGTTCCACTATGAAACGGTTTGTTTTTGTGTTCCTGACCAACCTTTCAAGTTTGTACAGGGAATATTGAATCACCCTGTATACAAAATTCTGCATCACCCTTTCCAGATTTTCTAATTTTGAATTATGTATACATTTCCATCACCAAGTGTTCCAAGATTGGTCTAAATTAAGCCTCTAGTTAGTATTAGATAGGAAAAATCTAGAATAAAAAAGACTCTTTGAATAAAATTCTTAATCGAAACTGCATTTCCGGCGATCTTAAAATAACCACTGTAACTCAAAAAACTAATGGTGCTAGGAAACTGAAACTATACATAACCTTTCCACAACTGTTTTTTGATCTTTCAATGTGGCTATTTTAGAACAGAATCCCAACTATGATTGTTCCATTACTAATCTTTAATGAGGATTTCTTTTAATAGACTAATGTAACGCCTGTAGTTGTTACATAATTTCTTTATCTCTTACCCTCTATTCTTATCATATTACAGATATTGAATATTTTAGTAATATTTCCCATTTCTTTATTTCCCCCAAACTTCATATCACCATCTCTTTGTCTATCAAAATCAGTTGTCCGCCAGATGCTTCTCCATCTGGCATCCATCTTGCCTTCCCTTTGTCTTTGTTTTATTGCTTCTTTTGTATCCTTCTTTTGTCTTCTCTCCACCTTGCAGCCGGCTAACAGATGTCCCTCCTGTGTGACGTCACTCCAAGTGAACAGGACTCTGCAGGAATGTGAAACAATACACAGAGTGGGCCGAGCGGTGCTCTGAAAGGTGGGTGAAAACCCACTTCGATGAAAGGCGGGCGGACAGCCATATTTCCGCTGTTTTTTCGAATGCTCACCGCCTGAGAATAATAACCAGACTCCAAGCTGACAAAAGACGTACGTCTCCATCCCCAAGGAGCTGCTTAGCCCTATGCACGTGACTCAAGGATTCTGTTGTGCCTGAAAAGATGAGCGTTCTTCTAGATCCTCGGGATTCGTGCAGCAAAAGGCATTGCGGGAGAGTAGAGACCTACAAATCATCAAGATAGCAAACCCGATGGACTTTGGTCGCGTCTGCGAACGTTCCTCCAATCCACGGGTCTACATCATCGAGAGAATATGCTGCAAAGGTGAGACCGGCGATTCCACCCAACCTACCTGCTCCCGGCAGGGGTGCCCTTCGAGTGAGCAAGGGTAGAGGCTGAGCTTCGGGACTCAAATCCTCATCTTCGCCTTCGAGAACTGTATTGAACCAAGCGAACTCAATGTGAACTATGATAGTGCATATGAAGGTGGCTACATCAAGTGACTTTCATTTAGTTTCGGATATCCATGTGTGTAAATCTTATATTTTATCTTGTGTATCATCAGCTTAGTTTGACAGCCCCGGGGTAAGGCGCTCATCTTATGTATTTATCTCTTTCATTATCTTTTCTCTCTATACTCAATTCCTTGTAAATATATGTATATAATCCTTTATTAAATCCATCATACTTATTTTCTGAACCAGTTGATATGCCCCTTTCTATTTACGTTTATTCACTTGGGTGACATTAGTTACTGAGCGACATTGAGGGGAAATCCGCGCTGAGACATAGGTGCCTCGGGCAAGGCCGCGTAGACAACGGGCAAGTGTGAGTGGGGGCCTCTCTGTTTGTAAACAAACCCTTCCCTACTCGAAACGCAGGGAAGTGCAGTTGCTCCTATGTAATCCTTCTTGATTTCTAAAGTTAATTTCTAAAGTAACAGGGCCCAGCACAAGATCTTAATTACTTAGATCAAGGATTCCACTGTGCAAACTCTCCCTCGACCGTTCATTTTGCATGTGCGCCATCGAACCTACGGCAAGGCGTAACACTAATGATAATAAAATCTCCCTGATCCTACATAAAAATAAAATGTATGTGTTAACCTGGTATTGAAATAATGATTTTATATCATACTTATATATTTTTTATGTTGTTAAGTGTTTGTGTTTTGTAGTCAAAAAAGAAAAGTTTTATAATACTCTGTGTCCTTATTGTATTTAAAAGAAATAAAAATTTTGTTTAGGTTTTGAAAAATAATGTAGAAAAATAAAACATAATGTAGAAAGTATTTGTACCAGTAGTCCAATAGGGACAATTACACTCCAACTGAAAGAGATAAGTGGTGACAACCATTTCTTCATAAAATTTCCAGTTGCTAGAATTGTAACAATGTCATCACTGCTGTATGGACGGCCTAGAAAAAAAAAATGAAATATTATTGTTACTGTCTGACAAACTTATCATATCTCTTTAGTTAATTATGTTGCAAACATAAAACTACTGTCAAACATTATAATTTTTTATTAATTTTGTTAATTTGATAAGATTTTGGGATAGCTGTTTCTGGCCTGTTAGCTCTCATCAGTCAATACTTGTTGATTCAGATACAGAAAACAATATAAAACAAAGTGAAACCATGAAGAAAAGAACTTGTTTAAACTACCTTCAGTTACTAAGGATATTAACTCTTTGGCTATTGTATTTTCTTTCTTTTTATTTTAAAACTGTAAAACAATTTGATTATTCACTCATGTATTCAATTTAACTAGGACCCTGTATCTGAGTCTATGATATTTCGTTTATTATTTGTTTTTAAAATAAATTAAGTAGTTTATTTTAGCACTATATAATAAAATTCAATTTGGAAGGCATTTTTATATCAGATTCCCTTGTTTTTCCTAATGCTATTCTTAGCTAAGAAGGAATGGCAAAATACAGGTTGATTCAACCTTGTAACGTCATAACTTCAACACAGCTTTCTGGAGGTCATCATAAGGGAAAGAGGGATATAAATGTTTAAAAAAAAAAAATCAACATATACTAATAAAACACTAAAAAGGTTTTCATTACATTAAATACACAGAAATCAAACAGTTGTATAAAATGTTAGCCTCAGTATAAGCTCCACCCCCAAATCCCTTTCCAATACTCAATTGGAATCAATCTGTAAAGTAACAGGAAAGCTTTGTACAAGTTCTGTTTGAACTTGGCAATGGTATTCGATAAATCAGATTTTTGAATGACTCTATAAATAAGTGAAATTTCTTATTTTCTTACTTATTTGAATGCAATAAAGATCTTTCATTGTGTAGTTATTGATAAGTAGTTATTGTACGGTAGTTATTATGTAGTTATCTACTTGAATTCCTGGGCCCTGATCAGGATCTGACAGTTAAGAAATATAAAATATCACTTCGTACTTAAATTCTGGGGTTTGGAAAATTTTTCACAGTTATTTCTAGCTTATATCAAGATAACTGCCTTCAAATCAAGTATAATTTAATAATACAATATAGTTATAAGAAATTAGATTAACTAGTTAATGTTTTGAAACTTACCTCTCACAATAAATACAGCTAGGATCTGTGTAAGATAAATTATCATAATCCACCATGCAGAACCAATGCAGAAATCCATGAAATATATCACATATATGCCATACTGTAATACAGAAAAAAGCGTATTTAAATCGTTGAAATATATTAAAAAAACGATAAAAACTAGTGAGATATATCTTCAGGTTACCAGTAATTATAGAATAAATGCTAATTTAATATCATAACAGTATTTATATGAATAAGAGAATATATAATAATTATAAAAATAAGAGGGATTAACAATCTTCAGATTTGTTTTATTCAAAAATAAAACGATTTTCTTAAAATTCTAACAGTTCATTTTGTCTCAATCTCCCACAATGGAAATCCGTTAAACTTGGATTTTACGTATTACTATGTCACTATAATATTTTACAGATTTTAAAATAAAGCAAAACTAAACTTTAGAAATTCTTTTCACAACATTTAGCAATTGAAACAAATATAACTTTTTAAGATTTGTATAATATTTAATGCTACTTTTTTTTTTTATCCAATTTTCTATATGTGAACATTATATAAACAGTCTACTCTTTTTGATTTTATTAGTTTATTTTTGATTTTTAATCTACTCTTGTCTTGATTTAAATTAGGTTAACTAAATTTTTTACATTATTTTTTGCTTTTAAGTAATTATTTATTAATATTATTTTTTGTTTGTCTCACTCAAGACAATGAGGTTTTAGCCTAACAAAATCTGACAGTGCTTTATTTGTCTACGAATGGTGCTGCCATCTATTGAGTTTAAAAGGAAACATTTTCTTAAGTCGTGTTTCCTAACTCTATCACTAGATGGCAGCAGTGTTAAGATTACAGAAAACTATACTAGTACAATAAGTTACTTCTCAGATAAATATAAAATGATTCAGAGGAGGACATTTTTGCAAAAATATTCTTTCATTAGTTCGACAGTTCCATTAATCATTTATTTTATTACAAAATATTTATTTCCTTACCTCTGTCACTAGCGGAAGTCCCAGAACAAAACCCATAACACAGGCGACAAAAGTAATCGTCGTCTCCCAAGCTCTCAGAACCTGGGGTTTGATGGCCATAATACTTTCAATGACACATCGCCATATTGCCAGCTGAAATACAAAAATAAAAGCAAGGAATTAATATTTAAAATATGCAAAACATATACATAAAGTAAAATAGACCTCTACATAAAATATACATTCCAATACTTTATAAATTTTCATTTCTTTATATACATAGATATATATATCTACAGTAGAGCCCCGATTATCCGAGTTAATGTGGACCAAGACTAACTCGGATAACCGAAAAACTCGGTTAAACCGAAAATTGTAAATAAAATAAATCGTTTAGGCTTAAATGTATATTTTAACAAATATAAAAGTTATACAGATACACCACATACAATTCATATTGTTACGATAATTAAAGAGTTCTTTTACTTAAAAGTCTTAATTGTTTTTTGATTTACGTTACTTTGGCGTTTTGCTGCAGCAATATTTCGGCATTTTTTTAAGGATAACCAAGGATTGTTGGTGTCGAAATCATTCCCCGATTCCAGGTAGGGGTCATATGACTAGACAAACAAATATTAATTTGCCAAAAAAAAAAATCCTAGAAATATTTGATAGCTCGGTTAAAGCGGAAACTCGGATAATCGGGGCTCGGATAATCGGGGTTTTACTGTATATATATATTTTGTATTGAAATTTTTGAAATTAGTTGAATAAATTGTTGTACTCCAATGATATTACCTACTTTAAAAACTAAAATCTATGTAAAAGCTTAGAAAAAAAATAAAAAAAAGAGTTTACAAAACTTTTTGAATGCTATTTACGGCTTACTTAAAATTATTGTTATTATAATTTTATTTGGTTTGGCTTTTAAAAATATTGCTATCGTTAGTATTATATCCTTCCTATTAGACATGATTTTATGATCATAAAAGTTTTATGATTTTTAAAATATTGTTATATTACTCCCTGATTAAAAAATCATTATTGTGGATATTTTAAAAACAAACAAAAAAGCTGCGCAACTTTGTAAAGAATATAATCAAAATTATGAAATTTATCAATTTTCAATTAATTTACTAACTGTTCATGTGGGTATCAGAAAAATTATTTGAGATTTCAGAATCTAAATAAGATTTGCATAAAATAATAAATTTGTAAAAGTAATATTAATTATTAGATACTTTCAAAACCAAAAACACAAAATTCTTACCTGCTGGGCTAATCCAAAACTAATGAAGGTGAGATACCACAGTATAGACCAGAAAGGAGAAATGTTTTGGACACCAAGATAAGCAATGGCTGCAGGAAAGAGTTCCGTTGCTAGTCTATACACTTGGTAGTTACTGTGTTCTCTTTGGTCTGTGTTGCCATTTACCATTTCTTCACCAAGAAGTAAATTATTGGACCAATGAGATCTTAGAGAACTGTAAGGAACTGGATTTGGTACAAGGAAGATCTTTTTCTTTTCTGTTTCTAAGAAATAAAGGCAAATATATGCATGAGTACTAAAAATTAATTTTGACTCGCAAGTACAAAAATAAATAAATAAAAACCTATTCACACCTTTGCTATCACATTAAACTAATTCAAAAGCAGAAATAACTATTTGATGTACTTTTTTGTTTGTTGGCAAAAATCAAACCGAACTCTATATTCAGTAAATGTATAAGAATTCGATTTTGTGGTATTATAGCACTTACAAAACATAATGTAACATTCCTAAAACTTCTTATGACTTTATAATTTTTACTCTTATAATTTATCCAAGTTAATTCTCTTAATACGTAAATTTATATAGTGTTTTTTTTTGTTTTTTTCATGTAATTATTGATTTTTAATTTCGCAATATTGCAATATCTGTAAACTTACCAAAAGATGAGGCCACAAACTCCACTTTGTCGATCCGATAAATTATAGCAAAACAAGAACAAGTCAGAAATGCTGCTACTAATAAAGAACTGAGGGTAACAATAATCACAATGGTTGAATCCCTAGAAAAAAAAATAACAGCTGTTAAAAAAAATATATGTACTCAGTGTGCAGTGTTAGTATTTACTAATTAAGCTGTTTTAACATGCAGCTAAGAACTAATTAAACATAAGAGACCATAATGCACCTTTACATATATAATACATTAACAATTAAAATTAAAACAAGGCTATAATATATTAACAATTAAAATTAAAACAAGGCAATGTTTCAGAGTTCTAGTATTCGAACGTTTTCGTCAGACAATGAAAAAGAACGAAAAAGTTCGAATACTGACTTTGAAACGTCGTCTTGTTTTAATTTTAATTGTTAATATATTTATGTGTAAAGATGCATTATAATCTCTATGTTTAATAAGTATTAATATTTATTTATTTATTTATCATATATACAGTATACATCAATCAGTGTTTTGTAGTTAATGACGCAAGAACAACAGAAGCTATGCTACGCCAGGATTAAATTTAGTTATCTCATTATCGACTTATCCTGGCGATAATACTTTTTTACTTTTATATTTTTATATTATGTGTAATCTTTAGCTTTTTCATTGGATTTGCTTCAATCCAATAGTAACTGTAGCCATTACTGCCTGTCTGCTTGTTTTTACGGTAAAATTCGACCACATAATTTATTATCTATAAGAGTTAATCTACATTAATCTACATAAATGTAGAAAATGTATACCTAATTTGATGTCCACTAATTATAAACATAACAAAAAAATCAATTAAAAATTTTTAGAAGATTTTTAGAAAATTTTAGAAAAATTTAGACTTACCTTTTAATGCTATGTTTTAGCCTGTTATGGCTCGTTATTTGCATTAAAACTGCACCATGCAGACCCCACGTAAAGAATACTTCTCTAGCTGCGGCTACCCATGATGCACCTGAGGTAAATATTTCATACATGAAAGTGTTCTTGGTCATCACGTATTCCGTATAAGCATCAGCCTGTCTTAACAATTCAACAGATACAATGAGGAATCCAATTAAGGGGAAGAAAGCGAATGCAAACACCACCTATAAACAAATAAAACAAACCTGTTTTCAGTATTTATTTCGTATCAAGTCAGTTTACATATATGTGAAAAATATCGTCTTTTTTAAAAAGTATTAAAATTGCAAAAAATAGGCTTTTTGCTAAAATTACAATGTTTATTTCATATTTCCTTCCTAGTACGATAGAAATCAAAATTAATAAACAATAAGTTCCTGAAGAACTTAAAAACCTACTTTCAGTAAAATGTTGTTCTTATTAATTTTTTAAATTGCTTAGTTTTTTTTTTTGTTGTTTTTTTTTTTTTCCTTTTATTTTTAAAGTCTAATATTTGCTGAATAGAAGTAGTACGATAAATTTAAAGTAAGTAACGTGTGTAAATTGAATTATGAAGAATTTCAGGCCACACCACACAACAATTAAAAATAAAATTTATGTACAATTAAAATACTCGAGTACTTTCGAAATGATCAACATTTCTTTGAAGAAATTTTTATCTGTTTTCTAACAGATCTGGACTGACTTAAAAATTAAATAATATAAAAAAGGAAAGAAAATAATAATAGATAAAGAAAATAACATAGAAATGAACAGATTCGTACCTTTCCGTATGATTTCAGTCCTTTACTTAAGCAAATAAATATTATCATCCACACAACAGCTAAGTTAAAAACATTCTCAAACTTTAATTCCCCAAAAGTTTGCATCTGTGGCGAACTTTCGTCTATAGATCGACGTAAAACTTGTAATCTGAAAAAGAAATTGAAAAAATAGGTCAGAATAATTGGAAAAAAAATTAAAGGGTTAAAGTGAAGATGATGGTACCAACCCACATTGAACTATTTCCAAAATGGCGGTCGGGAATAATACAATTCCTCTATTACCGTATTTGCCGGAGTATAAGACTCAATCCCTTTTCAGGGGCAGGTTTTTGGGGAAAATTTTTATTTTACTGATAAATGTATGTATTTATTTTTGAACATATCATAGATACATTGATTGAAAACAATTTCAAAGGACTGTTTTGGTGTAAAATAATCCTGTCTTAAGTTCTGGCCATTTCAAAATTCCTTCACGGCGATTAATCAAACGTGGTCTGTTCTTGTTTTCTTTTAAGTTCGTATCATTTTTTCGCTTGGCCCAAAATACCCTGCTATTGTTGTTTGCCAGTTTCTTTTGCCATTCAATATCTAAATGGAAAGTAATACAGTGAAACCTCCGAATAGCGGACAGTCAAGGGACCGGAAGTTTTATCCGTTATTGGGAGGTGTCCGCTATTGGGGAGGACTATCTTTTTTTTATTTTTTAGCTTATAGCATGTCATTTAATGAAAAATTACGTACAATCTTAAATTTCTACAATTAACATTGCCCTACGAGAAAATATGAACAATTGCAAACTGTTTACTATTTTTCCTTTTTAAATGAATGCTAATCCATTAGTCTTACTTAAAATAATTACAAAATTAATTACAGTATTAATTTTGTCATTATTTTAAGTAAGACAAACGGATTAGAAAATTAATTTTATTAACTAAAGTAATCAGTTAACAGAGTTTGACATTTCTTTTTTGCATTGAAAACATGTTTCTCAATATGAATATTTAAATCGTTTAACTTTGCAAGGCCTTCAGAGTCCCCATTGCTTCCAACGCCTTTTCTTGCAATAATGGCCCATTTGCTCGTGCAGCGCAAAACCAATCGAAGACAATAGAGTCGGTCGCACTTGTCTCCGTTTCCTAACTTTGATGTGTTTGGAGTTTTCGTTGGAGTTCGTGATCCGTAATTTCAAAATTTCCTCTGGGCGCTACGTATTACTGTAACCTGATTCTATTGCTTTTGAAAAACAACCCAAGATCGTTCATTTTCTGTAGAATGTTGTCCGTTATTGGGAGTGTCCGTTAATCGGAGGTCAATACATGGAAACGTCTATGTTAAGGGACTGGGGATTGCAAAATTGTCCGCTATTGGGGGGTGTCCGTTAGTGGAGGTTTCACTGTATTAATGGTTTTGAGCCATTGGGTTAATAAAAAACGTAATTTAAAAAACTAGAATATCACTAATACCATCCACTTGAAATACCATTGAACTCCTGGCTTTGTTAATGTTGTCGTTATGGAACTGCGCAAGTGCAAGCTGTGGAGACCGACAAGAAACCAGATGCATTATATCCGTTTCACCCATACATAGTCTTCTTACATTACAGTTGTGTATATTTTAAATTTCTTACATATTTAACTCGAAATAATGAGTTACACGAGTTTGTCTTACGTTAATTTTTAACAAATTTTTAGGGGAAAAAAAGTTTCTTCTTCGCCAGCAAATACAATAACGATAATTCCAATTTCACATACTTTTTGCTTAAATAGTAATGTCTAATATAAAGTGTAATATTTTTAATTGCATATAATTAATAAAAATATAACCAACCTAAAATAATCAGGTACAGAAGATCGATAGGACGAAAAATTTCCAGCATTATTACAAACTGGAGTGGCACCTATTAAAGAAAAACAAATTATAAAAATAAACAATTTTCTTATTTTAGGCTAATAATTTTATCTCACTTCCAAATAAGAAGTTCCTGAAAAAAAATAAAGGTCTATTTCCTTTCTATTTATATTTTATGCAAACATTAATCAGGATTAAACTTTACTGTAGAGGAACTAAGAGTTAATCCATTAATAAATTCTAATGATTATATATTTGTGTGTGTGTGTGTGTGTGTGTGTGTGTGTGTGTATATATAAATTCTTCACCAAACATTGTATTTTGCAGAAAGTACCTTATTTCTGGTATATCATATTTTTTTTCTGCTTAATTTTTTATATTCACGTCAACTAGCATTATTGTGAGAATTAGTTATATGAAGCCAATTTTTCTTTTCTCTTTTTGAAATATGCCTAAATCTTATAATGATTGGCCTGTTTTTATTATAATGGATCTCCCAAATCTATGGAGAGCTTCTATTTTTTTCTGTGGGGTTTTGAAGTTGTCAAGTTTCCGAGATTTTAACATTCGCTCTGTGTAGAAGCC
>JAFIDM010000179.1:17001441-17012853 GCA_023159025.1 Thereuonema tuberculata
AGAATCCGAAATGGGAGCTTTTTTAAAGCTAAAATAATTTAATAGAATGTAAATTCTTTCGAAAAATTAGCTGGTTTTGAGCTGAAATGTAATTAATTCAGTTATTGTATAAAATCCAGAAGAGTAGAATATGATTCATTCATATTTAAACTGTCCTATTTTAAATTTTCAGATTTTTAGTTGTATTTTTAACACTTACAGAACGATTTGAACTTAGACTTCCAAATCGTCCCAACTGACTTACGCCTCCCTTTAATGCCAGCCAATACAGTTATGTTATTAGTGTAGATTAATGGAATGATTAACTCTACACAAATTTCTTTAAAAGAAAGAATATATTGTAAGAAAAGAAGTTTAAGGTATCCATATAATTTACAATTAGATATCAAGCACAGGCACAAAGCTAAAGGAAGGATTTGCACCTTGAGTTGTCACCGGGAAGAGACTGGGACGGACCGTTTCGTCCTTATTAGGACTCATCAGCCAGCCAAACTCCTCCGATGACAACTAGTGCGCGAGATGATTTCTTCGGTGGGAGGTCCCATTCTCGGGGGTGAGAACCGGGATACTATCACCTGGCGCACTTTCTGAGCTGTCATCGGAGAGTTTGGCTGGCTGATGAGTCCTAATGAGGATGAAACGGTCCGTCCCAGTCTCTTCCTGGTGACAACCCAAGGTGCGAATCCTTCCTTTAGTTTTGTGCCTGTGCTTGATATCTAATTTTTAAAGAATATATTATTATAAATAAATACAAGAACTTTCTAAATTCCGAAAACTCATTTTCAGAATTTCCAATATTTATTTGCGAGGTGTTTATGGGAAACAACATAAATAGAGATTTATTTATTTATTTATTTTTCAGATCATAAAAAAAAAAAAACCAAAGTATTTAGAATAAGACGATCCTGAAAGAATTTGAAGCCTTATTTTTTCTTAAATCTTGTGTTTTCATTTTTCTTGGAATTATTTCTGAAAATCATGAAAATAATATAAAAGACAACTTCCTCTCTATTTTTAAATTATATCTACTGAATTTCTTCTGTTTATTTTTCGAAATAAATTAATTGAGGAGTTAACTGAGTTATTGTTTACTCAAATTCTTTAAATCCGATTAATTTTTATTATATTAAAGCTCGCGCAGCTATTAAGAGGATGAATAGGATGATTAACATAAAAGGGTTAAGATATGGGGTCTAATGGGTATCTTGGGAATATCTGTCATGCCCTTAGTTCTTGTTAAGGGTCAACAAGAAAAAAAATTTGGAATGTAAAAGTCAGATCGTTTCTTGTCCATAAATACGAATATCAAAGTTCAAGAAGATCCACATTCTAGTGGTTCAAATGTTAATATAAGGATTGCAAAGTAAAAGAAAAACAGCGACAGTGTATGCTGATAACATTGAACTTAATGTTTGTTATATCAAATAATAAAACAATCATTGAATATGAATTAGAATAACAGGAATATCTCAATTTAATCAGAAGGGTTCAAATCTCCGATAGTTTAAATAGCATTTATAGGACTTTTCTTTTCTTTTACTTCGTGCGACTGTAGAAGTTTTAAAACTGTAGGCAGACATTTGTCCAATCACAGACGTCAACTCCTTTAGCTGTCCGTCTGTCTGTGTTGTTTTTCGCTAATAACATTTTAGCCGCTGACTGTATCTTCCTGAAACTTAGCATTCCAATGTATGGACAAGAGACGATTTGATATTTTTTATCTGAGAGATCTTGTCGAGGAATTAACGCTTGAAGCTAACGAAAATTAATATTGAAAAGCATTCCAAACAAAAACAGTAGGTAATCCTTAGCTATGGAAATGAACGTAAAGCAGCAGCACAAGAATAATTGCCTTTTCTGATTCAATTATGGTGAGGATTTGGGAACAGCTGTTTCACTCTTCAACGGGATCTTCAGCCCAAACCCGCCTCCCTCGATAAAAGAACCAGAAAGGCGCAATCCTATGTGAAGGTCACCGACCAATCTGGCAGTGACCCCCCCAAAGGAAAAAAGGCAAGAAATAAAATCGAATCAGAAAAGGCAATTATTCTTGTGCTGCTGCTTTATGTTCATTTCCATTAATATTTCAGCAAGTAAAACTTCTTATTTTTGTTTAATCCTTAGCTAATCCACTAATTCCGCTCGCTTTGATATGAATAAATTCAATCGGATTCAAATCACATAAGAAAGGGATGAAACACAAATATTCTCATAGGAAGACATTAGAACCGAAAGAATGGTGTCTAACAATAATTATTAACTCGTTTAGTAATCCACTAATTTACGCCTGCTTTGATAAGATTCAAATGAATCGACTTTAGCCAATTTGAGTAAATAACGAGCATTTAATTATTTTTTTTCAGAAAACAGAAAACTTCTATATTTAGCAGATATTATAATTTAAAAATCAAAGTGAAATTTTAGTTTTTTTTGCTTTGTTTTTTATTGAGTCGCGATTTACAAAAAAATATAAATAAACATTTTAAAGTAGGTTGGCAGTTTTTTCAGGAACTCGTTGTTGAAAATTTGCGTTTTGTAACGCAGTGTGGAAAGTGTAAGAGAGTTTCTTTTGTGTACTGGTTTTCCTTCGAAAGAATGAGGTGAAATACTTGACAAGGTTACAAGTCTCTAATTCCCATTGCACTGTTCAGCTCAAGGTTATTTTGATGCGTATTTTTCCCTATCATTCGGCATGGTTCCATTTCAACACAAAAAAAAAGAGTCAAGTCTATGTTCTATTTATTTTAATTATTCAGTTTTTTTTAAAAACGAAACCAAAAAAATGTATATTTCTGATACCTAATTATCAAATTTACCTTTTATGAACAATTGAGAAATAATATATTAAAAAAAATTACTTGAAATCGTGTTCGGCAAAGCGAAAATACGTATAATTCGAGCTTTACGAGTTACAGGTTAGAACACCAAGTACCTGAAACACTTTCCTTAAAATATATGCCTTAGTTTTTTAGTTTCTCTGCTTTTTTTTCATTTTATTTCATTTCTTTCTAAAGTCGTGAGAATAGTATAACGAAATGTTTATGCTTTAAACTATAATATATGTCAAATACTAGAACTTAAAGTCTACTTCCTTCAAACTTTATTTCTTAAAATTTCGTTATTTTTATTTATTTATTTATTTATTTTTTAAAGTCTTGAAAACGAAAAAAAAAAAAAAATTGACATTTCAAATTCTAATTGAATTTAAACAAATTTATCATTTTCTAATAAAAAAGAAAAAATTAAAACCTCCATTATTTACTAAAAATTGTCAACTCGGATTAATTTTTAATCCTTTCAATCGGATGGATTAGCGAAAAGGATTAACTCGCTAATCCAATATAGCTTCTCTGTGTGTTCTTTTGTCTCCTGCTCGCCCGAATTTCTAGATAAGGACACATTTAGAAAATATTTCAAATATAAAGTTACATCGTTTCTAGTCCTTAAATAAGTACGCCAAGTTTCAAGAAGATCCTTCCGGCGGTTCACGAGTAATCAGGGAAGAAGCTACGCCAAATATACAGCAAATAGACTGACTTCAGCCTCATTGGAAGATAGCATTTAACAAACAGACGAAAAATTTCTATTTTTCACCAAAAAGCTTAATTAAACCTTATTATTTACTTAAATTATCTAAAATCGATTATTTTAATCATATCAAAACACGTGCAAATTAGTATATTACTAAGCAGATTAATATCCATTGTTAGATAATATTTCGGTTTTAAATGCTTTTAATTGGGTTTTTTTTTCGTTACATTGATGTGCTTCTTCATTGTCGTTTCTCGATACGGTTTCATACAGGAAAAAAATAAAATTAAAATTATTTAAAAACTACAGTACATAGTTTGTAGTCCTTAAATAAGCATATCAAGTGTCAGGAGGATTCATCCTGTGGTTAAGTTATTATGAGGAGAACATACGGACACGAATAGACTAATTTGAAGAGCCTTACTGCTAGAAAAGTGGGTTAAAAAAAGAGTATTCCTTGTGTTCAACAAAAAAATTATTTATTTATTTATTTATTATTTATGTATATATCGAACAGGCAAACCTCAAGGCTAGCCGTTTGAGTTTCGCGAAGCAAAGATTTCAATCAATCATTTGCAATTTAGAATAGTGTAAAAAAAAATGAATGAAAAAGAGCAAAGTCTTAGAGTATTGCCTTTCTTCGCTGTCTAAATTGTTTCTAAATTTTAGTTATTTTAATTCCCGTTTGTGTCGCTGATGACGTGAGGATCAACTGGCCTCACCTTCACAGAAACAGTGATATGGTTTTTGTATTGTCTGTTTTCAAATTCCACATCACTGTTCTCACATGTTTTGTGTGATCGCAAGAAAGAACTGTATTCCTAACGAACGACTTTTCCAGCAAATTCATTTACCTACTTAAATATTAATTAATTTCTTTTTAATATTCTCTTCAAAAAAATAAAATAGAAAGACTTGTTTTTAATTTCTTGTATTCTAAAAGTCTTTATTTAATCTAAGATTCTTTTGCAAATTTATTTTAATACATTTCCTGCATTTGTATTTTGTTTGGTCCTCGATATACGTCGTTTCGCAAATACGTCGTTGTTTAATTAATATACTCGCACTTACGTCGTTTACCAGAAACATACAAGCGTATTTTACATCTCTTTCTCCATCTGTACTGTATTAAATATTTAAAACTACAAATAAATTTTAATTACAAAACTGTAATAGGAAGAATAATTAAAAAGTTATTTTTAAGTTTTATTTCATATCTTCACAGAGTATTTTCTAATTATAATTTTATAATTACTATAAATTATGCTGTAATACAGTTACTGCATAACAAAATACATATTTCCTATTCATATACATTTCCATATAAATTCGAATTTTTAAGTTACCTGGGACCGTAGTTTTCTTAAAATATATGAGTTCAGGAATTCGAATTACGGTGTTTCGTTATACGTCGTGCGCTTCAGGACCTACAACGTATATCGAGGACTCCTAACATTTCCAAATTATGTATAAATATTTTTTTTTCATTCGGCTTTATAACGTAAATAGTATCACTAACAACATTTATAGATACTTTTATAATTATACTTATTAATACTGACTTTTGAACAAAGAACTGGAACTAGAATTAGTTTACTCTTTTTAGTAAACTTTCTAGCATTGTTTATTGACAATAATAATAGTTTTTATAATAATAACAAAGAAAAATTTTATTTGTAAAAATAATCAAAATAACTTACCTCCATATTGAAAACATAAGAATGAGAACCGGCAAATATTACTAATGCCCAATGTACACGCCAACGCTGCTAACATACTGCAGGGGGCGTGGGGCCAAAATCCCACCCTTTTCATTCGATCCTCGTTGGATTCATTGATAAATCGATGCAGGGACATGTCGTCGGAGTAATCCCACAGATCCTGAGAATTATCCAAGGCGTTCGTAGGAGTGTCTGGGGATTGACGACTCCTTTCTGAATTGGCACTAATTAAAGACGCCTGGCTTGCACTCGGAGCAGCGCTTCTGTTCATGGGTACGAGAAGGTTTCTAGTGAACAGAGGTTGCTCAGTGCGCGGGGTAGTCCTACGAGCTCTCCTGTCGTTATTCGTTCTTCCTGTTCTTGGGGGCTGGGTAGTGGGCCGATTGGGTCTCTGGGTGCTGGTGGACAGAGTTTCCAGAATGTTGGCTCGGTACTGCGACCCATTGCTCGGGGACGGCTCTACTGTTCTGTGGCTTTGCTGGGGCACTGTCTGCTCGGGGGAGGAGGGGTTCTCCACAACTGTCCTTGCAGGGATCACAGGTTCAGCAACAATCATCCTATTCTGCAAGACCCCAGCATCAGAGGTCTGCTTATGTTGCTGCTCCACTTGCTGAATCACGTCAGCGTTGCTCTGTGCATGGTAGAAACTGGCATTTCGTCGGAAACCAGTTCGAGGCGGAAGTGGAGGGGCTTCTGGATCAGTTCCCTCTGTGGCAGGAGGCGTTTCTTGCTTGCGACTCTTTCTTCGCCACGTAGATCTACGGAACAGCAAGCTCAGAAAACTGTCTTCCTCTTCAATAGGAGAGTTGTCAGTTGCCTGACTTGTGCCACCTTCTGGACTGTCAACAGGAATATTTAACACTGCTTGGTCGTATACATGTTTGGAATCACAGGCTATTGTCTCTGTGTTATTCTCATTAATATCTAAAATCTCGGAATTCTTCTTTCTTGTAGAAGAGTTGAGATCATTGATAGCGTCTTCAGTGTCTTCATCTGGCAAGCGTCTCCGTTTCCTTCGGAATGAAAGACTTCTTGACCTCAACAACTTACGTTTATCTCTTTGACAAGAGACTCCTTCGTCACTGCTAGGACATTCGCTATTGACGGTACGACTGATGACGTCATCGCTGGCCACCTCTTTAGGAAAGGCAGCCAAATGGTCGCCATCACCTTCCATTACGTCCACATGCGATCTAAAAACGAAAAAGAAAAACAGAAAAAGAAATTAGATAAAATACAAAAAACATAATAAGTGAATTATAAAAACAAAAATATAAATATGAAATTAAATACAGAAATATGAAATTATATAAATATATAATATTTAAACTGCTTTACTAGTTTAAAATAAAATGTAAATAATATAAATACTAAGATAATAATATAAAAATAAAATAAAAGTTTACATATGTAAATATTTAAATAATATAAACTGTGATGTGCGATTTTCGTACTCTAGTTCGATATTTCGGCTCGGTCCCTTGAGCCTTCATCAGGAGACATTTGAAGGTTACATTACAAAGTAGGATAATCCTCATTGAAGCTTCGAAGCTTCTGTTATATTTGTATATTTAATTAATATGATTTAATTATCATCCTTAAGATCCAGTTACTATATTTGTAATAAATATGAAACTTAAACTAAAAGCTAAGAATTATAACACGATCAGTTTTTATTTAATTAAAAATATTAAATGCTATTAATTTTTAATGTTTATTTTTATGTCTTAAAATAATGTAAAATTTAAAAATAAAAATAAAATTTTCATTTTAAATTTAATTTAGAATTATTTTAATCCAATAAAAAGTTTAATTAGAAAAAGTACAAAGTTATAAACTGAAATGAACATTTATATAATTTCTCATCAAGTTTAGTTAAATATTCAGGACGTAATCAAAGAAAATGAACACAAAAACATAAAAAAAATGAGATCCCACGAGATGTTTTGGTACTTGCAGAGAAGTTCAAGAAAAACGTATAGCCTAATCTTAGAAAGGCCTTTAAAGTAAGTCTTTTTTTTTTCTTTCTTTCTTTTTCGTCTAATTTTACAATTTTGATTCTGTAGCTTTGGGTTGTATTTTAGGACAATTTTTAAATAAAATTCTAAATATTTTAGGTAAAATTTTTTCTAAGCCATAAGTGAAAATATATATCCAAGAAGTATACATCACAAAAATCGAGTCAGATACTAAGTTTTTCAAGGTATATTTTATTGCTAAGAAAAATGTGTTGCACTGAAAAACGATTTTGTACGACCTACATTAAGAGAAGGGAAAGAAAAAAAAAATTAAAGTAACAGTCTGGAACTGTGAATTAAACACAAAAAGTGAGGTGGAAAAAGGCTTCTTATCCACAATTTCACTCTGTAGCTTTTTTTTTTCCTCTCTTTCAATTCCGTCCACAGAAGGAGATAAGGTGCTAATTCTTTCGGAAAGGTATATTAACTAACATGAGTTGCACATTTTGCTAATCCAAGGCATCCTTTACAACATACAGGCAAAAGAAATACGCAATTACATACAAAAACAAATATGGTCCATTGACGGTCTAACTATGCTCAGAAAAACACCGTTCAAATGAACTCATCTAGAGAATAAATAGTCTATCCACGCAGTTTTAACAAAGAATTACAAGTTACAATTTATAAAAAAAGTAGTGTTTAATTTGAGTTAAGTAGCCGAAATATAATTATTTTTGATATTTCTTATATTTATTATTATTTTGTTTTATTCATTCTTAAACTCTTCATTAGCTTCTAATTCATTGTTATAAATATTTTTATTCTTTAACTAACCCACAATGTTTGTTACATGCCATTAATACATTATCGTATTACATTTAGTGGTTTTCTATTGTGTACTGTATATTTTTTAACATTATTTGACCTAGATTAATTAGATTAGATTAATTGAAAGTGGGTGGCATGACTGCCGAGCACGTCGACCTGAAAGATCTTTTGTACTATCCCACGGAAAGAAGGACAGACGGAGAGAAAGACTAAGAAAGGATGGTGTGAGAAATGCAGGGGAAACGGGAGAACCCCGGGAAAACCTGCCCAGCGCGGATCGCCACCATCAACGAAACCCACTTGAGAACCGAACCCGGGACTCAGAGGTGAGAGGCCAGTGTCTTAGCGACATCGCCAACCGCGCGGCCATTTATTTGACCTAAGTACCAGTTGATGGGAGCCTACACCGGGACTTGACTGTAAAAAAAAGCAGCAAAAAAATTTTAAAATTTGAGAAAATAAATTTTCTTTGGCTTTTTTTTTCTTATTTTCTCAAATAACATTCTTTGAGCCTTCTGCTTTATTATTAAAGTCCTTTCATTCTACGAGTCGTAGGAAAAGGATTTGGTTGATGTCGTAAGGCACAACAATTTATTTTTCTTGTTTTTCTTTGATTGGGGGTTACTTCCAGATTGGCGATGACTCTCAGCAATAGGATCTTGCCTTTCCGATTCTTTTTATCGGGAGAGGCAGGGTTGGGCTGATGAGTCCGTAGAAGGACGAAACGGCCGTACGTAACTCCTCTCCTAATAATTGAATCGGAAAGGCAATTTCTATTTGATTCAGGTGCTGTTATTTTGTTTTCTTCTCTCTTTTTGGTTTCTTCAAATTTTAGTAATTTTAATAATAGTTCTTCAAAAATTAATAATTATTATTATTGTTACTTCTTTAACGGTCGCGAAAATATTACGAAGAAAGCGTATTGTAAAACTGAATTAACCTACAAATGTTGACTTTAAATCGACTAATTAGAAATAGTCTTAATCAAACCAAAGCACGTGCAAAGATAAAATGGATTACATAATGGGAATCCTACAAAACTGATTTGTTACACCTTAATAACTCAACAAATAAAAGTTGGTTTCATTAATATTTTCAAAAACTGAAAATTCTGTACTGTTTGTATTCAGTAAATGTCAGAATTCAACAATAAATACATAACAGGTATACTGTTTACACAACTTTCAAACAAAGTTAGGATAGCGATTAGTAAACCAATCACAATGCTTCGCAACGTCTTCTGATACGTAATTTATGTTGAATTATTATTTATGTTTTCACTGAAAAAAAGACATGTTGATAATGCCAAATTAAAACTTCTCTCGACTATTTACCATTATTTCAATACCAGTTGCTAACAATAAGTATTTATATAAATAAATAAATATATGTTATTTATAAATACAATGCTGTTTTGCAAAGTAACAAGCCTTTACCGTAATGGCGACGTCCTGTGATAAACTCATACGGAAGTGCCTGACCAGAGTAATCGATGATACATGCGCAGATCTCACAAAAACAGGGCGGCCATCATTCATTTTTTTTACTATAGTGCTTTAATTTCCTTATTATTATAAATGTGATTGTTGCGAATGCAAAAGGCGCAATTGTTGCGATTGTTGTGAATGAGATTTTAATGATACTTGTTCACAGTCGGACGGACAATCATGGAATGTAAGGCATCTGATACTTGTATCAGAAGCCTAAAGCAAAGGAAGAAAAATAATAAAAAAAGACTTCAAGTTCTATAAGGATCTTCTGGTTTCATCCTATTTTACTATGTGAAATAATGAATATTTAAAATATTAAAAATAATCAACAATCCTATTCTGATAATGGGTGAAAATAACGGAAATACAAGGAAAGAAAGTATTTCATTTTAACAAACACACATAAGTTGGCCTCAAAAGGCATTTTTGTGTAAATAAACGAAACAAAACGATTTTAGTTTTGCGAAATATTGCCAAGAAATTAAAGAAGAGTTTTAAGATGGTGTAGAATTGAAACAAAAACAAAAAGTCAGATAAATAGAAAGAAAGAGGTTAAAAAAAATAATGATAAAGAAATAAGAAAATGTTCGGAAAAATAGAATAATAATGCTAATAAATACAAATAATAACTGGGGAAAGGATGGAGATGAAAATAAAAGTGCGTATATTTTAAGATGACTAATTGAGCTACGTATGAAATTTTATGGAAATCCTTCCAACCGTTTTAGCGTGATACGCGTAAAAGCTGACGAACTGGAAAACAAAGGAGAAAATTCATGATAAAACGGAGACTTCTGAGTCAAGCTGAGACCACGGGACAGCCGTTTCGAGCTCATTAAGCTCTCTTCAGCCAGAACTACCCAGCAACAAACTCAAAAGTCGTACGAGAGGAAAAATAATATATTCAGAGAAACGAAAGTGAACCATCAAAAAGTAAGATTAAGAAAGTATTAGCAAAAATATGGAAATTAAAACGTGGGTAGCTAAATGCTCATCACAAAAGGTAATTGACCATAAGCAAAACAAAATAAAAGCAAGGAAAAAAATATAAATAAAGGAGATAAAATGATATAGTTAGACATAGCATTCTCAATCAATAAATAAATAAATACATTTTCTATCTATTTCAGTGACGAGTAGCATTACGAGATAATCACAGCATGTAAGTTTTCTTTGATGAGAGTTATCTATTTGGAAGTTCCATTAGCCAGTGCTCCTTTCCTGTATTTGGCAACGGGATTTGAACTTGACCATGACCCGGCGTAACTGACCTGCATTCGCAGATCCTTCAACAAGTCCTAACTCGTTTTGTGATGAAAAAGGAAATTACCATAATCTCAGGAAGGAACCAGCTCAAGCTACGAAATGGATTCGGAGAGAAAATGATGTTTTAACAAACGTATTTTAAGAGGCAAAAAATACAAAACAAAAAACACTTACTTTGCAAAAAAAAAAAAACCACGGAGGGAAATAAAGTGAGTCACTTGACAAAGGAATTGACGACCTTGAGACATTCCAAGAACACCGTCTGCTGTGGGGGGAACTTTTTATTTCACACGTTTCATTGTTGATCAAAGATTTCCAAGAATTATATTTCTACTACTGCAAATGGATCTTTATATTTGTTTTTTAAACTTTCATTAAAAATAATAATATTTAAAACTTCCATATTCCTCACGAATCTTTCTCCTAGAGTTCATAATATATAAATAACAACTTCTTCTTACATTTTCATCATAATAAAAGAAAATTCGGCTTCAAATAGTGGCAGATTTTCGGAATTTTCTTTCGTCATTCCTTTTTCAAGCCTAAAAATCTAAAAACTATAGACAATGGGATTCACATGATGATATAACAACGATACAAATGTTACAAATAACA
>JAFIDM010000179.1:17025053-17036643 GCA_023159025.1 Thereuonema tuberculata
TGCCATTTTTCAATCTGTCATTCGGCGCTGACACTAGAATTCCTTGACCAATTTACGTTGACTCACTTTTTTTGTAAACATCTGTATATTATCTGTTACCTAACATTCCCTTCCTTGAAGATAAACAAATGAAAATGCTATTATGAAATAAATTAATTACGGTCTTTTTCCTTCGTTTTTTGGCCTTTTTTTTTTTTTTTTTTTAAGGAGAGAGAGTTTTTGGCTTGATTGTATGAGGTTCATCAAGTAATTCATTTTGTATCTTTGCAATTATTACCCTTATAACTTCTGAACCACTGGATATATCTTCTTCAAACTTGGTATACATATTTAAGGATTACAGACAATCTAACTTTTATATTTGAAATCTTTTTCAAATGGGTCTTTTAACTTTATTATGTAAAAAAAAAAAAAAAATACATTAAAAGCTACGAAACTAGTGATAATCAATCTTATTTACATATGTCAATCTGTTTACTACATATTATATCAAGTTTCAGTTCTGATTTTAATGTTTTACATACCTAACTATAGAAGTTAAAAATTCCTATCATTTATTAGGAAAAGGTTTTTGGTTGAGCAAATCAGCACAATATTTGTTATTGTTGATTTTCTTGTTTCGGGGGTCACTGCCAGGTGTGACGATGGCCTTCACTTAAGATCTTGCCTTTCTGGGTCTTTTATCGGGGAAGGCGCATCGGGCTGATGAGTCCCTTGCAGGACGAAACGGCCGTTCCTGATTCCTTTCGATAATTGAATCAGAAAGGCAATTTATTTATTCCTGTGCTGTCTTTGTTTCTTATTTTGTTTTGTTTAAAAAATTTCCAGCACGTTAAATTTATTCCTTAGTTTAAAAATTTACTTATAAATAAATAAATAAATAAATAAATAAATAAAGTAGATTTATCCTCAACTATGTATGAGATAGGGAGAACTGAGCAACCATTGATCTCTGTTTTGGGATAAATTTTGAGGACTTGGATGGTGAGGAGATTTAAATAATTACGCTCATATTTTAAGTTGAATTATGCGCTATCATCGCATCAAATTGTACAGAAATTCGTCCAGTCGTTTTAGCGTGATGAGCTTACAAACAGACAAACAAAGAAAAAAAAGTTCAAGTGAACTCGTAATAACGGGAAAATTTAGCGTGCGTCAAACATTTATTAAGATATAAAAAGGAATAAAAACTCACACAAACAAGTCACTGAGCTTGTTGTGGAATTCTTGATACCGGGAATACAAGACAGACAGTTTCAGGCTTATTAGCCTTCTTCAGCTGGATTTACCCAATATCTGCAGTTCAGTGACAACCAAAACACTTGAACAAAAGACAAGTAAACAAAACAATGGTCCTTCCTATAAAAAGCATTAAACAAAAAATTAAAAATAATGTTTAGTTTTAATTTCTTGTTAATGCTTTTAGTCTGTCTTTGATTCCCGGTGTCAAAAATTCCAAAATTAGGTCAGTGACTTGTATTTGTGTGCATTTTTATTCCTTTTTATAACTTAAGGTACTAGTAATATTTTTCGCGTACTCAGTCAAACAAACAAACAAAACTTTTTTAGAAAATTGGGAAGATGTTGTGAATCTTTTCCTTTTTATTTTATGTTTTATTTTCAGCTTGAGAAAGCAAGTCGGTAAGACTATTGAAATATTGCAGTGAGAATTTTATGTTTTTGGAGTATTTGTGTTTGAAGAATAAAGTAATTTGATTTTTTCAAGATGTTAATGGTTATATTTTAAGACTAACGTGTCTTCAGGTGAGATAATTTAAGAACTGTCATGAATTTTGAAGACTTCAAAAAGGCAAAATTTGATAATTCAGAAATTTCTTCCAAGTTAAGGAAAATGATTTCAAATTTGTAATATTAATGAAGATGAATTCAGATTTGTAATATTACAAGAAGATTCGGACAATCTTCAGAGTAAAGAAGATGAATTTAAAAAAGACAATTTCTTCAAAGTTAAAGAAGATAAACTTAAAAAAGGATGTTTCAAAAATAAAAGGACATTATTTTAATTAGAAAGTTTTGAAATATTACAAGAAGATTAAGATACAACAAAATTAAAAAGGACATTAAAAAATGCTTTAAATTTTAGACATTATTTGTTGAAGGGTGTAATAATGACGGTGCGGCTCGAGTACGTATTAACTTCATGATTGTTATTAAATTATTTTTTTAGAAAATTGAGATGATGATGTGAATCTTTTCCCTTTTTATTTTATATTTTATATTCTGCTTGAAAAAGAAAGTCGGTAAGACTTTTGAAATATTGCGGTGAGAATTTTATTTTTTTGGAGTATTTGTGTTTGAAGAATAAAGTAATTTGATTTATTCAAGATGTTAATGGCTATATTTTAACAAACAAATCAATAAATACAAGTTCTAACTTTAACAATCAAAGGGAAGCGGTACCCTTAATTTTGCAATAAAACATACAAAATTGTAAAGATAAAAAACCCAAGAAAAGATGTACGAATTTCAATTGCACCGATGGAGAATGGTGTGGATTGGGTGCAGAAGACGAAGCGGATATATAAAACATATCTGAGAAATCTAATTGTCTGTAAAAAATTCTTGTGACAAATTGTTTGAGAATAGGATGGACTTTTTGTTTTGAGCAGTGAAGCATGTCATATCTCAAAACGGAAGCAGGATATTTTCCAGTTCAAACGATTCTTCTTTCAAGTGTGAATACGATTATTATTTGAAAGAGATTCTCACACTGTCATCGACTCGGTTTAGCACCCTTCATTTATCGCTAGCAATCGGAAGATCTCGGAAGAAAATTGCAGATGATATAAGACGGTTCCTTGAATATAAGGAACAAGAAGTAAGAGTGAAAAGTGTCATTGAATTTTTAAGTTTATTTCAATGAGATTTTAATGATTTAGGTGCATGGTAATTCCGGTAAACATGTAAATGATCCTTGGTAATCGGCGCAAGGACGGCCATGATTCATTACAATCAATCATTCGCTTATTACTTCGCGAAAGAAAATTAAAGGTATTTTCGTTGTAACCAATGAAATAGATAGAAAAATAACTTCAGTTATGCGGTACACAAAGGTCAGAACATAAAAAAAAAATATCTGGAAACTAAAAAAATGACGTATGTTATAATAGATAAGTGATATTCAGCTATTTGTGCAAATAAAACAGGCTGAAAAAATTTTCATACGATATTGAAAAGGCTTCTGGGAAAAAAAAAAAGAACATTAACAAAACGTGTTTCTGTCAATTTAGGATGTGAACTCCGTTCGAATCCTGGAACTGATTAACTAAAACGTAATTGAGTAAAAATAATAAAAAGCAAAAATAAAAAACAAGCTATATTAATAGCCGTAATATAATAAATGTATTAATCGAACCGGTAAAACTCAAATCTGGCTCTTCGAGTTTCGCAAAGCAAAGATTTCAATCAATCATTTGCAATTTAGAAAATTTAGAAAGTATAGAATATAAGAATATATTCTATATATAAACTTGAATATATATATATACAATAAAAATGAAAATATACTCTTTTTACCCCCATACTATCAAACTTGTTCAATATTGCTACTGTACTATTTTTATTATTATGTGATCTTGTATTATAAAACTTTTCTATTAATGTACAATTTTTGCACATAAAAATTAATTTGCCAATTTTACAGAATTGGATTTTGGTAATAAATTTAAGGTAAAAAAAAAATGTGTACGCATAAAATGTCAATAAAATTAAGCCAGAAGAATTGCATTTTTTTTGTATCAGTATGAATGAAGGATAATATTATAAGAACATAATATTATTGAATTAATATTATAAATAATATTATTATAATATATTATAAATAATATTATTGGACATTTGATTTTTCAAAAATGTCCAAAATATATATATCTTTTTATGTAAATTGATTTCAATTAATTTCCTTATTGCTTCCAAAGTAAAACAACATTTTACTTAATCGTCTGTAAAGAATCTGAAGGAAATTCAGGTCATCACTGATTAATCACCTGCTTCGATATATTTCCTAGATATCTCCCAATCGAGTACATCTGAGTACTCAAAACAGTACAACTATTATTTTTCTGTACGTAAATTGTAACGTCACTTCAACGTAACAGTATTTTTAATAAAAAAATGAAAAACATATTACAAGATCAAAACTTTTGCTATTTCCTGGTTAAATTAATTCATGGTTTATTTCCGGTTTGAACGAAAACAAAATCCAAAATGTGTTCAGTGATGTTACACATTTTTTAAATACTCACATGTACTTAACTTTTCTGTACACATTACTCAAAAACTTGAAAATACTTTTTATTGTATTGCAAGGAATATAGATTTTATTTTTCTTTGATGATTTATAAGTACTTTTTAATCTCGGCCTCTGATTCTTACATGGGTCATTGAGATCATGATTTGATGAAAATATCCATGAATTAGAATTATTTGTTATTTTGTGTTGAAATTTTAATATTTTGGTTTTTTTTTCCTCTAAATAAAAATTGCTATTTTTCACTCCTCGATTATGAATTACGTTACATTATCGTTACGTGATTTCTGTAGGGAATTAAGAATGCATACATTAAGATTAAAAATGGCCAATATCAAAATAATATCATTATAATATACACTAGTAAATTTAATCGGAAAGAATATGGAACCTACAAGGGGTCGTCCATTACTTACGTGAGGTCAAAAGGGGGAGGGGGGTGGGTCCGGCAAAACCTCATCAAATCTCACCGGGGGGGGGGGGGGTCAACGAAAATTTCACGTCAACTTTTTCATTCAGAGAATATACGTATTGTAATAGATTACAACATTTTGTAATACTGACGTTTTGAACTTTTTTGATTTTTTGGAATCTCACATGAGGCGGGCGCTGGCACACGTCACCACCACGACACCAAACACCAGAAAGGGGGGGGGTCCAAATTTTTTAAAAAACACCTCACATAATTAATGGTCGGCCCCCAAGAATTAAAGTAAAAAAAAAAATACTTTAAAAAACATTAAAAATAAAAAAAAAATAGAAAATTCAAGTCCTCCGCTAGTCTCAATGAATTTTTCATGTGCAATTAAATAAAGCGCCTTAAAATGTATTTTTAAAAGGCTTAATACACTTTTAATACAGTAGTAAATGTTTATGATTCTATTTAGCAGTTGTTAGTTTGTAGACTGGTGTAACTGAAACAGTATCTTGAAATATATTTGAAGCAGGATATAGAAATTCAAACTGAACATATTCTAACATGAATTTGGCAAGAAATGTAGCAAGACGAACTAATTAGTAGAAAATAATCGACAACATAAATTCTAAACAGGAAACCAAAGATTAAGAGGAGGCCAAGAAAATGTTTCATTAACCAAGTAAAAATAAAACAATAAATACTATATTATTCAGAAGCATCTTTGGTTATCCTGACATTCGACATCTAAAATTTAATTATTTACTTGAACTGTCTAAAGCCGATTACGTTTAATCAAATCAAACCAAGCGCTAATTAATGGATCAGTTAAAAGGAATAATAATCATTGTTAATTTTTAATGCTTTTTTGGGGGGAGGGAGGAGGGAATTTGGGTTTCCTTCTCGCGCTAATTTCTAGACAATGACCCCTTTGGAAAATATATGAAATATATAATCCAGATCGTCTCTAGTTCATAACTGCGCATACCAAGTTACATGAAGATCTCTAGCGGTTTAGAAGTTACTCGTAGATACACAGAGAGAGAGAGAGAGAAAAAGAGATATTTTTTAGCGGCCCCAAAGTTACAGCTTGCCTGTAAAACATAGGGACCGTTGTTGCATTTATCCTGTCTGGATGTTACACTCTGTAGTGGCCAAATGGTTAGATATTAGAATGAAACCTTCACCATTGTGTTCAGCATCAAAAAGTAGGTGATCACGTCCAAAAAATCAGACCTCTAGGACCACTCCCTGACCGGAAGTTGGGGGTCAAAAGTGGTCGCTTCCGATAAAGTTGTATTTATATAAGTTTGTTTATAAAATTGCGCATACTATGGGGCCGCTTTGCTTTTGATACTATCTAAAAACATTAATTATCTTGTTTTGTTTTGTTTTTTTAGAAAACGGAAAATGCAATGATGTTTTTATCAACAAAAGTTATAATTTAAAAATAAATATAAACTTTTTATTTTTTGTGATTTTTCTCGATTTCGAAATAACCTAAAAGCAAGGAAAAATTCAAAAAGCAGTTTTTAGGACAACATCTTAAGGAAGTGGGTTTCAAGTTCTTTTAAGAGCTTTTTATTTTATTTTAAAAGAAGATAACAAAAAAAAAAAACTAAAACAAAAAAAAATAACCTTTTACATTCACTTTTTTTGGAGTGTGTTCAATTCTCTCTTTATTTTGTTTTTATTTCTTTCGTATTTCGGTTAAGAGGAAGGAATGAATTAAAAGCAAAATCCATATTCAATAGAGTTCCACGAATAAGGTCAATTAGCACCTGTGCCCAATTCATCCGCCCGTGAATTAGGTTATTTAACCATTCAATTGACAGAATTTCTACATCCAGAGTGAGTATTTGAAAACATTGAATGACATCATTTTAAAACCATTTGTATTAACTGTATGTTATTATTATTATATTATATAAAAGCGTTATTCTGTCTGTCATTGTCATAAGATTTTACGTTTTTCCAATTTTGTGACCAAACTATAAGAGATAGATTGGTCATGTGAATGGATAAAATATAGAGCTTTTTAAGACAAACAAAATGCTACAAAAATCTTTCGAAAAAAGTTTTTTGGTTTCCAAGATGGCGCCTTTTAAAGGGTCAAATTTTGACTTTTTCTCAATTTAAACGAAAAGTATAAAAGTTAGAAGAGAACATTATATTAAGAAAATGTTGGTATTTGAAAGTTCTATCGAACGGTATATCAGTCATTAACAAACGTTTCTGCGTTTGGAAGATACATGCAAAAATGAAGTGTTTTTTGCGGCAACCCGCCCGTGTGAGTGCCAACGCGCAATACACCTGAGTTAAGCGGAGAAGCCCACAACGAGCTGGGAAGTCGTGTATTCTCCGATCTCCATAGTAATTTGCTAAATAAATAAAGGTTTGTTTTTTTTTTTTCTTAATGCAAGGGTTCCGGAGCGAAGCGACGGTACCCGTCTAGTTATATTAATAATCAACAATTCAAGGTTTTTAATTGAGGTGATTGTAGGTCGATGATCACTTTTCCGTATTGCTTATTCATATTTTATTCGACCCATTTGGAAGCTGTGTGATAGCGACGAAAATCGGTAGGTATTGCATTTGTCCTGTCCGTCCGTCCGTGTCTGTTCATCCCTAACAACACCCGAACGGAAGGTCGGATCGACAAACGAATTTCACCATCGTGTTCAGAGGCTCAAACAACGTAGGAATAGCGTATTTTCAAGGACCAACGCCCCATGGCATATTTGGCATTGTTTTCATTGGATTGAGATATTTGGCATTGTTTTCATTGGATTTCCGCTATTACCTTAAATGTTAGAAATGCAAACATACCATTTCAGTTGTTAGCTATAGCTTGATGGGTAAGGTTTCGGACTGATATGCTGAAGATTCGATCCGCATATCTACTATTTTTCTCTTAATCTTTTTTTTTCTTAATGTTCGCGTGTTTTTTTCTTTCTTTCTTTCTTTCTTTCTTTCTTTCTTTCTTTCTTTCTTATTTTCCTATGTTGTTTTTTTATTTTTCTTACATTAATGTACTTCCTTTTTTTATTATTTTTTATTATTATGGGTCGCCTTTAAATTTATGCTTTTAGCACAGAAATTATATTCACTTATTTGGTCTTCCCTCCTTTGAAAATGAGGCCTACAAGATCATTCAATCTGCTTGTGTGCTTGGCCCAAATAAGTTTTTAACCATTGATGAATCTTCTTGAAGCTTGGTATGCACAAGAGAAGATCTATTTTTTTTTTAGTTTTCCATGTACATCCTATCGAGAAATTAGGACTAGAATGTGATAAAATTCCCTTAGAAAAGCAATGGAACCGAAATAATATACTTCTATCGATGATTGAAAAAAACAAGGATATTAATCCCTTTAATAATCCTCTTAATATCTACACGAGCTTTAATTTCAATAAAATTAACTCCCAACATCAGAAGTAAGTGCTTAAGGTTTAACTTTATTTTATTTTTTGTTTTTCAGTAAATAATAATAAAAAAAAATAAACTCTTCATGTTTTATTTAGCAGTATTATAATTTAAAAAAAGAGGAGTGAGATTTTTTATTTGCATTATTTTTACGATTTAAAAAAATCACAGAATAAAAAAATAAAACGCAAGATTCCTCAAATCTATTATTACGTTTGAGGAAAGTAGGCCTCACGATCTTTCATAACTTCTGGTTATTATTGGAAGTCGGGTTATAAGAGTTTTATAATACTGCAAGTTTATTTGGTACTCTAAGAATACAACAACATCCGTGAAACTGTAAACTATTAATTAGTTTTATTTCGTCTTTTTAAACTTGAGATGTTAATAAGATGCAGTTGGTGTGCCAACTGTCGAATACTTTTCTTACAGAATATCGCCTTATAGAACAGGATCTTCTTCAGCTACAGTTCAGTTCATGAAAGAAGAGCTTTTGATGACGTAATTTTCTTATAGATTGATGTTTCCAGGACGCAATAGCGCCATCTATTGCTAAAATCCGTAACTGAATCTTATAAACATTCTATAGTTACGAATACATTTTTTATGTTATTATTATGATCCTGTGCGTCGGTAAGTTCCTCGTTGGTTGCTAACGCAGCTTTTCCACCGTTGATAAAGCTTCTCACTGTGTAAATTGAGACATTCCTGGCCGATGCAGTTTGTTGAAGTAAATCACAAACACTTGTAGCTTAGCTCTGGATCTTGCAATAATTAAAAACGTTCTAGACTATTCCCCTTGCTTGGCTATGCAAAGTTTGTCCTTTCTTGGTTACGCTTATGCGATCACAAAACGACGCCATCTTGGACTCACTGCTCGGAGTTCAAGTTGATGACGTCATGACTGGTGACGTTTATTCCAGACAAAAATTGATCGCTACTTAATGACCATAGGCCTACATAGCAAATCCTTCTTTTTTGAAAACTACTACAGTGTAGAATAAAGATTTAATTTTGCAGCTACAAGTCGCTGATTATTCTTTTTATTAATTCATCAATGAATATTTCCCCTACAACCGTTTAAATATATATCTAATATGAAAAACCTTCAAGTGACTATTTTTTTTAATTTCGAAATACGACCCCTGGCGGTTATCAAAATAGTTGAAAAATCAACACTGAATTTGTGTTCTTATCTATTCTATTCATTCTAATATCTTTTCATTTGTTTTGATTTTGTTGTTTTATTAATATTTTTTTTAGAGGCAATTCATGAATAGTTACTTATTCGCCCTCTACAGCTGCAAAACGAAATAGAAATGATCAAACGATTTCGGATTCGGATTCCCCATCAAATCACGTCTAACTAAGAATAAATAAAATATTATGGATCTTTGAGAATTCCTAATGAATTTGCAGACTCCCCTTAGACGTTGCTCTTTTTTCACAACAGAAATCGTTTCCCTTTTGTTCTATTTACCCAACATGCTTCTCTCGTTAAGTCTTAACTTATACAGTTTCTAATTTAAGTAAGTTTTTAACAATTTAAAATGTAATTATTCACACTGTCATTGTTTGGATTTTTTTTTCCTTTGTCACTGATCTATATTGGCAAACGGAATAATATGAATATTATATTTGGGCTTAGTTTATAGTATTCTCAAAAATAGAGGACTGACTGCGCAAGTTCAGAAATCATTTGGAGAACATCAACATGGGAACAACATCTCCCCTCACTGAAAACAATGTCCCCAAGAAGTAAATCCCAAATAGACTGTGAACGATTCACGTGCTAACTTTACGCTAAGCATTCAATGAAGAAACAAGGCAATCAAGAAGAATACCAAATTCAAACTCTTCGCTTTTATTGAAAATGCAAGCAAGGTAAAATAAAAATTGAGATGAAATATAATTTAAAACAAAACCTGGATTATCGTCGAATAAAATCTTAACTTTTTTTCTTGTCTCTTTGTTAAAATTTAAAGTTTTTTTTTTACAGGAATACAATTGAATGAAACTGAATACAGGATATCTACTTAACTATTGAATATATTTGTTCTAGAAACGTGATCCTCAACGATTATCAATACGTCTATGACGCAGGGTTTCATCTGCTTAACACTTGTTGCCCAACACGTAATTGAAAACATGGAAGTAATATTTTCTTCTATCTTTTAACAATCAACGAACACTGGAGATTTGAATTACAAACATAATTTAATATATAGGATTTTTATCTTTGTAAGAAGTGCTAGGTTGTCGTGCATATTGAGATATTAAAAATAGGTTTGATTTTTTTTTTTCCTGTACGATGTATGTCAAGAGATATTAATGACAAATCACATTTTTAATCTGTTGTAACGCTTATTTTGCATATATATATAGAAACGAATAAAGAAATGTCTGTCTTAAAAAAAGTAAGAAAATTATAATAATGTCATGAAATTAGAATGACGTATTAATAATAATAATAATAATTTACTAGAAGCTCCTTTTATCCATTGTGTAGTGGGGTCTGAACATGCAGCGCTGTTCCATTTTGAGAATTGGGAAGAGGTAGTTAAAAAGTTAAGCATTTCCCGCCACACGCCAGAACAGACCAACGGGGCGCGTTTCATGACCAACGGGACGAAATTGGGACCGGGTGGTCAATCCGACGCCCGCCCGCCTTTAACTCCCGGGAAGGAAACCCGGTACCCATTCTAGAGAGGGCTGGGTAGACCCTTGGACCCGTTTGGAGGTGAAAGGAGAGTGGGAAAAATCCCCGCCTTCCGCCGAGGCCGGGAATTGAAGGGAAGAGGTAGAGAGCAAATAAATGTACCTATGTTGTAAGTTGGGCTATAAAAAAAAGCAGGGAGCCTAATGTTGTGGAAATTCGTCCAGACATTTTTGCGTGATACGCAAATAAACAGAAGACGAAGGAACAAAGAAAAATGTTCAGGAATAGAGCTTGTATACTAAGTCAATAATAATAATAATAATAATAATAAAAATAATAATAATAATAATTTAGATCATGCTGTTCTTTATTGAGAGCAAGTTATCGCCACTAATAACAACTGATATTACAATCGTCCTGACCTTTTATAATAATTTACACAAATTGCTATAACTTATATTTTTTATAAATAATAAAAAGTCTGTCCCAATTTTATGTCAATTTCACTAACTTCAAGTTTGAGAAAAACAGAAAGAGAGAAAATTAAGAATTATAATGATTTAACTAATTAAAATATTTGAATAATAAAATTCTTAGGCTTTTATTATTAAATTATAATGTCTACTGAATACAAACAAGTAGAAATATATTCTGCAAAATTAATTAAATCTGCATTATTTATTTCAATTACTGAGATCTAAAATGGGTTTTAATTATATGGAAGCACGCGGAATCATTAATTAACTTAAAGACTTAATATCCATTGTTACATATCATTGTTCCAGTTTTAATGGTTTTCTATGAGAATGCTGAATTTCT
>JAFIDM010000179.1:17043908-17066813 GCA_023159025.1 Thereuonema tuberculata
GTTGTCATTGTTGTTGAGCTGTATTATAAATGTGATTGGTGCGAATGGAAAAGGCGCAATTATTGCGGTTATTATGATTGTTGCGCTAATGATACCACAGACGGACAGTCAAAGCGGGAATTGTAGTCTTCTAATACTTGTATCAGAAGACTAAAAAGCAAAAAATACATTTATTTCATTATCGAAATTATCGCCCTGTACTCCTGCGAGTTCGCTATGACGTACAATTTGGGAGCCATTATACGAATAATAAAAGAACTGGAAAAAAAAAAATAAAACAAGATTAGACTATCCAATGTTAACTTCCGATAATCAACACTCGAGGAAGTGTTGCTGAAATAACTCATCCTTGAAGACTCCCGTGAGTCGATAGATAATTTACTATTTAATGGCGATGTTGACACAATAGATGAACTATCTGAAATCAACTTTGTATTGTTATAGGCTTAACTGCGTGAGACGTATACTGACACGCCAAGGTTTTGCATCAACAACAACATCCCGTTTTAGTGACACTATAAATAAATCCATATCTATTTTGTTTTCTTTTACTAAAGAATAAATTAAATGACAAAAAAAAAAATCAATCAAGTGACTCAAAAGGAACTTGTTAATATTTAATTAATTATTTATATAACTGAATTAAGTGCTACTCATAAACTTTAAGTATAAAACAGACTTCCTTCTGACATAAACTCAATAAACATATTTTTTTCCCCCTCAATAGTCAAGGGAATATCCAGTAAATGATATAAATTTATCCGTAAATATTAAGTAGTTTTGATGTAAATTTATCCAGTGAAAAGTGATGGATAACAATAGGAACCTATAAAGTAAAACTCGAATTATTTACAAATACAGGGTGACTCATAAAGTACTGGAAAAATAGTAATCTGTCAAATTCGATGTAAAAAAAAAAGTAAAATAGGGCATGGATTTCCGGATCGAACGTGCGATTCTGAGTCGGATGATGGGGTCCCCATTTTAATTAAAAAACGGGTCCCCATTTTTTCGCCTCGATGAAAAAAAATAATCTAGTTAGCACCCTTCACAACCGGGAAGAGCAAGGAAAGGGAAGCAAGATTAGAATAGGCTAATTAGAATATTCTAATCTCGCTTCCCTTTAGTTCTATACTATGCAACGATTTTTGAAAGGGAAAAAAAGGCTCTAAAATCAACGAAGATTACAATTGATGAGTGAGAATTCACGTCTATTATCGATGCCGACAAAGCTGACAGCAAAGGAATTAGATAACAGTGTAATTTATTTAGTCATTTCCTCATTGCTTACATCTTATAAGAATCAAAATACTAATGACATTGCAGCACTGATCGATTAATTTCTCCTTGGAACATGGCGAAGAAGACCAGGAAATGTTAATAGATTTTAATTTTGCAAAATTAGTTGTAAACACACAGATAGACAGACAAATGAATTGAGAATTCATTGTAGAATTCATTGTGAAGATTTTGGGAGATTTTATAGAATTCATTGGGAGATTTTAATAAACCATATCTCTAAAAATTCCACGTAACAAGAATGGCTGGCAATTAGTGGTTCGACCCCCTATAAGGTGACCAGATTTTTACATTGGCAAAGCGGGACACCATTGACCGGGGTGGGGGTGGGGGAGGAATCTCCAGTTCAACAACCAAAAAAAAATGGAATCTCCAGTTCAACAACCAAAAAAAAAAGAAAAAAAAAACGGAATCTCAAAAACGGAATCTCCAGTTCGACAACCAAAAAAAAAAGGAATTCAATAACCCCCAAAAAAATCGGGACTTTTTTAAAACGCCGCGGGACGAGGAACAAATTGTTAAAAATCGGGACTGTCCCGCCAAAATCGGGACGTCTGGTCACCTTACCTATAGGTGTGAAGAAATGCCAAAACGGGTGGTTTACGAGGACATGGAACGAAGGAAGACGAAAAATCTTTTATTTTTCTTGAAAATTCACAACAATGATCAACAAAAAAAATCGTAGTGGAATTGAAGTAAGCTTCGTTCTCTTCCTCGTACAATACATCATTGGCAAGAATACATTTCATATGCCATCAAAAGAAGCAACAAGTTAAAGAAGTAGTTAAATTATTTAGTGTTGGGGTTAGTCACCCTGTGGTGCACCAGAGGCCGGTTTCCAATGGCGTCCAACAAAGAGACGCCAAAAGCGTTTATGGATTGAAAAGTCAGTGAACCAAAAGAGATTCTCATCAGATAGCCAACACAACAAAGTAAGGTTCCTTTCCGATGTAATATTCATTCTATTTCCTTTTAATTAGTGTCAGGAAGTAAAACGTCAGTTTGGTATTTTTTTTTTTTCATCCGTGTTAATCTTACTCAACTTTAAATTTATGTGTCAAAATCGTTTCAATTTCTGTTCGATTGAAGAAATCTTCGTAAACCCCATAAGTGTTCAATCCTGTGGAATGGGGGAAAAATTTTTTTTGACTACGTCTCCAGTTCTTTAAATATAATGTAATCTAAAAATTTTTTTTGATTCGCCTCCACAGTCCTTTAAATTATATATAATAGTAAAAAAAAAAACTACTCCGACTTCAGTAATAATTTAGTAAAGACTCCACCAAAACACTACCGACTCTGAATCCACAGCCCTGCAAATTTTTAAAGTGAAAATATTTATTATCAAACTTTAACTTTGTAAATAAATGTTATATTCTAGCCAAGCATTGTATGCAAAGCAACTGGTACGCCTGAACTTGCATTCGAATCCCGAACTGGCAGTGATGTTTGCCTTTCGTTTGCAGTGTTCGTCCTTTTCGTTTTTCCTAATGAGAGAGGTTGGCAACAGATCGCGATAACCGGCGAGAAATAAAATGTAAATACATAATTGGAATATATGTGATTATTAGCTCTCCTTAATTTTGGAACAAGATGATTATGAAATTATGTATGCATATAAGTACTATTACACAAATATATTATACAAATATATTACACAAGGTTTTATGAAAAGGCTAGAAGTGATTAATTAATGTAAACTTGCTTATTTTTCTTATAAATAATCTTAAATTAATTCATTTGAATTTCAGCGCAAAGACAGTCCATGATGTCTTTGTGACAGATAGTGTTATTTTTTGTTTATATTTTGGATACTCTTTTCTAAAGGCTACTGCTTGGCTTGTGGGATAAACAAAGCCATCTGCTTTGTTTTAACTCGTGTCGATATAGAGGAAATATTACATTAAAGAAGGATATTCCAAGCGTTTTACAGAATTATTACAATAAGGAACTGCACAGAACTGCACCATTCCGTCTTGAAATTTTTTGAGTAATTCACACTAAGTTATATGTATGTTTATCCCACATGATCCCACATTAAACCTCAACGTCGAAACCCGCTGTTTAATTCGAGACGATCGACAATGAAATCGTAAACATATTATCAAGATTGCCTTGAATGCATCAAATACTTTTCACTGAAAACAATCATTCTTCTCATTGTTTAACATATAAAGTTATAATGTTCGAAGTAGTAAAAGAAATAGTTGTTGGCCATTGTAAAAGAAAAGAAAGGCATTGTTGGCCATTGATAATTCCTTCAAAATCCCATATACACGATTACACAAAATTCAATGTTATGTGAAACAAGTGTCCAATTGGAAGCAGTTAGCTCTACTGTTAGATTGTATTAAGTTAATAAACAACAACACTGATTTCATAAAATTTCATTGAATTATTTCATGTTTTCTCCTTGCAAACAGGAAGCGAAAGGAAGAAAAGATAATTAGCCTAAATTCAGGAAGCGTGTTTTTAATTTCCTTTTTAATTGGTGAATAATAACTTAAATTTTGTTCCTCTCACTTTTTTTCTTTCTTTTTTTTTTTGTGTCAAATCCTTCTGCAATCACAGTTCAAGGTTCGAAAATTTACCATAAAAAAAAAAAAAAAATAGCTCTATATTCTTGAATATATTTTTATATATTTTGACTTAAAATAATAAATAAATGTTTAATGGTTCCAACTTAAACAGGAAGTTGGAATGCTTGTATTGTTATTTATATTAAAAAGATAATAAAAAAGCATAAGCCGAAAATATTGGATTCAAACGTATTAGGGAAATTTGTATCATTTGCAGTAAGAACCTAATTGAGTTTTGATTGTAAAATATTATAAATAATATATAATAATAATTTTTAAATATATATAAATTAAATTGTATATATTTTTAATAATGTCTATAATAATTTATAAATTAATATTAATTTTATTTGTAACAGAAGAACATTACCTAATAAATAATAATCTAATGTTTACAAATGCTTACAAATTTTCTGTGAATAAAAAAAAAAGGAAAATGAATAGGAAAATGGAAGAAATATTCAAGTTCGTAACGAATTTGTTAATAATTAACTGAAAAAAAAAAAAATGTTCTTTAATTAGGAGTAAGTTTACGATACTTATCCGCGCAGTTTAAATTTATTTACTTTTAATGCTAGAATTCCCATACACGAAGTATGCAACTGTTATCATTGTTGTTATCGTCTTTTGCCATTCAGTTAAGATTAGAGACACACAGAATTCTCGACTTCTGTAACAGAGATTGAATAGTTCATTTGAGAAGTGCTGTATAACATATATACTTCATGAGAACAGCATATGTGGGCGACCGATTTATTTGCTTTTCGTAAGTACATTATTATTCTTCAAAATTTTAGCTCTTTCAGAAGCTATGCTGATAAGAAGTTGAATGTGCTCAGTGAACTTCTTCACAACTTCTCAGCATTATGTCTCGCGCAACTGAAATTTTTAAAAAGGAAAGATTCACGTCATAAAATTAATTAAAAGCTCTATGGTTACAGATTTATATTAAGATAAAGGAACTGACATTCATTCAAACTAAGAATACATGTAAACATCTTCATTGGCCTACGACCGTTTCACAAATCCTATATTGTAAACTGCTAAAACTTGGAAACAAACTGACAAGAGTAAAAAGAATTAAATATTTAATGGAAAAATATTTATTTCTACATAATCTCCTAGATTTATATATTCTTACCCTAGAAAAGTGAACTCATTAAATCACTCAGTCTGCATGTATCCCCAATCTAATAACTTTTGCACCACTGGATGGATCTTCTTTTAACTTGGGATACACATTTAAGGACAAAGAGGCGATCTTTCTTTTACAATTTAATTTATTATTAAATTGTTATTAAAAACAATTTAATTTTGGTAAAAGGTTTTTTAAAGAAGCTTAAAAATACTTAAAGCATGGAGCTTTCGTGCTCCCGTGCGGTGGCCCCTCTTCAACATATGATGAGGGGCTACCGCACAGGAGCCCGAAAGCTCCATGTTTGAAGTATTTTTAAGCATTTTTAAAAAAAGTTTTACCAAAATTTTTTTGTGTTGTTTTTTAATAACAAGTAATAGTGTCACACTTTTTATTCATTTATAATTCAATTCTTAGATCCTTCCGAGAAAATTAGCGTGAAAAGATCACTAAAATTCACATAGAAAACAATGGATTTCTATTGTTTTAAAAGAAAGAATTATAATTCGCTTATTAATCCTCTTAATGAGTGCGCGAGCTTTAATACGGTTAAAATTGGATTCAGACAAGTTCAGTACGTTTTTGCGGTTTACTTATTTTTCTTTGAAAATGAAAATTTTTTTCATTTTTTTTTTTTTTTTATTAGGTTTAAAAATTATTATTCAAGAATGTGTCCCTCTTTCCAAAGGAAATGATTAGATATGCCCCCTTTTTTTTTCAACAGATTTGGGACTTGGAGCATTTCACAAATTGGTCGAATTTCTGCATCTGCTTCAAGGTGAGGAGATGATTGTCCACTTTCCTTTATTGGTCACGGGAAGATAAAAACCCCGAGGCTAACAAGTGTTTCCGGTCTCCAGGGATGATTAAGTGAATAAAAATTCTTTTGACATCATCTCAAACAACAGGCGAATGATATGAGATAAGCAAGAGGAATGGCTAACAGCAGTTACCATGAACTGTGTTGAAAGTCTTATGTTGCCGCAAAGGTATGCTAATGGCATATGTACAGTTACACGGATATATCACAGACGAATAAGCAGAAAAAGACTGAAGGTGCTATTCCACCCACAGAAGACATAGCATAGAGACAAAATTAATGCTTCTTGGAAGACAGTCCGTTACTATGAAGATATAATGTGTTTACATCTTACTATAGCAATAGAAATTGAAAATATATATTACGAAATTAACTTAATTCGAAAAAGGTCAATATTTAAGAAACTCTTCGAAAATCATTGCTAACTGTTCTTCAGCCAATTATTCAAGGAATAGGATCATAGACCAGTGGTTCTAATACTTCTCGCATTTGGTTTTGAAAAACTCAGTAATCTCTTGATCAATTCTATATTTAATCATAAAATGTAATTAATGCTGTGTGTTTCATTGTTCTTTCCTGCTTCATTTTTTATACTTTTGATGAAGTCCTTTTTTAACGTGTAATAACATACAATGAAATATAGACCCTGCGGTTGGCGTTGTCGCTAGGACATTGGCCTCTCACTGCTGAATACGGGGTTCGGTTCTCATGTCGGTTTCGTGATGGTGACGATCCGCGCTCGGCAGGTTTTCTCGGGGTTCTCCCATTTCCCCTGCACTTCTCCCACCATACGTTCTCAGTCTTTCTCTCCATCTGTCATTACTGTGAATTAGTACAATAGACCACCGGTCGCAGTGTTTGGCTTCCCTGCCACCCACATAAATATAAACATACAATCAGACATGAAAAAAAAAAAAGGAAAATAAAGAACCCACTTTTTTCCCTACATTTTTCCCCACTTAAAAGCTTTTTTTTTTTTCTTTTCTTGTTTTATCTTTTTTGATGACACCAAAAGATGTGATTCCATTGTCAGGGTGAAGTTAACTGAATCGGGATAAAAGAAAAGGATCTTCCATCCATCCTCCCTTTGCTATGAAAATGGACTGGCTTTCACTGTATTTATTGACATCATTTTAGTCTAATTTCCTAGGAAAGTGGCTCATGAAATCATTTAGTCTGTGACTGTGTATTATTTAGTCTCTGACACTGATATCTTTTGAACCGCTGATGGCTCTTGTAACTTGATGTGCTTATTTAAGGATTCAAGACAGTCTAACTTTTACATTTGAAATCTTTGCGAAATGGGTCTTTGCGAAAACAGTAGCACTAAAAGGTGACAATAATTGCGAAGACAACGTTTAGAAACGAGACAATGATGCCTAACAATAAGTATTAATCCTTTTATTTCGTAAAGGGAATTGCGCGCACTCTGATAATCACAGTGATTTAATATCAAAAGTAACATTTGAAATTACCGCTTTTGATAGTAAAACCGATATTAAAATTAATCGATTTAAGCATCTCAAATAAATAATGTGAATGTAATTCATTTATTTTAGAAAATATAAGTTTCTACTGTTTGTGTTCAGAAGATGTCACAATTAAAAAATAAATTGATGCTTTCTTTGTCTTATTAAACTTAAAACTTAAAAAATTAAATAAATAATAAAATATTTTTAGGGAATGTTATTATAAGGAATGTAACCTTAACGGTCTTTCAGGAATCTCTTAATACGAAGAGATATATGTTAATACTTATCGGCTGACTTTCGAGTGATAAAGCTTATTGTTAAAAGTTAAGAACCTGTTTGGAGGCTACGAAAAATTGTGAATAAACATTTAAAAGATCACCTGAGACGAGGCTAAGATCCAATAAAAGCAAACTATATCCTAGAAAACACATTCAAACAAAACTCTCTGTATATTTCTGCAATTTACTCAAAAATAACTTTCAACGTTCCATTTTGAGAATACTGAAAACATAGAGAAATATTAATATAGCGTTTTTAAAACCAAGGAATAACTGTTTTGCAAAAGCTTTCTTATTTATCCAGATTTGCTAATTTTTACGAAGTAAGGCAGAGCCTTGACTCGTCATCTGAAATATATGTGAAAGAGTCTTTTGTGAGTCAGGTAAGACAACGGATGATCTACATTTACACTTTTAAAACAGGTCGAAACAGATTCTGAACTGATTTTGAAATTTACACGGAAAAAAAGTCAAGGATATGAGAAGTGGCACAAAAGGATGTTAATAACAGTTGCTAACAATTTCTTCAACTTTTTATATAATTCTTATTGCTAATAAAAATAAATACTTTAAGTTATGAACACTATGAACGGACTAATATTTATGCAGATGGTCTTAGACAAATTTTGCAGATTTATTATAGACAAAGTAAATTATATAGATCCTCCAGTTTTACAAATATATAATAATATTACATGTAACATTATTATCAAAATGAAAATATATAAAAAATAAAAATGAAAATTTTTTCAGAAATGAAAATTTCAGCTGGAAATAGTTAACATCAACTATTAGTACTGGTTTAATAATACTGTAACAGTTTGTATATAAATATTTTTAGAAATCATTTATTTATCTGTAGAAATTATTTATCTGTATTCATATTTTTTCCTGAACGTTATTTACTCCTTTGCATTTCCTAATTATTGATTTTCTGTTTATTTTTAAATTCTTTTTCGTTGAATCACTTAATTAATTTAAGTTCGTTATATTTTTATCCAATCATTATGTATATTTTTAATTACTTAACCAATCAAATCACACATGTATAATCTATAAAAAAAAACAATGTTTTTCATATAATAAATTAATTCAGTTCCAGAACATGATTCGTTGTCTTTAGATCCCAAAGACTCGCCCACAAACCCTATTACAATATGAATATTAAAAACACCTACAACAGACAGAACCTTTAAAATCCATTTCGATTCAGAAACTGGAAATGAAAATGTAAAACAAAACTCCCGGAAGTGGATCTATTAATTTTCAATTTATGATCTTTTATTACCACATATAAAAGTTCATTACAGTTCTTTAGTTTCTTCCTTCCTAAAATGAAGCGATATTTAGCTGAAGTTAAGCAATAATAATAATAATAATAGCAAAATACATTAAATTCAAAAACTTGCTTTTATTTTATCTTGCTTTGGGACCTGACTTTTTAAATTTATGTTAAGTTTGTTGTTAAGTTTTTCCAATTTTGTGACTACAAACTATAAGAGATAGATTGGTCATGCAAATGGATAAAATGTAGATCTTTTTAAGACAAACAAAATACTATAAAAACTAGTTGACCCGTGCGAATAATTCGCACCAAAAAAAAACACCTTTGAGAAATATTAAACAAATCCAACAGCTGTCGTACGTTAGTTAAACATATTGTCAATAGCTGGCGCCTTTTCCATTTTTATAAAAAGGTTGACCCTTGCGAATAATTCGTATGGTATATTGAAATAATTCGCTATATTAGTATACTGGAATATTTACATGGTATATTGTAATAATTCGCATAATTCAGACACCGAATGGTAATGTAGAAATACATTATTGAACAGATTGCCTTCTACATTTTTATAAAAAGATTTTTAAATAAAGTTTTTTAGCGAGACCATCAATTTTAAAGAATTTGTTTATTTTTTTGTCATTAACGGTGAACGTAATCTTCAAAATGATATCTCAATCATTTGATTTTGATGAAGTATTAAGGGAACTAAACAAACAAACAAAAAAAAAAAACCTTTAAAAAATAATATATGAGAAATTGACAAATTTTTGTTTTTTTATTCTAATAAATCGTAATTTTTATTAAAATATAATTTTTTTTACGTGTTCTTATTAAATAAACGATGGAAAATCATTTTAAAATGCATTTTTATTCAAAAAAGGATATATTTGAATTACGACGCTGCAGTGTTTCGGTTTCGAAAAATAAGTCGCTTCTGTTAAAGCGTTTCTCCATTTTTATAAAAAGGTTTTTAAAATTAAGTTTTTTAACGAAAACATTAACTTTAAACAATTTGTTTATTTTTTGTCAGTAGCGGGGAACGTAATCTTCAAAATGATGTCCCAATCATTGATTTTGATGAAGTATTAAAGGAAATATGGCGTTCCGACAAAAATACACCTTTGAGAAATAATATATAATGATGATGATAGTCCGAAAAAATTTTTGGGTTTCCCAGATGTCGCCTTTTAAGGGGTCACATTTTGACTTTTTCTAAATTTAAACGAAAAGTATAAAAGTTGGAAGAGAACATTATATTGAGAAAATGTTGGTTATTGAAAGTTCTATCGAACGATATATCAGTCATTCACAAACGTTTCTGCGTTTGCAAGATACTTGCAAAAATGTGAAAAATTTCATGTTGGCTATTGTGAGAAGTTTGTGAAGGCACGTAAAAATGAAGGAACTGTACAATTCATGGAAATACGAAAACAAATATAGATCATATTTTGTTTAAACATGATTCCAGAAATGATAATTATAATAAATAGAAAACACAACATCTTCATCTTTTTAAAACATTGCTATATTTCGCAGATATATTTTATCTGCTTCTTCGGGCTTAGAATATTCTTCATTAACAAAAGAACTTTGGTTAATGAAGAATATTCTAAGCCCGAAGAAGCATATAAAATATATCTGCGAAATACAGCAATGTTTTAAAAAGATGAAAATGTTGTGTTTTCTATTTATTACAAATATAAATCATATTTTCATATATTTTCATAAATAAGCAAGATATCGAAACATGCGGAGAAGGCCACAACGGGCTGGGAAGTCGTATATTCTCCGATCTCAATATTAATTTACTTAATAAATAAATAAAGTATTTTGTTTTTTTAATGCTATATTTCAAGGGTTCCGGAGCGAAGCGAAGGTACCCGGCTAGTTTTATTATAATGTTCCTTATAATGTATTGTATTGTGTAACTGATAAATTGTAAATGTCTTTTAATAAATAAATATGTCTTACGTTACTTTTTTATAAATTATATATTTTTGAATTCCTATTCAAAACTTGGATTGGAAGGGTAGGGACAATTCCCCTCTACTGCTCACTACTGGATAAATCATTAACCCCCAACCCATCAAAAATTAAAAAAATCTAGTCAGAAATAAGCACATTTCCAGAAGAGACATTTCTCTAACCTTTATTTCACTCAATATTACAATCCAACTGGGTATTTGCAATTCATTCATAACTTAAGAAAATGTAGGCCTATTTCAACGTCAAATCCAAAATTAAAAATTAAAAATTGAAACGTTTATTTTCAATATTTCAATTGTGTTATTCTTTGAATAAATTCTCATTAACTTGAATAATTTTGCTTTTCATTGAAGAAGGAAATGAAATTCAGTCATTTGCATAAAAAGGCAAAAAAACACGAAACAATTCAAAAAGAAAGAAAGTTTATTTAAGAAGGAATCATGTCTGAAGTATTATTAAGTTCACAACCTTAATAATTGAATTTTTTTTTGAAAATTTTTGCTTGGGCAATCACGATAACACATATTTAAACAAATACTGTATTACACAATACTTTAGAGGTCGGCTTTCACTGCGATTCCAATAAAAAAACAAAACTATTAACTTCAATGCTTAGATTTTGAATGAAATTTTGCAATTGTTTAACTGAATATCGGTTTATTTAGCCTTGAAGGCTGTTTTGATTAAAACCATTATTAACCTAATTTCATTTGCAAAGTGACATTAAGTGTAACCAGTACGTTTGTGTGTGTGTTCTTGTTTGTAGGCTTATAAGTGTCTGTCCTCACTCCGTCCATATAACTTTTGAACTAGTAAAAGAATCTTCTTGTCACTTGGTATGCATATTTAGATATACGTCGGATCTGACTTTTATATTGAAAATGTCTTTATGTTGGTCCTTGTCGAAAAATTTGCACGTGAAAGTGAGCAAAAGTCCATATAAAAAAAAATAAAAAAGCGAAACAATGGAATTTTATTGTTGATTAACAATGCTATTAATCTTTTTAGTAATCCTCTAATTCGCATGTGATTTGATGTGATTAATATTAACTGGATTTAAGCGATTTCAGTAAGTATTGCAAATTTAGAAAATTAAAAAAAAAAAAAAATCATAATCACAATTTTAATTTTTTTAATAATTATGCCGGCCGATAGGACAATTTTCACGACTTAATAAAAACTAAACAAAACAATTACGGACGAAAGTAGTCTTCAGTTCTTAGAGAAATTTCTTAGAAAAATATCACAAAATTATTGTTTTCATGTGGTTAGGTAACTCCTATTTTTATTCTTCAACAGGAGACGATTCATTTTTTTATTTTTCAATTTCTGATTATTTTCTTTTGGGAATTCAAAATGTCAAATAAAAAAAAATAATAATAAGTGATCTTATAAGCATTTAATTTCTCGAATTTTCGAGGACGATTTGATCTGATGGAGTTTTCTGAGTCGTAGACTCGATAAATCGACAAAGCTCCGGGAGGGTCTGGGTTCGAATTCCGTGTAGTTAGAAAAATTAATAATGTCTTATGTCTTTCTGCATGTTCTTCCGAAGGCTGGGGAATTATTTGGACAGGTATTTTCCGGTCTTCTGTTGAATTGTAGCCCCCTTCTGACTGGGTTGACCTCCACGGGAAAGTCCCACAGTATCCTTCCTGTTCTTGTATGATGATGATGAGTACATCTCAGAAATGCGGATGTAGTATTCAAATAATGGATAGTTAAACAAATCCTGTTCCTTTTTGCAAGTCAGAAACACATGATACGGTATCATCTGAATGAAAACTCGGTTTAATTTTTTTTTAATTTATTGAATTTCAACGAACCACCAACAGTCCCTTTCATTATCAGTTTCATTATCCCTTTTTGAGAAAAAATCCTTTTGTTTGTTTTTTTTTACCAACTTCAATTTCCAATTCAAATGCTGTTTTGAGCCATTTCTCTTCAACCGAAATACAGAAAAATTGTAATTTCCTGGTATTAAAAAATCCTGATATTCTAATTCAAGATAAAAACATTTAAAGATTTTTTTAGTCATTTTAGATTTGCTGTGGGTCCGGTAACCCAGTGGTTTTGAAGCTAGGCTTCGTACTGGAGGATTCGGGTTCAAATCCCAGCTGTGGTCGGTGATTTTTCCACGGTTGTTACTCCTGCAGACAGACCCTAAGAGTCACCAAGCTCTCTGTCACGTGAGTACCAGGCTCATCATTTGGAGTTAAAGACGGGCGAGCGTCGGAATGACCATCCGACCTCAACTAATCCAGAGGATCCAAAGGCCTGCACGGCCTGAGTTGAACACTTTTATTGTTATTTGACTTTGTGTTACATTAAAGCATCATAAATTTAGAACCCGTGGATACGGACATTTCCCTAAGGGGACTGTAATGTTTTACACTAATAAAAAAAGTAAATATAAAAATATATCTTCTGATTCGTATTTCTCTTTTGTTTTGTTATCTGTGGTTATTTTGAACTTTTTACTCATTGGAACTTGAATTTGGGATTAATTTAACTCGTTTTCAATGAGACTTACGGTATTCTAAATTCATAAAGATGCATACATTTATATATATAATTCAATAACATATAAGATTTAGAATTAGAGGGAGGTAAGATATATATATAAAATATAAGTCTAGATATGATATATGTTATATCATGTCTAGAATATATATATATATATATATATATATATATATATATATATCAATCATGTCTAGAATAGCATATAATATGAATGTGTATCTAGATTGAAGAATCTTTATAATGAAAACACTTGTTTTATATATCTTACTTCTTATTATTGCATCTAATTAAAATTTCTAACAGTGTTGTAAAATTATAGAATTGTGTAGATTTACTACACTACTATTGTTTTACAAACTATGTACTATTTGTATAACTTACAAAAGCTTTATAGTTTTCATATGTTATAGGATGTAAATAATTTAGTTTATATATTATTATAATATTACTATTATAAATATGTATAGTATCGTACAGAAATAACGTATAAAAAAATATACGTTGTTTTAAAAAAAAAAAATATAAAAAATATACAGCTATCCTAATACAGGATAGCTTTAATATATAGGTTATATACATATAGCCTAAGTAATATATCCTAAAATATACGAGTGATTTTGGTGCAATATTAATCATTACATTATTATTAATTTAAAATATTTTTAACGTGTGCGAATATAACTTAAGTAAAAAATAATGAGAAACAGCAACATTTTTTTAAAAGAAATTTATAAAAACATTAAAAATACTTATGGAGCCTTTCAAGTTCGTCTGGTGTTGAAGAGGAGTTACGCACAGGAACTTGAAATGCTCCATAAGTATTTTAAAGTTTTTATAATTTTTTTAAAAAGTTTTTGTGCGTTGTTTCTCATTATTATTAATAATTATCTACTACAGTATAATATTACATAACCTGTAATAATAGGATTCTGATAATTGAGAAGCAATCACAAAATCAAAAAGAAAGAAAAAAAAGCAGGAAAGAAAGTAGAAAATCTGAAATATTTTAATTAGAGCAGCATAGTTTTGAATTATGATTTAAATCTATCTAAATGTAGAAAGAAATAAATTTAAAATATAAAAATTTACGTGTACGCATAGTAATTAAATGTCAGTAGCTTTGTCACTCGTCAAAGCCTCGCATTAGAGGCGAAACCGGTTGTGAACTTTTTTATTGTATATAATGTAAAGTGTTGGCAGTCCGCAAAGTTTTTTAAATAAATTTAATCAGGAAAGAAAACTATGTAATGTAGCAACCTGGTTTCAGGAACAACTATCTCGTGAACAGCCAATTAAAACATTTCCGTTACGAGTGGGTGAGATCTGAATGGTATCTTCCTCTGTTGATTTATTTGTTATCAATTGAAGCCTCCCACTTCCAACGGGGAGATTCAAAGGTTTTCTAACCTACGTGACTAACTCAGTGGAAAGACAAACCTACAGACTGACCTGAAACACTTAAGATGAAGAAATAACCTAAGACTACGAGTGTAGGAAACGTCTATCAGCTTAACTAGTGATCGCTAACTAGTTTTTTTGGCATCCTACTTTTTTTTTAACAATATCTTTAATTATTATAATTACAATACCAGTTCCAAAGAAGTAATTACAGAGTTCTTAGAACATTATGAATTAATACCTAATAATAGTACTACTATCGGGCAAACCAAAGAACGACCGTGGCCACCAGATGTCGCAATAGTAGAATTTGAATCGATTGTGTATGTCAGTGTTTATGGCGGGAAAGTGCTTGGCTTCTGATTGGCGATTGTGAATAGTTTCTCTATACAAACTTCAGTCCTGGAATGATTAAGAGATCATTGTTGTAGTTCAAGGTCAGAGTCATTCTTTCGCTAGGAGGACTTTAATTATAAAGTATTTAATATAAAAAGAACAAATGTAATAAATATATAATGTAGCGGACAGAACAATGTATCAATAATATAATGTGAATATTTGTGAGTAAAAATTACTGTTTTGTTGTGACTTTTCTTTTCCTTCGCTATATAGTAACGGGGGATTCGATTCCAGGAGAAGTTGGGTACTTTTTCCTCGGTTTTTTTTTTTTCCTAATCCGGACGGATCTGAAGGTTCACCCAACTTTATGTCAGACGATACCAATTTCTTTCGCGGGGTTAAATTGGCCAAATATCATCCGTGTTAAGTTGGTGATCGTAGTAGCCTCTATTTCCTTTCGTGCCCACTCACCCATTTAAAGACCTGATATAACTTTACTCACATTAAACATTGTTGCAAACGCTGGACATTAAAGTTCTCAATTTCGTCTTTAGTTTCACCATTCGAATTCAACACATTCGGTTCAATATTTTTTATATCCTAAAGATTTTCCGTAGACAAATGAACAGCCTTCAAAATTGTAATCGAAAGGGTTGTATTTTGAGTGAAGGACAATTTGATTCTTATCTCTTTAACAGGCAACCAGTCCTTCAGGTTTGGATAATAACGGACGTGAGAAACGTCCAAATACTTTCCATTCCATGCGGTCTTACCCAAGATCAGAGTGTAAAAGTTTATGATCTCGATTATGGAAGGAAAAGCCTTGTTGTATTCGAAATCTAAATAAAGATTTGGATAAATTTTATTAGAAATATATCCGTTCTAGATCCCGAATTCCAGGATGTATTTAATATTAAGTCCTTGAAGTAGGAAATTAAAAACCAGGAACTTCTCAGAACTAAATGTACTTTCTGTAAAATATTTCTAACTGATACTGTCTTTGTTAGGTTTAATCTTTTTTTTTTATATATTATTTGTAAATGTCGTGAAACCGACACTACTTCATTATAAAAAAGGCAGAAATTATCCATTTCTGGGGCAGATATATAATTTAAATCGGTGTAATTTATCTAATAAGGGAAGTGCGTGACCTCGAACGCTGAGAACCGCACGAAAATGTGCTAGAATATAAATAGCTCATCCCCAAAACAGTGGTATGAGTCATTCTCATGTAAAACTCAGCTGCTAGCGCACTTTGAAGACCTGTACTTTGAGGACTAAATAGCTGTGCAACACTATCATGTCAGTAGGAAAAGTTTATTGTTGAGATAGCGTAATTACTTTAAGCAGAAGGAAATGTAGCAGTATAGTCACGACATTGAAATGTGTTTTTGATCCTATTATATCGATATTTTGTTTCTTCGCGTTACCAAAGTTCCTCTCTTGGACCTTCAATAGGTGATCATTCAAATATCTCTCGTGGTAAGACGTGCAGTTTTGCATGAGAATGACTCATACCACTGTTTTTGGCATGAGCGATTTATATTCTAAGCATATTTTCGTGCGGTTCTCAGCGTTCGATGTCACGCACTTCTCCTTTCACGTTATTCACGTGCAAATACTCATAATTAGACAACATTATCACTTCTCTAATGTTTTACTTAAAATTCTGACAATTTCTCGTGCTAATTTCTAGACAAGGACCCCCCCCCCCCCTGGAAAACATTTCGGATATAGAAGTTAGATCATCACTAATCCTTAAATACCTAATTTAAGAAGATCCAGACATCATTTCAAAAATTAATTATTCTACAAACTCAATATAGCTTCTAAACAAAATGAAGAAATTGGAACCAACGGCATGTTGTTCATCTCTGTTTACCTTGACATTCTTTATTTAGATACTGGCATTATTACGCGATATTGGTGACCAGTTAAGGGATATACTGAGGGGGGTGGGGCTCCATCACGTTGAAAATACATTGCAATTGGTGAAGCTAAAGGAACATTCTCTATTACTCCATTCTCCAGAAACTCTAAGTAATGCTGTCCTGTCCTACATCTTTATCTGTACATTCAAACACTCGGAAACCGTTCTGAATAGGAATTATATCCATATAAACGTTTTTCTCAGAATGACCGACACTATGAATACTGATCTCCTACAATACTGACCTTTCCTTCTGGGCCACCCTGTATATCTGAACACTACTTTTAGCTAAAGACCACTCAAATCTGAAGTAGGTTATAAAATTAAACCACAACTTGAACTTACAAGTTGTTAATTTTTTAATGAAATAGAGACAACTTGTTTTCCATCTTTGAACCAAAATGGATGAACTTTACTGTTACTATGATCAGGTGTGTATTTTCTTTGGACCGAAATGGACCGTCTCCAAAACCGCTAAAAATTTTGATGAAGGCAAATTTTTTGATCAAACAAAAAAAGTACAGGTAAAAGAGAAATGTACTAAAATTTTTAAAAAAATAATGAATCAAGCTGGAAGAAAATTGACGTTGCCTAAGAAGGCAGTAAGCGACAAAATCGCGGAATTTGACTTTGCATCTTCAACTTAACGTAGTGCTTTTTCTTTTTTTTAAGTAGGTAAAGACTCTATCTGCTAACGATTGAGAATTTGTTGCCTAGGGCGTTGGAAAACTCAAACCGACCCTGACAGACCAAATCTCGAACGAAGCACAAATTAAACATCAAAGAGACATCCAAGTAGAACAACTATAAAGGACAAGATTTAGAAATAAGACACACATTTGAAGAAACCTGATACAAAATAAACCGTCCTTCGCTTCTTACCGGAGTAATTGTGTCTGTGAAGTCTTATGCAATGATCCTCTTTCATAAGATCGAAATATAATAAGAATTAAATATAACACGTATTTTTATATTTAAAAGAATACATCTGAATGCTCAATATTTGATGTAAAATATCTCTATATATTTTTTTGTGAATGAATCTCATTTTTAAAATTTTAATTTTTTTAAATATTTTATAATATTATACAAAGCTATACATAAAAAAATAATGCATTAATTTAAAAATAAAATTTTAAGTTTGTTTTGTTAAACAAAATAGTTAGTACCTTTTTACTTGTTAAAACATACAAGTAAAACTTATTATTTTATTTATTTTTAATTATAACTGCATTAAAATTCGTTTAGAAGAACTAATAAAATAAAACAAAACAAAACTAATAATAAAATAAATTTGTTACCCACATTAAAATTCATTAAAAATACGTATTATAAAGATTATTATTTAAATATTAAATAAAGATCATTATATGTTTCTTTGTTTTTCTTATTATTACCACTTTCTCTCTCATTTTCTACGAAAACTATAAATACAGAAACTATCCTTTCTCTTTCATTTCCCATTCCTCTTCTATTTTATTTATTTCCTTTCGGAGAATTGAAATGAAGAAGAAATATTCTAATAATTCTCTTATCACCTAATCTATTAATATCTCTGCACTAAGAAAGTTCTGATGCCCCCCACGTGACTCTTTAAGTCCTTGACACTTCTAGCTTCGCCATTTTTTTTTTCCCTTTATTCGTTCTTCTCTTTGCTCATTCGTTCTCTTTACATTTTTTCCTTTCTTTCTTCCTTATGATTATCTAGATAGGTTCCATTTTGTAGGCTATCGTCATTTTGGGCACTAATAGCTTGTAAACTGGGACCTTACTTCCAAATTTTTTCTGAGATCATCTGTACAACAATTTTTCAATCAATTTTCATTCATTTTATTTTTTTATTTATTTAATTTCCGTAATATGAAAATGGCTTATTTAAATATTTTTGCTTCTTCGTTTTCTCTAAACATTTAAATTGTTTTAATTTCTTAGTCTTATGTTTGTAGGGGAGGGATATTGAAATTGTTGATTTATTTCATTACAAATAATTCGTTATGAAATAATACAGATCTTCAAAATTAAATTCATTAAGAAATTTTTACCTTTGAAAGGTTATATTTATTATTATTCACGACTACAATTAAAACATATATTTCGAATGTTTCTATATGTCACATTACTTTTGCAAAAATCAACAACATTTTTTGAGGAAACATCATAAATTGAGTGATTTTTACATATTAACAATAATATTTTAGATTTTTAATCATAGCATTTTTTTATAAATCTGTATTTTATATCAACAAAACAACATCATTTACTTAGGTTAATTATCAATGAGTTTTTGTGATTTCTTAAAAAGTTCACAATATCTTTAGTAATATAATTTTTCTTTAATACATCCAGGTAATTAAAAAATCAGAAGTTGCAACAATTTATAATATTGTATTGAAATTAGGAACTCCTTTCAAATATTAGACTTATTAACAATGTTTAATGAACATAAAATCTAAATTCCAGCATGAATAATAGTTTAATCTTAACGATTGTCAGGTTTTGAGGAAAACAGCATTTAATACATTATTCCATTATAAAAAAATATTTTTATTAAGCAGAAAAAGTTAAGTTAATGATTTAATTCTTCATTAAAAATTGTTCCTAACCTAAGTTCGAAAGTTGTAGCCACTTAATGCTACAAGTACATTAAATTTTCTACAGTTAATTTTTCTAAAGCTTAGATTTTTGTATTTATTTTAATTTGCAAAGTTTATCCTGTAGTCTTCGTACTGGATTTTTTATATTCGATTTCTAAGTACTTGTGATTGGACTGCAATGGAATCCCGTTGTAATGCAAACCGCAGGTGCAAGAGCTAAGTATAAATTAGGGGCTGAAAAAAAAAAACCCAAAAAAACAGAGAAGATGACTGTATTTTTCCCCACCTTCTGAATTGGTTCGACATATTTTTTTTAGTTGATAAATATTCAAAAGTGGATTGAAGCGATCACAAGAATAAGACTTTTTCCTAATTTAGTATTCTATCTATTTAGAACTTAATAAAATAAGCTTTTTAAAGAAAATAAACGTACTTTATCATTTGTACATACAAAAGTAAAAAAATACTATATGTAGCCCTTGGGTGCGCGGGAGGTTTAGCCTCCAGCGATTCTCGACCAACGGGAGTAGTTAAGATCCTGACTAAAACAATTCAGGCGACCGCAAACGTTTTATTTCTTTTATATGTTTCTTTTTCCGATATACCTAAACTTCTGAAAATTTAAATATGAACTTGTGAAGCATGTGGGATTTCTATTTTCTTGTTTTTAATTTTCAAAATATTCTGTAATTAATTAAATTAAAATTCAAAAACAGTCAATTTTCAGAGGTTTTTCGAGGTATTACTCGAAATTTTCAACTTAAAAAAAACTTGACGAAAACCTTAAATGATTAAAAAATTTTAAAATAATGATTTGTATTTAAGATATTTAGTATTAATGCAATAGTTAATTTTTGAAAAGATAAAAACTTGTTTTTTTTTTGTTTTTTTTTAAATTGTTTGAGATTAAATTAGTTTTTGTTTTACGTACGATCAAATAATTATAATAAAAAACATTTTTATTAAAGACTTTCTAAATATCATGCAAATACATTTGATGCTGTTCGTTTCCAAAAATAAATTTGTTTTGAAGCATTTGTTTGTAGAAATAGATTTTAATAGAATTAACAATTTTTCAATTTTAATTTAATTAATTACAGAATATTTTGAAAAATAAAAACAAGAAAATATAAATCCCATATGATTTATAAGTTCATATTTAAATTTTCAGAATTTTAGGCGCATTGGTAAAAGAAATATATAAAAGAAATACATAAAAGAAATATATAAAAGGTTAGCATTAGCCAAAAGTGCTTGAGTCAGGACCTTAAGATCGGATGGTCAGCCCCAAGCCCGTCCGCCTTTAACTCCCGAGAAAATAACCCAATACCCATTTGACAGAGGGCTGGGGAACGCTAGGGTCCGTCTGGAAAAGAAATAACAGTAGAAAAATTCAGAACAACCGCCGGGAATTGAATCCGGGCTCCTCAAGTTCGCAGTCCAGCTTCTAAACCACTGGGCTACTCAGTGCCCGTAAATACATGTTTTTAAACAAACAGAAATATATTTTATTTTATTTTCGAATTAAAACCACAACTCTAAGCATTCATGTTTGTATAATCACAGTCTATACTGATAAAAACAATACCAAATTGAAATCCGTTCAATTAATTGACAACATTTTTTCGGGTCAGAAACTATACAGAGATGCTCGAGAAATTAAAATACTGAAATTCCAATTTAAAATTAATAGAAAACAATGTTAATAGAAATGTCCACAGATTTGATTTGATTTGAATTTTTTTCCCTCCATTTTGATAGTCATTATGCGCCGTTGAGTATCATTGCCTTGTTGGTATTATTTATGTATTTTGTTCTATTTATAGAGATTTCAAATCCATTACAGCCTTTGAGACGTGAAAACTCAGGAAAAACCAAGTCGTTTTCTTTGTTTATTGGAGCCACTTCCTCGTTTATTTAGGTCTTGTTAGAGAAAGTTCAGATCACGAACAAGAAATTGCATAAAGAAAGGTTATTTAAAGAAAGCAATCAAGTCAATCTTGAATTGAAAATAACGATAATCATTTTTTTTTTTAATGTAGTCGATTAAATAAAAGGTATAAATAAAACCTTCATAATAATGGCCGATTTTCTTTTTAGATAAATAAAGAGGCTCTTTTCTTTCTTTTAGCTTCCATAGCTGTTGTTAATAAGGAAATAGAAATATAGTGATTTGTTAGATATAAGTGATGGGACAGATACGAGACCTGGCTGGCCATATGGTACCTGGAAATTATCCGGATCCTACACCAAGACCGGGACGCAGGTTACTTCATCGTTATGTTCGTTCTTTTTTTTTTTTGATTGGATAGTGGTCCACAGAGATACTGTGCTTCAAATTAGCTCAAATATTATGTTAGTTTTCTTTTTTTTTTAATTTACCGGTACCCAGCCTTTTTAAAAACAATAAGTTTTTGGGATGCCACTGGCGGGAGTGCGATCGAAATCTAGAAGCTTCGAAACCTTCTGAATTAGTCATCAACTGGATACATCTAGCTGATGAGAGTCCAAATAATGAAATAGCTATTTAATGAAAAACTGAAGATGTAACTCTACAAAAAGGATTTTTTTTTTGTCTTTATTCTATAGTATTCACCTAAATTATGTAATATATTTACAAACAAAGCACTGAAAAAACATATTCTCTGATGTGCTACTATTTAAATAAATAAAAATTTCATTGAAATTCTTCTGGGACCGGTAATTATTTGAGGCATGCGTAAAGCTGGCACACTTTCATTTATTTATTTCTTTAATATTTTTACATTTCTATAATATATTTAAAATATTAAATATATTTGTGTATCATTCAATTTTTCATGTCTAATTTCAAATTACATTCATTGAGATAAGAAACATTGAGAGGATTTTTAATTTTTTTTAATCTTAAATAAAAAGAACTGTAATCAAATAGGAACAGTGGCATTTCGTTGTGGAATAAGAGGGGGCTTTTGTATTTGAACTTGTCTTACTCCCTGTGAAGAAGTCATATTACGTTAGCTGTGTTCCAGTTGAAACTTGTTCACTTTGGCCTCATTACAACACCCCTGGTATCGCTTTTAATTTTCTTTAGTGAATTGGTTTTGTTGTTTCATCATTGAAACTATTTCTTTATCGTTATTATTACATAACAATAGTACTATTTAAAAGCTCAGTCCTAAAAAAGGAAAAAAAAAAGTTCTTCTAAGACAAATGTTCCTGAAATGTAACGATTCTGAAACAACTTTAAGCCTAGTTTTGTTAAAATTTGTCTTGAGTTTTTTT
>JAFIDM010000179.1:17067213-17077512 GCA_023159025.1 Thereuonema tuberculata
TACGAATTAAGAAATTGCACGCACTGGTTCGAATGTTGTTAGGGACAAACACATTCGAGCCTACAAACAAATAAACCATTTTTAAGTGTTTAAATTTCTTTGAGAAAGTATATTAGAAATGTCAATTTTAAAAAATGAATAATAACACAGTTATGTACTGGAAAAAAGAGCTTTCGTTATTATCAGTGACTTTTCTAGATTTTTTGGGAGCTGAAGTGAAAAATTGAACTCGTTTATCACGTAAGAAGATGTCTTTAATGAAGTTTCCAAGCAGGGAGTGGCAAAATTCATTGACAGTTAGTTTCAGTAAGTGAGTGTTGTTTTCTGTTGGCAGGATCTGACAGATCTTAAAATCTTCAATTTAGGAAAATATATCCTGTACTTTAAAGTACTTTTGAATACTTAAATAGCCGTATCTTTGAAATCTACAGCAAAACAGAAACGATTTTTCTCACAGAATACGTGATCTTACCCGCATACACAAAGAGACATATGAGAAATACTTTACATACTAAAGGAAGAAGCTAATAACTGATCTTGATTCTAAGTATTGCAAAATATTCAATATCTACATGGCAGAATTTCCGTGGCTTCCTGTTTTTATTATATATCCAGATGTAGGTTAAGAATTCTGTCTGCAAAGTTAGGCCGATTGTTAAAAGAATGTCACATATTGTCCCGAATGTGCAACAAACTTCAAAGTAATTCACTGAAATTGCTGCTTGAGAAGGCTTTCAGGCGGTTCACTCAGTACTCTTTTAGTTTTCAAGACAATTTGATGTCAAATGTTGAACTTCATTAAGTTTTCAAACAACTTAAGACTGTTAACATCTTGAGGAACTTCGGACTGAAATCAGTGAAGTCGACATCCTCTCTCTATCAAAAGAATACCTAGATTAAATATTTAAATGTAAACTAAAAAGCCATTGAAGTGTATGTCATAATTCTACTTTATTATTATAGTTATATTTGGTTGCAAATATTTAGGAAATAAATGTATGAGATCAAAATAATCGTGCTCGTATTTTAATTTGGACCATAAATAAACTTTTTACCAAAGTTTATTTTATCATGAAAATCCGTCAAGCCGTTTTAGTGTGATGTGAATGCAAACAATTATATGTTATACTTTACGATTGCTTGATTACCGCATCTCAGTCGTGTTGCGGATGCAAACAATTCCTTCAACAGGCATTGAAATAGTTACGGATTTTATAATTAAATGATAAATTGCTGTACAGTATATTATTTAGTTAAAATGTCAAAAAAGAAAATAGTAAACATCAAGTTGTAATAGAAGGTTGAAATGTATGAAATAACTTTTTAAGTTTTTATTATTATTATATCGAAAAAGTTTCAAACCATGGGATTCCCCAGCTAAGACAATATGGCGGGTCAAGGACCAAAGCACATATTGCCAAGTGTATTAAAAAAAAAAAAAAAAAAAAATTGGAAGAATAGTTAGGGATGTGTGCTTGTGTCCATAAATTTCCGAACTATGCGTGTTGTGTTGAGTACTACAGCCTTCTGGAGTTGTGCATAAGTGTTTTTATGAAGTCCTAGTGTGCTGAGGCTGTGATGCAATGTGTGAGGCACCAGACCAGTAGCGGACAGGATGATGGGTACAACACGTACTCGGTCCTGCCTCCACTGCTTCTGGAGCTCGTGTGCTAGGTCTGTGTATTTACTTATCTTTTCAGCGTGAGTTTTCTGCATGTTCTTGCTGATGGGAACTGCAATATCAATGAGATAGGTCTGTTTGTTGACCTTATCAACAAGTGTAATGTCAGGTCTGTTGTGATGTATAGTTTTGTCTGTGTGAATGGGACGGTCCCAGTACAGCTTATGTGAGGGTGACTCTAGTACGCTTTGTGGTGTGTACTTGTAGTATGGGACCGTGTTCTTAATAAGTGAGTGTTTGTGTGCTAGCTGTTGATGAACGATCGATGCTACCTGATTGTGTCGGTGGAGGTAGTCTGTTTGGGACAGAAGGGGACAGCCGGATATTATGTGGTCGATCGTCTCATGTGTAGTGTGGCATTTCCTGCATCTGTCGTCGTGTGTGTTTGCGTCGTGTAGAATGTGTTTCTTGTAGTTGAGTGTGGGAATGACTTGGTCCTGTATCGCGATCATGAACCCTTCGGTCTCCCCAAACAGCTCACCACTCATCAGCCATCTGTTCGACGCTTCCATGTCGACATGAGGTTGGCTGAGTTCGTGGCGATGTCTGCCATGGAGTTCCTTACGAGCCCATGATTCACGCAGCTGCTGTGTGTTGGTGTCGGGAGTGGTGAGTGTTAGAGAAGGGTTTGCGAGGTCCAGGGGTGTGAAGTGTGTGTCAGCCTTCACAATGGCTGAGTGGAGTGAGGAGTGTTGTGCTCTTTGGTGGAAGTGTTCCCTAAGTGTGTGTACTTGTTTTTCGTGTAGGGTGATGAGATTGATGAGTCCTCGGCCTCCCTCCTTGCGGGGAAGAGTCATTCTTTCCGTAGCGGACTTGGGGTGGTGCATGTTGTGTTTCGTGAATGTAGTGCGTGTTGTGCGTTGTAGTGCTTCGAGTTCAGTGTTTGTCCATGAAATTATGCCGAACGAATATGTTAGTGTGGGGACGGCAAAATTATTATTATTATTATTATTATTATTATTATTATTATTATTATTATGTGAAAGTTTCAAACCTTGGGTTTCTCCAGCAAAGACAAAATGGCGCGTCAAGGACCAAAGCACATATTGCCAAGTGTAAAAAAAAAAAGTATGGAAGAATGGTTAGGGAATTACTATAATTATTATTATTTCTGTAATATTAAGATGTAGCATATCAATGTGAAATATGTTTTCAATGATCGATTTAATTAAAATTTTTGTTGATTAATTTTCGTTTTCATTTAATATTTTAAAGCTCATTATGTATTATATTATATTATATTATATTATATTATACTTAATTGTTTATACGAATAATTTTTTTCTTTCTTTTAATGAATAGCATAATAATAGATTTAAATTACTACAAAAAAGTAAACATAGGATATAATTTTACTATAGAAAAAGTGCTGTTCATGAAATATTTTCGATAGATTCTACAGTTATATAATAATTATTGAAGAAATGAAGAAATTAATAAAAAAATTATTTTGCCTAGCTCTAATTTCAATTATTTCAGAAATTATTTCTATTTTTATTTTATTTTCTTTTTATGTCTTACAAATTAAATTCAAATTAAAAATAAAATGAAGAATTAAGTAATTTTAATTACTTAAAAATTAAAACTTAAAAGTTAAAACTTTATTATTAAAATTAATAATAAAGTTGAATGTATTCTTGAGCTTTCAAATTGAGAAAAAAAAAAATATATATATGTTATTTTAACAAATTACCGCTAATTAAAATGAGTTTGGTGTCACTGGGCTGCTTGCTTTGGTGAAGGTCACTGGCCTATAGAAAACAAGAATCATACAGAAAGAGAATAACCTACACTATATAACTTCATTTTTTTGCTTAATTTTAGAAGTATTTGAACCAGGTATTTTTTTTTTTTAACTAAATATTTAAGAGATTTTATTTCGTGATATATTCAAAATCTTTAATTTGTAGTAAAAAAATTATTAAATATACTGTATATTCTCTAATATATTTTAATTGCATATCAAAAGTATATTTCCGTATATCTAATATTATAATAGCATATATATTTTTGTTTTTTTATTTTTTTTCTCAAGTCTACTAATCATTGGAAAAAATGCCATTTGCATTTCAACCCAAGCGAGGTTTTAATATTAACTTTATTTAATTAATGTTAAAATTTAATAATTTTTATTTATTTTTATATATAATTTACAACTATATGTAAAATAATCTGTGTTGTTATTTTGAACTCATGCTGTGACAGTGCAGCATCACCTTTCAAAACACTGGGGAAAAAAAAAGGATGTATAAAGTTTTAATTTTCATTTCGATATCAAAAGAATTGGCAACACTTAATTGGTAAACACTTAAAATTTATATCGGTTTTTTTCAAACTGAAAATATCCTTATCTTAATTTTAAGGGAATAATTATCAGGGTAAACATCTGCAATTTTTGGCTTTATACATTTTTTTTAAATAATAATATAAAATCCAGCGTTCGTTAATAACTACTTATTTAGCAAAATTAATTGCAGATAATTGGAACTTTTCCTTCTTATTTTTCTCCTATTTTTTTAATTGCTTAATAATTGTTTTTTAACCTTGCTTGTTGTCTTATGTAGTAAAAGAAATTAATTTTAATTCCTGTGAAAGAAACTATTAATTTTTAATTTAATCTTTTGCTTTCAGATTTTCAAAATAATGAGTCTGTTGAAGGATAGGAATTAAATATTTTGTGATTAGGGTAGTACTTATTAAATCATTAATAAGACGGAAGCAATGAAAACTATACTTATTTACTTTTATATACTTATCTATTTACTTCAAGGTTGTAAATACGTCATTCTTGTAATTCAGACCAAATTTATTGCGCGAAGTCTAAAATAAAAACTAAGATTTGGGAGGAAAAATTGTACCGAAATTTCGTTTTTATTTCATTGAGTCAGTTGATTGGTGACTAAATTTGCGCTTACAGGATTTTTTCTGAACTTTTTCAGACCTTAAATTCGTATTTTGTATTTATAAATTTTGTTTAATGGGCGCGCACATATATGATATTTAAATATTATATTTTTAATTAATTTTTTTTTAATTCGAACAATAATTAATTTCAAAACTCGTAAGAAGCACTATAAGCTTTCATTTCATAATCAAAATAAATTTATAAACTCTACAAGCAGCCAACCAAACAAAAAAACCTACGATATTAATAAACAAAATTTATAAAAACTGAGTAAATCAATGAATTTTGTATCGCATTTTAATTTCAGCAAGAAGCTCCTGAAACAACTTGACAACTGATAATATTGTTTTTGTTTTTATTTTTTAGTTTTACCTTTTTTTTTAAAAAATCTTCAAACGAAAATTCTCCGTTTACTATTAATTTACGACACCTGCTGAATACCAACAAGAGTATAAATTTTATATTTTTTGAAATAAATGATTTAAATCCGCTATTTAAGTTGTCTAAATCCAATTAATTTTAATCAAATGCAAAAGCTAGATCATCTGTTGTCCGTAAATGTTCACGGAAAGTTTCATGAAGAATCAACAACGGTTCAGAAGCTATTATAGGAATAAACACACATAGATATGCCTAAGTCTCATTTGATTAACCTTGCTTTCCCAGAAAAAGAAGAATGAGTAATGAAATAAAAACAAAGCTGTCTCCGATTTCTATGTTAGATGGGAAACCACGACATTGATAGATATTTCTCCGTTCCGTCGAATCACCGTAATAACGAAGTTTAATTATCGCTATTCATTTTGAGCGCACTAACAGAAAGAAAACACACGTAAATACCACGTTTCTACGTGGTCCACAAAACTGTGTGCTGGACTAGAGACACTTTCGTGACGCAGCAACAAAGCATTATCAAATTTGAAATTAATTTTTTAGTCAATTAGATAAAAATATTTTTAACTGTAATTCATATAAAAAAGCCAAACATTACTTAATATAAGGCCCGGTTCCAAATAAGGCCCATCCTTCCTTTTATTAATAGAACGTTGACAATTTACCAAGATTATTTATTTTCAGACAGGTCCTGGCTTCTAGCGGCTACACCAAAAATTAGATCCGTTGAAGTGGATAATTTCACCATGTTTGTTTCAGTTGAACAGTAAAAGTCGTCCAAAGCTTTTCTCGTTACTATTTCAACTTAATTTGATAAATCGTCCCCATTTTTTGGCAACATAACATACATGGGCATGTTTTATGTCATTTTAAAGTATGTCATGAGTAGAATAATGTAGAATAATTTGATATTTGAACAGGGGCTCCATAAGGCCCTTCAGTTATATTTTCAAAACTGTTATTACAGAAAGAATTTCAAATGCCACTAATTCTAAATTCACTTTTTCATAACAGCACACCTTAAACTACCTTTCAAGACAGTTTTCAGAATTTTCACTCTTGCAGTAGAAATATAAAAAATCTTTAAACGTTAGGTGGGCCTTATTTGGTGCAGTTACCTTACGATTTAATTCATGGTAAAATAAAGTGGAATTTATAAAAATATTTTTTTCTTCCTTCTTTCTTGTGTCAGTATTTAGTCAACCGCATTTTCATGTTTATTCCAATAAAAAAATTATTCTTAATGTTCTTAATGACTTGTACTAATAAATATTAAATGTATTGATTGTTCTGGTTTGATTTCTGGCTGACATTGGTTTATGGTAAACGGTTGTCATTTACATCATTAAAATTGAATTAACTATGTTTGTTTTCTTTTAATATTATTTTAGTTATTTTATATTCACTTTTTATTTTTCAGTTCTGAATTTCTATTTTCTATTGTACTAAAGAAGGGTTAACTTTATTGTTCTATATTTTGTTTCGTTATTTTTCATCTTGATTTATTCAACTATTTTATTGTTAATTTAATTTAATTTTGTACTAATGTAATGTAATTATTATGTAACTTCAGCACCTGCACACAGGATCTAGAAGTAGAACTTAACAGACTGTAATTTCTTGGTATTTTAAATAAATAAAAAAAAATAAAAAAAGGAACCGTATATTTATCTTTCATTTTTATTTTATTTTATTATTTATAAACAAAATGTATAGTGCTTTTGTCTTATTAATCGTTTTTACTTTCACTTAACGCGATTCAATGCATTCTTTATTCAATTAAGTATGGTTCGATAAACAAAACAGTATTATTATAGAGACAGTCACTAAATACTGGTATTTGGCATTCTTAAGTCAATGAATAAGAAAAGTAGCTTAAATTCTTTTGTAATCTTCACTTATTGCTTCAAAGAACGTTTTGTTATTAAAGCAAAAAATATAATAAGCAATTAAAACTATGAAATGAGTAATTTTCAAACAATAGCAAACATATTTAGTGATTAGGACTATAATATTTACGAACAATTCATCTTTTTCGAAACCCATTAACTTCATTATGAACCACGAGACACCAGAGCGGAATTAACGCATTTTCGAATTAAATTGAAACCTTTGAAAGAAAAACACAATGAGAAATTAAGTTTTGATTAAAAAATATATTAAAAGCAAAACCGGAAATGCTAAAGAAATGAAAAATCAGGCACCTAATGAAAAAGAAGCTTGCCTTATTAATTCTGAGTTCCGGTTCAGAAAGGTGTAGGAGGGAATGGCTTTCATATTTTTTTTTTTTTTGAGTAACCTCGTGAAGTGAGTCACTTTTCCCAGGGTACTTGACAAAGAGAAATTTTTCAAAACAAAGAACAAACGAATATAATAGTTTTATTCGTTTTATTTACGTTTATTCGTTAACTTATAATAAATAATAACATTAATAACTCAATTATTTTAGAAGAAATATTTTAAAAATAATAAACACTATCCTAACAAATGTTTTCGACACCTTAGCATATATATAGTAAAAACTGGTTTATACGCAACCCAGTTGTACGTAGTTCTGGTTTATGTGTAATTGTTTGTAGGTCCTGGCGAAAATTGTATTTAATGACCTATAAATTCTTTCTGAGATGTACGTAATTGAGTTATACGTAATTCGCCTTATGCGTAGTATATTTTTGAAAACGAGATTGAATTGTATGTTTTTCAACTATAGATATTCCCCAGGTGCACCGATATACAGCTCGGCGTTCCGTATCGATATATAATCGTCGCGTTCATAAGGTTTCTGGGCGACTTTTAATGAAAGGTCGGTCAGAGACAAAAACTAAATGAATTTTCTTTTCTTCCTTTAGTATTACTTTCTCTGAATTTTTTTTCTTATTATATTAACCTACTAAGAGACAAATATCCATTAGTTATCTTCCTGTAAGAAGTCTTAAGAACAACGTGGTCTTAATTCGTGCGGGAATTGAAAATAAAATGTTTTTGTTTGCTGACTGGACAAAATGATGAGATGATGAAATATTTTTAGAAATTAATTATTATTATAAATTAGTTGAAAATGATTCAATAGTACCTACAACGGCAATGGTTATTAATCCCACGAGTTAGAATTAAGACGTGATTGGAAAAAAATATATTTTAATGTATAAAAAAAAATTATCTTTATATTGAGGCCTGATGACCAAAAAAACTCTAACAAACACGAAGTCAAAAGTAAAATTTTTGGGAGAGATTTCAGAACCATTTGAGGTGAAAACAGGAGTAAGACAGGGAGATGGGCTTTTCCCATTGCTCTTCAACTGTGTGCTGGAGAAAGTAATGAGAGAGTGGAGGAAAAGAATGGAAGAGGAAGGAATCAAGAAAATAAAAATAGGAAGAAAGAAAGATAACTTGGAAATTGACTGCCTGGCTTTTGCAGACGATCTTGCAATACTAGCGGAAAACATTGAAGATGCAAGAAGACAAATAAATATACTGAAAGAGACGGCAGAAAAGGCTGGACTACAAATATCTTATGAACAGACGGAATACATGACCAATAGAAAAGATGCACCAAGACAGATCATAACAAAGTATGGGAAAATCAAGAGGGTTAATAAATTCAAATACTTGGGAGAAATAATTCAACCAAACGCCCTTGACAAAGAAGCGGTCCTAGCAAGAGCAAGAAAAATGGAACTGTCATTCCATTTGACAAAAAATATATACAACAAGAAGTCCATATCTATAAACGCTAAAATTAGGCACTACAATACAGTCATTAAGCCAGAAGGCCTCTACGCCTCAGAATGCCTTGCACTAAACACAGCCAGACAATTGGACGAGGTAGAAAAAAAGGAAAGAAAGATCTTACGGAAAATCCTGGGACCAAAATATGAAGATGGAAAATGGAAACTGAGAAACAACAAAGAAATCTACGCAAAAACAGAAAAAATAACTGACACAATGAGGAAAAGAAGAGTGGCTTTCTACGGACACATTAAAAGAATGAGTGAAGGTAGACTGACGAAGAGATTATTCACCTTCTTCGACAGAAACCCCAAGACTCAGATGACATGGATCAAGGAGGTCAGAAAAGACATGGAAGAAATGAAAATAGATGGAGAAGAGGTGGAGAGAAGAGAAGAATTCAGAAAAAAGATCAGGGGATTCAAGGGTTTTCAAGAAAAGGCAAAGAAGAAGACGGGAGCAAAATGGACGGAAGAAAGAAGGAAACAACATAGTGAAAGAATGAAAGAATACTGGAAGAGAAGAAAGAAAGTAGAAAAATAATCATGAGTTATTTCACGTGGTCCATAGTCGGCCAAATTCGAAGAAAGAAGAAGAAGAGGCCTGATGGAAATCCAGAGATTCTAACTACAAAACTGACGCAGAATTGTTTGAAAAGTTTTGAAGTATATCTTTTTTTTTTCTGCTCTTCGTTGTATTTTTTTTTTACTGTTCAGAATATATTTATACTTATAAATGTTTAACTGAGTAAAATATTTTTTCTCCCCCTCTGTTGTTCATTTGTCTTTTTATACGTGCGTCACGCTAAAACGGCTGGACATATTTTCTTGAAATTTCATACCTTACTTATTTACGGTATAGCTTAAAATACATGATCAATTATTATTTGGCTTCCAAAACTGATTCCCCAGCGTTAAATGCTCAGTCTCCACGACACGACAGAAAGCTGAGAGCTTAACTGTGTACATATATTGTACGTTTATATCATTCCGTTGCATCATCCTGACAATTCTTTCTTACAATTCTCTGACATCCTCTTCTTTGTATTCTGTGAAAAAAAAACATCAGCAGAATGTTTTTCAAATTGTCTTGGTTCTGATTTCATTTTTAAGCCTGTTTGTTGAAAATAAAGATCTCACACTGCTTTTTTTTTATACTTTTGAGGTCATACAGTTAACGAAAGATAAAAGGATGTTTCCAGTGCAATTAGACTGACTATCTGACTGATAACTGTTATTTGACTCTTATATCGTAGGGCAGACGACCTTTTGTGTTGTGGCTTAGTAAATAGGGTTGTCCTTGACTCGAGCAAAGCATTTGACAACGCTTTGCATTCACCACTGAACGAGCAGAAACCAGGGCAATAATTATCTCTTTGGTATTTGTCGCATTGTTTCTCAATTTCTGTGATGAGTCATGAACGGAAGGAGGTTTACACAGTGAATAAGTGGATCGAAGGTTGCTTTACAGTTCACCGATTCAGGCATTTTAGTAATATCAGGATTTCATTTGAATTAAAATTATTTTAATTCACATACTCGAAAAAATAAATAAATAAATAAATAAATAAATAAATAAATAAATAAATAAA
>JAFIDM010000179.1:17077522-17108000 GCA_023159025.1 Thereuonema tuberculata
ATTCAGTGCGGAACAAAGGTACCGTGATTTCACCCACAAGCCATTTCGTTTTTCTTATTATGTAATCCTTGAAAGGCTTTAGGCTTAATACTTCACAGCAAGATGTTCGTGTTCCAGGAAGATCGCTAAGTCATTGTTCAACTGATAAAATACTCCCATCCTCATCGTGATTCACTAACACTGCCTCAATAAACTTTGTAGATCCTGTGGAAGTGTGGATACCGTTGATTGACCAATCGTTACTTCGATGTTCAATAGAAAACGGAAATAGGCCTAACAGTACTTCCGCTTTTCTCACTCTGGTGGATTCAAATGAAGATGTATGTTTATTTATCCTAAGGATGTTTCGTTTTTACTTCCTTTACAAATAAAATAGAAAAATTGCAGAATAGAGATACGATCAGCTATCCATAGCGCTGCGTCTGAGCATGCGCCATCTTTAGCATTCTTTTTTTTTTTTAAATCATTAGAATTTTTTTTTTAAAGTTAGCCCATTTTTGAAAACTAAGAATCCTATCAAATATTAATAAAATCGATCTAGCCGTTTTAGCGGCTAATGAAGAGAAGAATTTTATTACAAGCATCAGGATTTCCTTTGTGTGAGATTGGCGGTATCAGACCATAGAAATCTTAGCTAAATTTTATGTAGTATCGTATCAAATATTAATAAAATCGGCACTATTGTTTTAGCGTGATGTGCTTACAATTAAAAATCTGACTTAAATATTGAGATTCTGCATGCGCAGTTAATTATGGTTTTCGCCCTAAATTCTTATTTTATTACAAGATAGAAGCTTGGTAAATAGGGAAAAAATGTCGCTTCTCATCGCCTAGTAGCGACTGAGCATACAGTGCTTGGAGCCCCATTTCGAAGAAAGGTGGGATTGGGGATTAAATAGGCATCGTAATAAGCGAGAGATTTCTGGATAGGAGGGGGGTGGAAATCAAAATAAATAATTTAAGTTATACTATCAGTAAGCTACGTACCAAATTTTATGGAAGTCCTACCAGCCGTTTTAACGTGATGAACAGATGGATAAACAGAAGCCAAAAATGTTTAAGTAGAATAAACGCATGTTGATAAACTTTCCTTTTTTTTATCTGTAATTTTTAACAGATAAAAATTACTAAGAAATCACTATTTGTAAACATGACCGAATTGAAATATCAAATATTATCAAATTGTGATATATTTATTGATACAGACATTTAACCTATTATCCTTAATTACGTTGAAAAATGGTAATTAGATAAATAAGCCAGTGTTATCGCTTGGGACCTACATTGAAATTTGAAAGCAGGAAGCAATGTGGGGGGGGGGGAGACCATAAATAAGCAACACACAAAATTCCTTGGAAATTCGTCGAGTTTTTTCAACGTGTTATGAGCACAAGCAAAGAGACAAACAAAGAAAAAAGATTAATTAATTAAACTGTTTTAACGTGCAGATAGATACTCTTATAGATAGAGACAATAATGACCTTTTACACATATATTAACAATTTGTTTTGAAATGAGTCATTATTGTTTTAATTTTAATTGTTAATATTTGTGTAAAAGGTGCATTATGGTGTTTATGTATAAAAAGAAAAAAGATGTTTCAATTGGAAACGTAAGATTCCACATGCCCAATCAATTATTTAAAAATGAATGTGCAAATTTTTCTTAGATTTACGCGGACATAGATCAAAATAATAAAATTTAAGTATTTTCACAAAACATAATGGAAGGTTAAAAGTTCAATATAATTATCAGTGTTGGGTCTTTTTTGTGTTTAAATTTTGAGAAATAAAACAAGCCTGAGACATTTACGAAAGTTGATTTGATATTTGCAGAACAATGGTTAACAATACATCATTCCTGTTTTGTTAATTACTACGTATCATATTTCCAATTGACAATGGAATTGTCGTGTGTGGTTATTAATGTTATGGATATACTAAAACAATGAGCAGCAGAAATAAAAACCAGAAAAAGCTGTAAATGAGAATAGACTTTCTTAACTCTTATTCTAAATTTGTTTCCGCATTTGTTTGTAATTCAATTGTGTTTGTTTTCATTTGTATCCTATTTTTCCAAGGACAGGAAGGTTAAATAAGAACATCCTCTACGTAAAATGTGGATATGATCCTTCCAAATTAAGTAGTTCCGAATCTCCCTGAAACTAGGACACGAAATATCTCTTCTCTTTTCGATAAATTTAATAACTGGAGAGTTAATTGATTTTAGCAGCTGTTCGATAGTGATTAGTTAGAGAACCTAATGGGCAGTCACCAATCTATGAGGTCATGTGATCATTCTTACAAGGGAAGTGCGTGACCTCGAACGCTGAGAACCGCACGAAAATGCGCTTAGAATATAAATCGCTCATGCCGAAAACAGTAGTATGAGTCATTGCATCAAAAACATACATATTTCAATGTCGTGACTGTATTGCTATCACGACATTGAAATATGTGTGTTTTTGGTCCTATTACATCGATATTTTGCTCTTCGCGTTACCAAAGTTCCTCTCTTGGACCTTCAATAGGTGATCATTCAAATGTCTCTCGTGGTAAGACGTGCAGTTTTGCATGAGAATGACTCATACTACTGTTTTTGAAAAATGACGTATAACTTATTGGTTACGGCAAAAACATCAGAATTCATTTGTAACTTCGAAACTCTCAAAAAGGTGACTATGTTACTAATTTTAGAAGGTATTTCAAGTTTCTTTCATAAAGCAATGATAGGGTGTCGGATCCTAACACGCTTGTCCTTGAAGCATGGTTCGATTCCCGGAGTGGTCGAAAACTTTTCTGTAGTTATTTATTCTCACACTGGTCCAGGAATTCTCCCAACCTTCTATCATACGTACTTTTCACTAAGAAAAGAACGTCGAAATGACCCTTCGACTTCCACATCCTTCCGTGAGGTTGGCGATCGCAGAAGCCTCTACTTTCTGTGCTTCTCGTACTCGTTTGAGGATACAGTCGTGAAGTTCTAACAAATCTCGTAAATGGAAATATGAAAAGGTAGGTTTCAGTTCTTAAATGAAGTCATTTGTACATCTCGAAAACTGGCGGGAATACAATAATTGTCAATACAAAAAACAAACAAAACAGTGGATATCAGTGACTGGAATCTTTAACGCTCATTTCAATACGTACATGATTTTTCTCTTCATTCTTCGTCTCGACAACTCAAAGTCACGGAAAACTATCCAACCTGAGATTTATTATCAGATATGACTTGAATACAAACCACCTGCACGGTCGTCATGGAAACGATAAGATATACAAAGCAGTTCCGTGCCCAGACAATCAATGAATACTAAAATAGTAAATCTCACAAATGCTGGTGATATTATTTTCTCTCCCTTTAAAACTGAAATAGTGCTTTTCATTTTGTCATTAGATTTTTTGAGAAATGCAAAATGGCGGAACAAAATGGAAGACATTAAATTGAGGTAGCAACTTCTTTGTTAAACTGCTATTACCTTAATTGTTTAATTGCACAATATTTACGAAGAGAATCATAAAAGAAGAAATGTGTGTAGCCTGGATTTTTAAGAGTTTATTTATAAATTCTTCTATAAACAATCGCATTAGTATTGTCTTACATTTACCTAATGTTTTTTATCTAAATGTTTTATGTTAAATTTCTGTAGAAAAAAAGAATCTGTGACATACAATAATAATAAAATGAAAGAGGTTATGAAGAAACTGGATTCAAATTACTTAGTCTTTCATTTCACGTTTTGGGGTTCACTTCATTCATTTTTTCACCAATGAACGTTAAACCCGTCTAATTCCACCTAAATAACTGCTTTTTGTTTTCTAGCTTTCATTAAATGCCTGTGAGCCAAGTTCTTAATTGATCAAGGTTTTGAGACTGCGCAGTGTACAATAAATTTAATGTGGTTGTTTGTGTGATGGGGTGCCACTGACGGGAGTAAGAATGAATACATAACTTTCAACGTAAATTGGAGATGAACTGACAAAGTCTGGTTAATGTTGTTAGTCCATTTTTTTTTGTTTTGATACAAACAAATGTTAAATTGAAGAATAAGAAATGAACTTTACAATACAATTCTTATTTATCATTATACACTTTCTAATTCCTATTGATCAATTAACTAATAAATAGAAGAGAAAAAAAAAAAACTCTACCCAAAACATAAAACGTTGTACCTCTATCGGTAGGTTGGCACTCCAATTACAACAAAATAAAACAAGTAAACGGATTTGAATTACATATCATTCATAAACTTAAATCAATATTTTACGATCCTCATAAAAATAATCACTAGATTATTGTAATGTTTTGAATCAAATAATACCATTAAAAAAAAGATAAAATGTACCATTAAAAAGGCAACTTCTGATAAATCTAAATATTACATAATTTAGAATTTATAAACTATTACTTTTCTTAAAGATGATTTAATCATTAATATGTTTATTATCCAAATTAATGAAAGTTGAAATATCTTGTCTCATTTAGATATTTTATTATTTCCTTTTATCAATTAGAAATTATAAGTGATATTAAATAAAATTGTTTTTGTTATCAAATTGAAATTTATAGTATCATGATTTTTATATATCATAATCTTCCTAAAATAAAAACAAATAAATAAATGAATGAAAATAATTTTTATTTCTCTTCGTTTAATATTGCTTTACAAGAAACAAAATTAACTAAACATAATTTAACAGATTTGTAAATTTAAAATGAATAATTTAGATAGAACTGTAATTTATTTATTTACTTTATTTGTTTGTTATTCCTGGAAATATTCATTATTTTTTTAAGCTTATGTATCTTATTTTTATAGAAGTTTTTTTAAACTTTAATTCAATCAATAAGGTTTTCCGTAGACTTATAATGAGTGGTACAGGACATAGTAACGGATATCCGGACTCAGCCTGAAAATTTCTACGATTCATTAACTTATTACAATTCATGCTCTTGATATTTATGTCGTGGAATGTTATTGTCGTGAGTCTAATTCTCAATTTACGTAACATTTAGACATCAGATTACGGTATCTTGTATCGTAGCATTGTCCAAACGTATATTTAAAATAGCTGTTATTCTCCGAAAACAACTTTCAAAGTTTTGGTGACGTAGGACATTGAGTTGAGTAGTTCAAACCAGTTCGAGGGAGGGATGAGGGTTTATGTAATAAAAAATAATGTACAGTAATAAATAATGCTTCTTTGTTTTATTTAATAATAATGTTGTTTTTTTTTTGCTTCTTTCTCTAACCTTGGGTATTAGGAATTCGATCAATAACGCCTCATTAGTTAGACCAAAAGTTTTCCTTTTGTAGGCATAACATGATCGATCAGTTACGCCTGGCTTAACGTTAGAAACAATATTAAATATGATTGTTTAAAAAAGAATTTAATTAATAAAAAAAAGTTGGGAACAGGAACCTTAAAATTAAACAAGTAATTCGAAAGAACTTAAAACCTACTTTCCTTAAAATATTATTTCTTAAGATTTATTTTTTTTTTTTTTTTTCCTTTGTGAAGAAGGATAATGACAAAAACCTAAAAAGTCTACATTTATTTTCAAATTATAATATCTACTAAATACAGACAGTATTACTTTCTATTTACTGAAGAAGATTAAATCATAATTACTTACTTAAGTTTACGTCTAAAGTGGATTAATTTTAATCATATCAAACCATGTACATATTAATAGATTAGCTAAAACGAATAGTATTCTTCGAAATATTCAGTGAACTGTCTGTCTTTGTCCTTTCTCTGTCCATCTCCAAAACTTAAGGCTGCTTTACACTCTCTCGAAAAATTGCCTCAAACGCGCTCGAAAATATGCTATTTGCCAGTTGCAGTTGGACTGAAAAGAGATCGCTTTACACGTTTGAGTCAAATCGCGTTTTGTTCTCGTTCAGATCACGAGAACAACTGCCTTCGCCGAAGCGACAAACAAGATGATTGCGCAGCTTTGTTTTGTTATTAATTCTCATCTCATTTCACAGCAGAGATAAAGAAAAAGGTAAAAAAAAAAAAAAAATCCCAGAGGAAGAGAATGTGATTAATAAACCCATGCATTGAAACCATGAGCAAAGAATATCCAGATTTCAGCGTGAAGTTAACACTGTCGTAGTTTTTAAATTCTCGCCGCCATGAGCGCTGGTGTCGACTTGCTTCTTATGTTTGCCTGAATTTAGAACTTGCTTTATTTAGAGCAACTGGTAGATTTTTCGGGCAAGTGGAAGATTTTGGAGCCACTTGCCGGTTTGAGGCAAGTTTTCAAGAGCGTGTAAAGCGACCATTAGAAGTTGGGACTTGACTCCACCAAGCGCTGTCAACTAATTAAAGAAACAATGGAGAAGCGCGCGAGTTTAAGTGGAAAGAAAAGTGACAGGAAGTTGTTCGCCAAGATCTCCTGAAGTTGAGGTAGTTAGTTAGCATGACGCCCTCCCGCCTATAACCTCCAGATAAGAAACCCGGACTCATTTCACAGAAGATTGGGTGGACCCTAGAAGCGGTCTGGAGGAGAATTCAGGCTGAGATTCAAGTGTGATGTCTTACACAATGAATATTAATGTTTTTAATCATTAATTTGCTCTTGGTTTGGTACGATTAAAATTATATTTATATTCCGAATTAGAAAATAATGCCAATGGTAATCAATGTTTTTGTTTTTACAGAAAATTAAAACTTTCACTTGTTTGTGTTCAATACAAGTTTGAATGTATTGTCCGTTTTTGTTTACGAGAACCTTCAGCGCTTTTGCGCATGCGTCAGGTCTCCTTCGATTTCATCAAAATAGGGGTTAGGAGAAATAAAGAGCGGATGTTTACTTTTTATCAATGTTAGTTTACAAGTAGTTGCGTTCTATTTGCGCTTTTCGGGAAAGAATTATGGAAAGAATTAATACTATTGCAAAAATGCTCCTCCGTTATTTTATTTTAAAAGCGAAAATGTCCAAAAGAATTTCTTAGGAAAGTGCCCATCTCAGCGTATCACCCCTCTGCGGAGTAGAATCGTCCGCCAGTGGTGATTCTGGCTTTCGAAAACGAACAGTAAACATAGGATTTTCGGTTTTGCGTTTTCGTGACGAAAAATAAAGAAATATTAAGGATTAACATTTTAAAGAAAGTTCACTTTAAGTTCGTAACTTCTTGTTGTATTAAGATAAGGATATATTAAGAAATGTAAAAGATGTTAAACCAATCTACAACATCCTTTATTAATATGCGAGACTTTTGAAGGTTATGAAGAATTGGTTTTGTTTAAAATATCAAAGTTTGATTTAAATCACCCGGGTTGACTTATTGGAAGTAAATTATTGTTCTGCTTCATTACCACAGAACAATTCAAACGTGACTGCGACTTTTTAACTGACAAAGTTTCCTGTGTTCTAGCGAGAGAATATTTTATTTCCTTCCTTCAAATTAAGTCCATCTGGTGATTCATTTATTTCAAAAAAATATATTAAGCGTTTATCAGCGAATAAAGAATATTCAGTAGCGTTTTGAAAACATCTACACGATTTTCTATTAAACAAGGTAACGTAAAGGACCTTGAATGTTTTGAAGAGAAGAGGCCTACTCCTAATTTAGAGTTCTCGTATTTAGTAGTTATCAAACAATATTTCGGCCTCATCGTGTATTCGGGCCTTTTTCATCGCCTATTTATTCTCTCGTACAAGCTCAGGTATCCAAACTCAGGCGTGAGTTTGCGGCATCATTAACATGCACTACAAAAATTTGCTTTGCTTTTAAACACAGTCAGTGCAGAATTCCCAGTGATAGAATCTCTTTACTCAAAACTGAAAAAGTGTTCAATCACGGGAGTCAATATGGTGCCTCCAAAAACAAAATAAACAACAAGAAATTCACAGTAATGAATTTTTTTAAACTTTTTTTTTATCGTGAATTTCTTATTTATTTTGTTTTTAGAAACTCCACTTTGATTCCGACTATTGTTCCTATTATCCTTCGTACTGAGACCTAGCTGTTTACTGGTGACTACTCCTAGCTAAAGAGTGTAAAACAGCTGTTCTAGGATGTCACTTCGAAAATACTCGCCCATTGATGCTTATCAATATTTTTTATGCTCTTCTTATTGTCTTAAAGTGCTAGCGCTGAGAGTTGAACCTCCCAGAATGCAAAGCAGATTATAGATTATCCTTTCCTGGCCGTTCGCTAACATTCAACTAGAAGAGATCGATTCTCTTCTATTTGAATGTTAGCGAACGGCCAGGAAAGGACAATATATAACCAGCTTTGCATTCTGGGAGTTTCAACTCTCAGCGCTAGCACTGTAGTGAACTATGAAAATTCATTGATGCCGGCGGAATGATAATAATAACAAAAATAAAAGATATAATAATAAAAAAAAAACAACTTTATTATAATTTTTATATGTTGAGTAAACAGCACATCATAAAACAATATAAATTCAAGTTTATTTATTTTGTTTGGTTTTCGTTTACAAAAATTCTAAATATTTAAATAAATTTATTAATATTTATTTTTATTAAGATTTAAATAATGAATCAAATAACTTTTCTTTCTTTCTTTAAGCAGTAGATTTAAAAATATCTTCAGTCTTAATCTTTAACGTTATATGAATAGGAAAAAGATATATAAAAAAGAGTGTTATTTTTTATTAAAGCATTGCTTTCACTTAAATTCAACTATTATTAAAAAAAAAAAAATAACCTATTTAGCAAAATTAAATTTGAAAATCGTAAAAATAACTTTAGATTAAGAATTACGAACAGATTATTACAAAATTTCTAGTCAATTCACAAAAATTTTATTAAAAATGGATAGAAATTCCAAAAATATATATATATGTATAGTTAATTACATGTTAAAATGGCATAATTAATTTAAACAATATATACATCTATGTGTATATTGTAGCCTACTAGGTTGTAATAATTCTAAAACCACTGAACTTCTGGTGAATTTATAACGACTTTGATAAGTTTTATTGTTTGTTTAATATTATGATAAAATTTCTAATCAACTTTCCCATTATTGTAAATTCTACAACCTTTTTTTACAATGATAATTAAAAGAATTATTAATGTTATTAATCCTGATTTATAATTGTAATCTGTTGTAATAATAGGTAATAATATTATGTCTCAGTTGTGCTATTATATTATTTAACCCCAGCATCTACAAAGGACAAAATTTTTAGTAAAATATTTACTTATTATTATTATTATTATTGTTAATAATAATAATAATCTAAAAATGACGATGTTTGCAATAAATAAATAAATAAATAAGTAAATAAACTATCGTAAAAGCTTCATGAAAAACAAACGAACAAGATCATTAGGGAGACTTTTAAGTGGTACACGTAACCCTGTTTCTACAAAGCACTATTTTATCGTCTGTACCTGATGGTACCAGGAGCCACAGCAGCGAAGGGGAACTGGCTGTAAATAAGCCTACTTCCATTTCGCATGGTGTTATTGTTATTCATTGGAAGATAAGTATCTCACAACGTTCAAAAACAAAATATTAAGGCGGTTTCATGGGGAAAAATAAATGAAAATTTTCATTAATACTATTATTTTATTATTGTTGTTATTTTTAATAAAAAAAAAAGCTCTGAATCAAATCAACAACTATATAAAATACAACTTAATTTTTTTATTTCTGTATTTTTACATTATAAATTTTCATAAATTTACTTACTGCACAATGAATTTTCAAACACACAGAATATATGTAATCCCGGTGTATTTAAAAACTATTACTTCAATGTACTAAATATATTAAATTATATTAATATATAAATATATTATATTAATTAAAAGAAATAAGCCCTATCTGAAATACAAATGAGTATTCCATTATATTAATCTAGAATTACTGTATTAAAATATTATACACACGCCAATTTATAGTACACTTAACCGTTCTAAAATATTATCGATTAAACTGTGAAATTTAATAAATAAATTTTAATGTCTATTGTTTCTTTTTTATCTGTTATTATTATGTTATTACGTTTTGTAACATTTTAAGATAATTTATCCAAAATATTTTAATTTGGCAAAGATTTTTTGATTATAGAAATATATTGTCAAAAATACATTATTTTATTTATTTATTTATTTATTTTATTAACTTAAAAAACCAACAAAACTTCAATTTTTTTAAATATATTAAAAATAAAACGCCTAAAAATGTTAATGATTTTTATAGGTATTGTCGTTTACTAAATTTCTTTTATTGTTTAAATCTTTTGTTTCCACTTCTAAAAACTAAGACTTCTCAAAAAGTTCCAGTAGCCTATTATTCGTTACCACAATTGGACTGTTTTACACTTTTCAATTATTTTTATCTGAAGTTATTTTATGCCCTCATCAAGATAATTGCTCCAATTTGCATGCAATTTTCTTAATTGATTTTAAATTGTCTTACTATGCTGTACAATGCAACGCTTCTTGTACTGTGCTTGAACTCTGTGTAATATTTCAGCACCAAATTAGTATTATTAGTTTGTGCCCAAAAGAACCCAGCACCATGGAACCAGAGAAGAATGTAGTCGTCATAGCTTGGGGCGAGCAGTTGCCTTGAAAAAGTCTCAGAAAAGCTTTCGCCAGCTCAAGAATTGTAAGACTCAATATTCCACAAGCAGAGAAAGCAGGTCGGAATCGTTCTGACAGGTTGAATACGAATGGAATGCTTTTTAGATTTCGTTCATTCCAATGTGAAGAAAGCACAAGGAAGTCATTGAAAACAACTTTTCGTCTGCTTTGGAAAACTGAGTTTTTCAAATTGTTGAAGTAGCAGTTCCTGAAGGAACTTCAAGCCAACTTTCCTTATAATTTTATCTTTTTATATATATATATATTTTTATTTATTTTTAAAGTCTTGAAAATGACAAAAAAAAACGAAAAGTTTACGTTTATTTCCAAATTATAATTTAATATCTCGAAGACCGAGCTTTGCTGGGTAAAATAAAATGAAAGTGAAATAAGAACACTGTAGACAATGGTTATTTAACGCCCTTCCGGAGATATTGACAACTCCGCAGTAAATACACGTGGAAAGGAAAAAGTTTTAAAAATTACTATTTTTTTGCACGTAAAAACCACAGAACACGAATTTATTAAGAATAAAATGAAACGAGAATAAAATAAGAACACTGTAGATAACAACCTGGCACCCAGGTCAATCATTAACCCCTTCCCGAAGTTTAGACCTAGCTCAATCGCTCTCTCGCACCCGAAAACGGTAGATTCACCCGCATTTCATCAAAATCCTTAAGTCCCGTCTTTATTATAAAATTTACAAAAATTGTTCGCTTTGTAGTGTTTGATTTGAAACGAAATTGAAAGAAATCGTCTAAAAGCGATTAATTGGAATCTTAACAGATCACGCGAACATTCAAAGAAACAATGGGTATTAATTAAGACATCTTCGCATAGAAACTCATTGGTTAGATTCCAATGCTTTTCTATGGGAATTTTTGTTGCCTTCTCGCACTAATTTCTCGATAAGAAACCACTTGGAAAAGATTTCAAATATAAAAGTTTGTAGTCTTTAATAGTAGTATCTGTAGTCCTTAAATATGCACACAAAGTTTCAAGAAGATCCATCCAGTGATTCAAAAGTAAATGGGTGTGAAAGACCCACACTCAATGATTTCAAGAGTCTGATTGTCCTAACAAAGTAGGTTAAAAAAGGAATAGGCTGACACTCTTTCTTTAATCCTTAATTTCATTAAAAACAAATAAAATAAAATAAAATTGAAATAATTAGCACATTTTTAGTGAAAATTAGTTTCACTTTCAGTATTGTTGTACGATACCTTTCTCAAAATTTTGTCTTATCTTTTTTCAATTCAGCAATTTTGATACAATTAATTCAAGTCGACAATTTTGTTTTTAATTAATGTAATTTTGTGTGCTTTTTTCTCCTTACATTACATTCAAATTGATGTACAAATTTCAAGAAAACAATAATTCGCTTGTCAAAATCCTCTGTTTCTAAATTATATAAATATTATTACAGAAAATAAATGTCTTGCGTGGGGGGGGGGGGGACTTTTGTAATACAAATTACATCCTTAAAATACAAAATAATTTTTATAAAGAAAAAAAAATACGTAGTTTCTTTGGTAAAGTTGGGAGAATAACAACTTTATAGTCAACAAAGATTCTGTAACGTTTCTCGTATAAGTTACCACAATTATTGTTAGGAAGTAATATCGCATTTATATAGTTAATATATTGTGTTCTTTATGGGTTTATTTAATGTTGAACTATTTCTTATTAATTTTCAATTGTATTAAACTTTATAAAATGCTTATTATGATCAATAGTTAATTGTGTAATTAATGCTTTACTTAGCTATTTTATTTAATCTTAATATTTAATTTCCACATCTTATTTAAAAATATTATTTGACTACGATGTTATTTTACATGTTTTGTTTACATTTACATATTTATGAAAATGAGTGATATTAGAAAAAAAAAGATTAAATAAATGTCAATTATTTACTATAATCAATTTACAATTACTTAAATTTGTTGTTTCATTGCATTAAAATAATAGAATGGATAACATTTTATACACTATATATTATAATATTATATATTTATAAAATAACCTATCCTACTTATTTTTATGAATAACTTATGAATTTTTATGACTGTATGAATAAAATTCTATATATAAAAAAATACTAAAAAATGATAAATAATATTTAAAATTTTATATTTAATTTGTTCAGAAAAGCTATTAAATAATATGTAATTAATTTAATACAAGATATTCTTATATATCAAATACTAATACTACGTACCTGAATATAAAATAAAGCATAAATTAATGACTTAATATACACAACAGACAATTGTACAATAAATAAATAAATAAATAAATAAATAAATAAATAAATAAATAAATAAATAGAGAGAGAGATTGTGGACCAACATTGCAAGCATTAAATTAAACATAAACCTACTATGTGTATCTAAACTGTAAAAAAAGTAATTCCTGAAACTCAAGCACTGTAAAACGACTCAAGTTTTTAAAGGCAATAAAACATTTATTTAAAAACTAAACAAACTAGGAAATACTATATGAGCGATTAGAGTGTATTTTCTTATTGTGAAATTAAACGTTGTTTCATATTAGGATTCAGTTGCCCTCTTTAGGCTTTTTAGAGTTTAGCTGAATGTAAATTAAAGTTCGTATAAATTGAATGAATTAAATAATTAAAAGAAAAATGAAAAAAGTTGAAGAGTAAATTACCGTATTTATCGGCGTATAAGATGCACATGTTGTCTTAGAAAAAAAAAAAAATTTTTTTCATTTTCTCACTTGAAAATTTTTGTTTCATTTCTTTTTCTCACTTGAAAATGAAACACAGGTCGTTTTGAAAACGTTTGTGATTTTTAATGTATAAACTTATTATAAATGTATTTGTACGGTGGGTTTGATTTTTTGCTATGAACATCTGACGCACACTAAACTACTTAATATATAATAAATCAATAAATAAATAAATAGAAAATAATTATTTTGAGAAAAATATTACACATTTGGCTTATAATAGGCATTAAAATTTTTTGTGAGACAAATTTTAGGGAAAAAAAAAAGTGCGTTTTATACGCCGGCAAATACGGTAATCTGGATTATTATTTTTTTTTTAAATAATCAAAATTACAAAAAAGTTACACCTGAAAACAGTTATCTTAATTTATACGGGAAGCTATAAATTAAAAACTAGATTTCATAATAAACGCTCATCAATCATTGTATTATCGCTCGTAAATTAGCGAGAACTTACGTTGATTGTTTTATCTTTTTTCCTTAGGTGTCCTAAAATTCTGGCTAAAATCAAATGAAGTAATAATTTGATATGGATTTTTTTTTTATTCTTCTATTCTTTACAAGTGCCTCTTATCAGCTGTAAAGCTTCCAGATATACACTTTTCCATCTTGCAAAATAATTCTGGAATGGAATTAAATGATAAGAATAATCTCTGATAGTCATTCACTTCACCTAAGATAATTTTTCCGAAGCAAAACAAAGTCACGATTGCTTAATCATTGCCTTGTAAACAAAGAGAAATCTTTCTATTTTCGATATTTATTGAATCAATTTTTTTATTTTTTAATCCTTTATTTCGTCTCACTAAATTGAACGAAATCTAAACCAAATATATTTATTTAAAAAAAAAACACGCTAAAATTGAAAAATTCAAAACAATGACCTTCAAGATAATTTTCCCGCCAATTTAGATTAGACTTTCCAAAATCAGGTATTCTATAGCCCGGATATTTTTATTTGTTTATTTATTTATTAATTTTTTAAAAAAAATGGAATTAGTATATTTATAATTACAGACAGCTTAACTATTATGTCTATCAGAGGTGGCCAAACCGCGGCTCGCGATCACATAGGCCCTATAACATATAATATGCGACTCGTGGAAATTGTTTGAGCTCCTTTGTGCTGTATATAAGAGATAAATAAATAAATTTCAAGCTTTATAGTTATTTATCTGGTGTATATTAAGAGTTCATTGAATTAAAACTTATGTTTAATAAACAAGAAATCAAAATAAACAACAAACCCTTCGACAAAAGCTCAGATCGCGAAACCAGGTAAGGGATTACACTCACGCACCCGTCAGTGAGATCCCAATACAATAAAACCACAACCAAAAAATCAAAACAAAAGAAAAAGCTCCAATACCTGGTCTGCGAATACGTCAGGGACAGAGTTTGTCTGGCTGATGAGTCTATAAAGAGGACGAAACGACCGTCTCAGATTCCGACCAATGATAGCTCAGAGGCAAAATCTTTTGTTTTTCTTTTGGTTTCTTGTTTGTTTGATAACGGGCACGTTAAATTTTTATTGTACTTAAGTTTAATGTTCGTACAGTCTCATTTAATTTGGTGAAACACAAATTTACATATTTTTCTTAGATGTTTACGTAGTTCATTACCGTATTAAATACGTTCAGTATAGTTAAAACGATAATCAGTCAGAATTTGAAACATTTGATATATATACAGTATATGTATAGTTTGTTTTCATTTAAGATAATACAAATTAACAGTTGAAAACCTATATAAATGAACATATTATTATTATGTGTATGTATTTCTTAATATTTAAATAAAGTTTTTGTAACAAAAACTCTTGAGACTATTATCCATATATTGGTAGACTGCGATTAGAAAAACTACTGTGAAAATATAAGAACGAAAAAACAAACTTGTCATATACTAAGTGCCAAAAAGCTTTTCAGATTTACATACAGATTTATAATTTTGTAAAAAAAAAAGGGATTCTACTAAACTTACAGGCATAGATTACTGTAACTCAAGCTTTATTTTTATTCATTTTCAAACTTCAATATTTACATTTAAATTTAATACAGTAGACCTGCTTCAGAAGGCTTTATTACGAAAATTATGATGGAAAATGGTGCCGAGTATTTTAGAACATTATAGTATTTAGGATAAAATATCTCAAGGATATCGAATTCCTGAGAATCTAACCATATATTACTTTAATATAGAAGTGTAATAAAAATATTAATATTATTTATAATATTATAAAACGAGATATAATGTATTGTGAACTAATAATATAAATTTCTGTAGATTTCAAATCCATTTCATCTAAAAAATGTGCAAATAGCGAGGACTGATGCACGATTAGAGGAAAATTTCAATTAACTTTCAGTTAAATTTAAAAAAAAAACACTGATTTTAAAAACATAAAAGGAAAAAGTTTATGGAGATTATTACATCAAAAAAAAAACTTCAATAGCTACATCAAACATAAATGATGGTAACACGAAACTACCAATGTCCTAGGATGCTTACAATATTTGAAGAAACAATCCCAATGCACTGAACAGTTTTTCTGTGTGGGAATTTTTCCGGAAAGTTGGTGCAGAAATTATAATTTTAAAATCTAATATTTTGAGAATTTATTTCTAAATATACATTAACTATTTTTTTTTCTCATATATAATAGAATCTATATAACGTAAAAACTCATAACCCTAAAGCGCCCACCAAACTACCGCACTGTCCCATCTAGCCTATAAGGAACTAAAAAGGCGATAACAAAGCAATTGATGTACAGGAAAAGTCCTGGCGTGGGAAGTACCTGACGTGAACGTTGGCGTTAGAGCATGTAATTTCGTCCAGGGTTTACAATTTGCCAAAATATTACGTCGAATTTCGGTATAAAGAAGCCTGTGTCTGCATTGTAAAAGTTTTTTTGCTGCTGTGAGAGTTGAACACACTTTTACATAGATGTAATGTTTTGAAGCGCCGTAAATGAACTACATATTTTAGCAGTTTTCAAATAAAACTAAAAAACAAAACGAAAGCCTAAATATTGATGTATATCTCTCACAAAATATTAAACGTCATATTCAACTTTTATTAAATACTAAATGAAAGGAGGTGTCTCAAAATCAGCTTTTACACATGTATCAATTTTGCTCAAAATGGAGTTTGTCTCACGACTGCATCAGAAACTTTTGAAAATACAAAATATGAGAATTCTCAGTGTACATCTACGTAAACTATACATCCATAAACTATCTAATTATATCCACATAAACTACTTAAGATACAAATCAATACATTTTCTTCGGTCACTTTTCTTTCTTAATTCCTTTATCGAGTTACTTTTCGGCAATTTTGGGCACTTCTTATTCCTCAGAGTCATGAATTTCAGATCTTTTAAAATCCCTAATATCGAAATAAAATGACCAGAAATTTTTAATTGATAAATTGGTTTGGTAATAAGCAATTGATAAAGATCGGTGAGATTATCAACAAAACATTTCTACAAATATCTATTAAATCATCCCATTAATATTATCCGAAAATTTAATATAGAATGTAGAGAAATTTGGAAAATACTTATGGAATGACTTGACTTATATGCATTTAAAAATTTGTCATAAATACGTAAATATATATAATGCATTTTTGTGACGATATGCACTGATACTGCACCATTTCTAAAATCCGAAAAATATATAAAATATTTTTATATATGTACACAATTAGATACTAAGCATAACGTAGGTATGCCGGCACATTTTTTTTTTTAAAAAAAGTCCTAAATATATATATGATAAATGTGGTCGGAGATTTTTACACGGTATTTATTCCTTCAGACGGACATTGGGTTCACCCCGCCCTCCGTCAAATAGGTACTGGGGGTTTTTACTCAGGGATTAAGGGCGGGCAGGCGACGGAATGACCATTCGACCTCAACTAACCCCGTTGTTCGAGGATTATTGGGAGCCTAAATCTCTACCTCACCCTAGAGTCTGCATGTCACATAGTGGAACACACATCTCATTGATGGTAACTTCTCCAATAGTTTGTTGTAATTTAAACTTTTCAATTAGTTATTAACTTATTTATTTTTTTGTGCAGAAATAGTTATTGAAAAAGAAAAGAAAAAAAAAAGGGGATGGTTCATAAAACACATCGGAAAATTCCGACAAGCCAGATAAAAAAAGAAAGAAAGAAAAATTGTAATTCTGCAAAGATTAATGTGATTTTTAAGTTTTAGTGCATTTTTGTTTTTCCACTATCAAAACAGAATCTGAAAATTGGATAAATAAAAGCGACTAGGACAATGTACGCATCGGGATCTTAATTTAAAAGCCATTTAGCAGGAAATATTCCAACTGCGAGTCCCAGTGCTAGTGAAGACAGCTGTTTGATGGTAGAACGCCAACTGCCTTCGCGAGAAAGCTGTCGAATTCGCCCGCGTACGACAAAACAAAGCCACCCGCTAAAAACTTCCCAAACACTTGTGTCCTTCCGAAACAATCACCCAACGATATTGGATGTGTGGAGGCGTCAGTTGATTGCGAAATCGAGTTGCCTATTTTGGGCATGAACCAATCGAACGACCTTCCTGCCATAGTAGGCGAGGGTGTACGTTCTGTTACCCACTTCAGAAACAAGTCAAGGGTTTCGTACAGCACCTCATTTGATATCCATTAAGAGTTTTAGAAGAGAGTCTCACAAATAACAATCTATTACAGCTGGAAATTCGAAGCAGATAAAAATTAAGAAGTTAACGCATTATGATACGCTTTATCTTATAATTAAGTTTTATACAAACTTAAAAATAAAACATTATGGACACTGTAAAATATCGCCCATAAAATCTAAAATAAAAACAAATCAAAAATGTTATTTTTGTTGGCTTTTCTTAAATTATTAAAATCTTTACTTATTAGGCTTATAATTAATTATACGCTCGGTTACTGCAAAATATTTAATACAGTATTTTCATTATTTTTATTTGAAATTAAGAATTGAATACATACTCTAATCGAATTTTAATATACTTTTTTCAAAATTTTTAATTTTTTGTGTTGCAAACATGACTTCCTGTTCAAAATTCTTGAAAATTTATTAAAGCACAGGTGTTTTATTTAATCTAATTCTATAAATATTTCTAAAAACTCATAAATAATATAAGTTAAAAAAAAAATTTCATTAAAATTTTTTTTTTTTTAGAAATTTTTGTAATTTTATCAAAAATTGGTGGTTTTAATATTAAAACTAAAAAAAATCGGTTCGCAAATTCTAATTTAATTTAATTAAAAAAATCGAGCTCTCTTCAAAACATCTTGTTATAATTGCATTAATGATTTCTTCGTTAATTCTAAGTTTTTTTTTATTATTATTATTTCAAATTGTGGAATAAATTTTTTTTTGAAGATTTTCTATTGATTGTTTTGTTTTTGAACTGTTTTAAATGAAATATGTTTTTGAAAAACGAAGATTAAAAGTTGCACTGGACCTAAGCCACGATGCTTATTCGCCAAAGGGGCTCAAAATAATGATTTTTGCGCTCGCTCTGCCATTGTTTTGAAGTTTTAAAAAGCTATTTAAACTTGCTACTTACGTTACGTGGTTAGCGATGTCCTGTCAGCACCAACTTTGCGTCGACGATCGGAACATTCCAGTAAAACAAATCCAAATGCGGAATCCAACACTACAATCCCGAAAGAAGTGGCTATTTTTTTATTTTTTTGATCGCGTATTTACGTCGGGTGCGATCCCAGTCAGGGCACTCCTCGCAATGATCCCACCTGGACCGACCGCGACTGGAAATCGCGCCCAAGGCGACTGGGCATGCGCATATCGCTCGCCTACCACCTGAGATGAAGCAACGTCACCTATCGTGAGCAGCAGTTAGAACAAAAGGGAAACGGTTTCAGTGATGTTGATATAAAAAGGAAGCTGAAATTGAAGCAAATATTGCAAGAAAGGAGATGAAATTGACGGTTAAAACTGTTTTAAAGAGCGTATGCTCTGCATTTAAACATTAAAAAAAAAATAGCCTCTTTATATTAAAAATAAATACATTTGCAAATAATAATAATAATAATAATAATCATAGAAAATTAATTAGAACAATTTTATCAAAACTTTTCGAATTATAAATAAAATGAAGGTCAAAAAAGTTAAAACATAGCTATAAAATAAACTTAAAAAAAATACTTAAACTTTTTTTTTTTACCCAAAATATTACAATCAATTTTAATTAATAAATATAAATACATATATATATTAATAGATTCTTTCTCCATTGTGATAACAAAGGTCAAATTGTAAACTTTTTTTATTTTATTTTTATTTGATAATAAATTACGTCGGTATTTTTTTTTCTGTATAAAAATTAGATTTATGACTAATTTTTATAATTATAAAAATTTCAGGAGTTCAAAATTTCGGAATTTTTGGTTTTAGCAAATGAAAATTACTATTTTTTCTTTTTTGTTTGTTTTATAAAATGAAAACTTACTTTTTTTTTTCCTTAAGTTTTACTTTCGTTCTTTTTTTTTTTTTTATATAAAATCAAAATTTTTAATTTTATTATTTTTTATTTTATAATTTTTTTTTAATTTTTACTTTTTTTATATAAAAATGAAATTATTTAATCTAGATTGGTTTTATTTTACAAAATGAAAATATATTTTTTTTATTTGTCTGTATTTGTGTGTGTTTGTTTATTTTGAAAGATGATGAACTGCTACTGTATTTTTGTTATATGAGTCAAAGGATTGGATAATAACTATTCCAAAAAACAAGATTAAAAAATGATATATATATGTTTAATCTAATCTAATGTTGTAAATTGAAAGAGCACTCATTTATAAAGATAACTTTTTAATGACACAATATTTTGATGACGAAATAGAATGTGAAGCTCGATGAAGACACTTCATAAGAGATACTATCTAGCGATAGCTTAAATGTTCAGAACTATTCTGATAATGCAATGGGTTTGAATCCCGCAAAGATATGGATGTATTGAAATTGTGGGTATTAAAACTATCAGAACTCAAGGAAATGGTGTGAAGGTTTTTGTGGCTTCACTTCCGGCTGGTCGGTGGTCCTGTGGAGGGGAGAAAGAAGAGCATTTTAACCCCTCCCTGTGTACTTTGGTAATGTAATTCCACGGAAGGGAGAAGCACTCAGGAGGGGGTTTTCAGACTTTTCTTAAAGAAAACTACTATTTACAAAACGGAGTTTATTGATTTTACAATTTTGAAGTACCGAGGATTTAAAGCAAAAAGCAGATTTAATTTAATATCAACTATTTCAACACAATTTATATATTTTTAATTAATAATTGTTTTCACTGATAAATCTTTAATCCTTTTTACGACTAAATTCCTAAAAAGAGACTTATAAAATCGATTAATTTGTTTGTATGTCTGGATATCTAATAACTCCTCTAATAACAATTGCATTACTCTTCTTGGAAATTGGCGTGCCTGTTTAAGGACCAAAACGATCTTTTTTTTTTATTATTATTATTATTTGAATTTTTTTTTCTTAAGGGTCCTTGTCGAGAAATTAGAACGCAACAACTGAAAACCATTCTCGTAAAACAGAACAAAACAATGGCTTTATGAATGTCTTAACAATGCATACTCGTTCTTTTAGTAATCCATTAATTTGTGCTCCTTGCTAGGCGATTAAAATTAATTGCATTTAACTATTGTTAAATAACAAATATTGATAATTATTTTAGAAAATGGAAAATTTGTACTAGTGATTTGTACTAGTAATAATCAGTGGCGTACCAACGCCTTTGGGGGCCCGGGGCGGGAGTTGTAGATGGGGCCCCCTAGTCTTGCTTTTACAACCAAAAAAAAAAAAAAGGAAATCTTGTGTAGATGGGGCCCCCTAGTCGTGCTTTACCAACCAAAAAAAAAGGAAATAAGCCTAGGCTGGCTGATGGGGGCCCCTCCCAGGTGGGGGCCCGGGGCGGACCGCACCCCCCCCCCTTGGTACGCTACTGGTAATATTGTAATTAAAACAAAAATAAAAGCCCTTGCATTTGCTTTTATTTTCAAAACTTAAAAAAAAAAAAAATCGCAACATTTCAAGAACAGTAAGATTCAAGTTTCTTCAAGAACTCTTTTTTCATTTACTTATTTATTAATTATTATTATTGTAATTATTATAATTACTAATTTACTTACTTCTATGTAAGATAGACAGTGCTGATTTAGAATTAGCCTGACTTGATGAGGCTGTACCACTTGGCTGTCCCTAGAGATCTTGGCTCAACATCAGGTTCAATTCCCAGCTGAGAGAGAGGTTTTTTCCATTGGGGTTTTACTCCAGATGGGGTCCATGATTCACTCCGTCCTCTGTATAAACGGGCACCGGGGGTTTTTATCCCGCGGGTGGACGAAAGACTGACCATTCAATCTCAACTTCATCCCGATGGTCGAGAATCATTGGAGCGTAGATGTCCCCGTGGCTTGTAAAGCGGGATCTTTCAACCTACACTTCTGGACTATACAATATTATTTTTTTTGTTTTTTTTTCTGAACCTGTGTGAAATTACTTGAGTTTGAAAAAATCTCTACATTGGTTGAAATACTATTTATTTTAAGCAGATGAAGAATTGTTTTTTTTAATTAAACTTTCTTTAATATTTTTACCTCAAAGTACCACACACGAAAATGAGTATCTTGAATTGTGTTTGTGTCCAGGACCGGAGTAACACGGAGGCAAGCAAGGCAGGGCGGCATCAACTTGTGGTGCACCATGGAGAGTCCACCAGCTTTTTTTATTTATTTATGTATTTATTCCTTTTTTTTGGTTGGACGAAGCTCTGTGATCTGATGAAGAGAAGGATCATCCTTATTAGCAGCAAGAAGAAAGGTGGTGATGTTTACAGCTTGGGGAAATAGTGTCTAAATCGTGTCAAATGTCTGCGCATGTGTCCACCTTTTAAAGGTTGATCAATGCATGAATTTAGAATTGAAGGGGTAAGTGGTGAAGGTGTTAGGTTACAATATGTAAAAAATTGAGTTTTTTTTTAAGAATGAAAGAGTTTTGTGCAGCTTTAACACATATTTGAATTTGGAGAGTGTTGGATGCATAGATCCGTAGATATCCGGTGGATAAAGGTATTTCTAATACAGAAAAATTGCTAAAACAAAAACTTTAGACAGTTTTTTCTCAAAAGTACATTGCTGTAACATAACACCTTTATCCACTTGCCCCTTCAATTGAGATTTACGAACCAAGAATTTATTTATTTATTTATTTATTTAAAATAAACTCAGTTATCCATCAGTAAATTGGGACTGAGCATGCAGTGGTGGGAGAGGGGTCAATTTAGAGGGATTGGGACAGATTGTACCAAAATAATCGTGCTCATATTTTAAATTGGAACATAAATAAGCAAAGTACCAAATGTTAAGGAAATCCGTCCGTCAGTTTCATCGTGATGAGCATGCAAAGAAACACGTTCAAGTAGAATGGTAAGACATGGCGTAAGTCAATCAAAAACATCACCCTTAAAGAGAAATTGGGAAGTGGCAAAAAATTCTCGTAGAAAAAAAAGCATGCAAAGCAAAACAATTAACTCTCATTGATGGCAAATAAGGATTTTTAGCGGCCCCTAGGTTACAGCTTGCCTGTTAAATATAGGGAACCGCTCTTGCTTTTATGCTTGCTGGATGTCACACTCTGTAGTGGCCAAACGGTTAGAGATATTAGAATGAAACCTTCACCATTGTGTTCAGAATCAAAAAGTAGGTGACCACGTCCAAAAAATCAGACCTCTAGGACCACTCCCTGACCGGATGGGGGGGGGGGGTCAAAAGTCGGTGCTTCAATACGTTTTTCTTTTATCCTATCTCAGCAACCGTCTGTCTGGCAAAAACGTGACCACCGCCAATGTGTTCAGAAGGGTCGATATTGGGGGGAGCGTCTATCACCGTTTTCCTCTTTAACGGAAGTGACCATATTTGACCCCCAACTTCCGGTTTGCTGTAAACTTCCATTAGATTCACTGTAAACGCTGGTTAGGTTCACTGTACTTTTGTTTATAAGATTGTGAATATTATGGGGACGCTTTGCTTTTGACACTGTCTAAAAGCATTAATTATCTTGTTTGCTTAACAACAAATAGGCCTAGTTCATCACATTCCTGCCATGTGGTAATTTATATTGTTTGCGCATGCTTTGGATTGATTAACATTGGATTTAGACAACTTTAGAATTGCGGATTTAAAGGTTTCAGCAAACGGAAAAATTGAAGGTAGATTATATTCGACGAGAAGTGATTTTTTTTTCTTTCTTTTCACTGTTTATATAAAAAATAAGACAATTTAAGAAAAGTAAGCTTCCTGTTCATTCAGCAACTGTTTGTTGTCGTCCACTCGCAACAGATAAACGCCTTCTAAGTTGACTCACTGATAAGAATCTGCTTTTTCATCGTCCACTGCATGATTTATTTAAATTTATGTATTTATTCAAATAAACTGCTGTTTGTAAAATTAAAATAAAATTTTTTGTTTTAATCTATCATTTTGTAATTAAAAAATTATATACTTATTTAAATAATTACTATAAATACTTACTTAAGGGTATGAATCTAATTAATTTTACTCCCCTAAAGCTCGCGCAGATATTAAGAGGATTGATAAACGGATTAATATTCTTTCTTTAAAGCACCATAGAAACTCATGGCTTCGGATCTAATACTTTTCCAGGAGTTTTTTTTTTTTTTCTCCCCCCCCCCCCTTTATTTTTTAATTTTAGTTTTTTGTTTTTTTGTTTTTTGTTTTTGTTGTAGCTCGAATTTCTTGACAAGAACCCACACTAAAAAAAAAAAAATATAAAGTAAAAATAGATCGTCTTGTCCATAAACAAGTAGGTCAGGTTTTAAGATGATTTATTCAGAGGTTCAAAAGTTATTAAAGGAGGACACACAGACGTATTAACATACAGGCTTACACACAGACTGACTGATTTCAGAAGCCTAGTGTAAATATGGCTAAATTCCTGCTATTATCTTAATATATAAGAATGAATGTCTGTTTGTCCCGTATGCGTTCCTATACCATTCATCAGATTGCGATGAAACTTTGGTGAGTTGTTGTGCGCACGACCGCGAAGGTTTCTGATTAAGTAGAACCATTTTACAATATCTGGTGCGCGAGTCGTTACAACAAATGAGTGTATTTCCAATTTCAACGTTTAGAGTTTCAGGTGCGAGTCGCATTTGCAATGACCATCAACAAAGCACAGGGACAATCGCTACAAGTGTGTGGACTAAATTTGGAAAATCGATGCTTCACACATGGACAGCTGTAGGTGGCCTGCTCATGCGTCGGAAAACCTTCTGATTTATTCGTGTATGCACCAGACGGAAAAACAAAAAATATTGTGTATCCAAAAGCACTTTAATAAACAGAATTAAAACACAAACACTTTCTTTCTTTGAGTAGCATTGCAACGCATGCCAGGTACAGCTAGTATTCCATAAAAACAACAACAAAAAAACGGAATGAGTTATACATACTCTCAAAAAAATCCGAAACTTCAAGATAAAACAAGTATTAATAAAAATTCTGAATTTTTGTTTTGGTTTAGCATGTGTAAGAATGCTAGTTTTAAATCTTCCTCAACTTAACTTTGATTCATCCTGAAACTAACAAAAATACTGAGAAAGCAATAACTCACCTTGATTACGAAGTAGTTTGCAGGAAGTCAATAAAGAGCCAAAGAAAGAGATTTTGTTGAGTCACATGACTTAGCAAAAGGATTTACCTCATCAGGAGCCTTCCACACTGAAAAAAAACCCACACATGTTTGAAAATTGAACTAAAGCTCGACTCGATCGACATTTTTGTTGACTGACAATGCGAAGTCGTAGTTATTACGCTATTACTTTAGTTTTCTTCCTGGCTCTTTTGTTTTACCACGCTAAAACTGATAGACGGATTTCCTTAAAATACGGTACAATATGTCTGTCTTAAACAGATGCATGGTTTTTGAGTTAATTTATCATTGTAGCATCTCAGTAAACAGATAAAACAAAAGAGAAAAAGGCTCAGTGGAACAGTAAAAACTTCACCATGACGGAGAGGCACACTAAAAATACAGGCCGCGGCGCTGCCAAAAATAGTCCTATGTTACGACTTACTAATGTGGTAGCAATTGTACAATAGGAGAGTTTAAGCCAGTTATTAATGCTCGTTAATAAAGTTCTTCCTGTATTGGTATATCTTGTCGGCTCCACGGCCTGTATTTCCAGTTAGCCTGAATACTCAGTCAGTTACATAGGTTGTTGTGTGTAGCATCTATAATTGATTGTTCGCATCAATTTCTGTAATAACATCTATCGTAATGCGCATTATCAAACAATCATTTTCATTTTTTTATTTCTGCTAATTTTTAAATCGTTTAATCCTACTACGTACATGTGATCTGCTTGATAGAATCAAAGTGTTACCAATTCAGTAATTAAGAATTTTTAATATAATTACGGATATATTTCATGTAATGATAAATTAATGTATCGTTCCTGTTGTCCAATTCAATGTTTCGTTTGTTGCAATTTAATTAAGAATTCTTATTTATTTATAAGTATAAAATTGATTAGATATTCGAATCTGCAAGTGGCCTGATATGGTATGAACTGCGAAATCTGCTAAAAACTTGCCTTATTTGACCGTTACTTAGCGAGCGCTTATGAGATTCCATTGCACCTTTTTACAACCTGTATTGGATCGAATGAAATCTCAACCTTAATTCCACCCTTGGTTTAGAGCATATGTTATCACAATTTATAAAACGAATAATACAAATGCTGTATAGTTTTTCATCAATTTTATTAATTGACTAATAAATATAATAGAAGACCAATCATATCTCAAATAGGGTTAATCTGAAGAGCAGATCATTGCTTGACTGCTAGACAGACAGAGGTCACGTGACATCCTTCCCTACCAGTTGTAGGAGCGATTACTTAATGCTTCCTAATGGAGCTGTTATTTTTTAAACCTTAACTCCGGCAGAGAATATACGAATAATATAACGGACCAAGATAATACTTATGTGTAGCTAACCTGTTGTAAATAAAAACAAAGCCAATGCATTTAAAACAAATCTATGTATATATTCTTTCAATAGTTCTTGTTACATAAATATGTTTGCTTTAATCACTTGCATGAATTCACGTGTTATGATACGAAGTATCTCCCGTTAAAGGCATGTTCTATACTCTTCTTAAATTGACGTTTAAAAGTCTCTTTCTGTCAACTTTATGTGTACTTGTACTATCGCCCTAAATCTTTACTTTGTAATCTTTACTTGTGTCTTTACTTTGTGTCTTGTGATTTGACCATCTTGAGTAAATAACGGTATTCTTGTGTAATTGGCCCCGTCCGTGTGAACAAATCAAAGGTTACTTACAATTTCTTGAAGTTCTAATATCTTCCGTCTACTCGTCCGGTATTGAATAGCCTTCTAGGAATACTTGACGTTGTCTTCCTATTCGCTGACTTTCGAACTCCCTTGAAGATAAAGATTCGAACCAGGTAACTTCTTAAATACTTCTTAATTCGAACGAACTTCCAATCTACTTTCCAGCATATATACCTATTTTGTTTCACTGCCACTTACTTTCAGGATCAAGGAATATTCAGCTTTCATATTCCATTGCATCTTGTAACGAGATAACTTTTGGTATACGTCCGTTATCATCTTCCGCCATTTTTCCATTCTTCACGATTCACATTCACCTCAACAACCAAACTCTATCGTCCCACGAGTTCATTCTTTAACAATCGATACTGCATCGTATCGAGTGTATCACGTCTTTTATTGTTCCGTTGTTCTTTTGTTTTAATCTTTCAACTTAGATTATTCACGGAAAAATATTGACTAATTTTTTGAATTGCATTCTGTTTGATAATTATCTGGAAATAATTTAGGTAAGTATTTCAATTCAAACCTACAAGATATTCATTGATGACGAGTTTTGTGTAAATGGTAATGGATGTCTATGCACAAATGCAGGTAACAGGTATTTCCCGTAAATTAAAAAAAAATCCAGGTTTGAATGCTTTAACTTTTTCAAGTTTTAACAATATAATACTACTATGCCGTTCAAGCATGGCCGAGCGGTCTAGATGGCGTCTGCCGTGAGGCCGATGTGTCGGAACCTGGTTCGAATCCCGGCATCGGCATGGATGTTACTTTCTCCTTCTGTGTTTCGTCCGTTTCTGCGGGTATAGCGTAAGCTGCCTCGTATGGCATACTTTGGGCAATGTTTCGACGGATAAATCTATCATTTCTCGCTCCTTGTTGGGGCCAATAGTTTCAATTCTAAGAGCCTGGACATTGACAAAAAAAACAAAAAAAAAACAACTATAATATTAATATAAAAATAATTCATTAAATAAGACATTCACTCACATCATCCAACCCAGAAAGTACTGGAATTTTCGAGAGCGAGATCCCTTAATTAAGCCCACAATCCCTTCTATTTTTATGTCTCATATAAAGCAGGAATACTCATGTGATACACAATACTTCTAATGTCTTCTTTAATCACAACAACGATATTTCATTTTCTTTAACAGAGAACTTCTTCAGGTTGAATAATTGAGGATAAGAAATCTCTTTCTTCTTTTTCAACTGAAATCGTTATCATACATTTTAGAAGTATTGTGTATCTCATGATGTAACGAAGAATAAATATATAGGATAATCAATTTATTAAATAAGTTTATCTTATACATATATATTGTTTTTTTTGTTTTATTAAAAAAATAGCCGGGTGCTGTCGCTTCGCTCCGGAATCCTTGCATAAAAAAATAGCATAAAAAAAAAAAAAAATATTTATTTAGCAAATTGTGGCCTTCTCCGGATAACTCAGATGTACTGCGGGTTGGCGCCACACACCTATTATATTGATAAGGCAACTATAAAGTGAAAATATAAATCCTCTTTATTCCCTATCCCGTGGGAATTTTGAAAAATCCGGTCTTATTCCTTGTCTACATCATAAAGGGAACCTCTGTGCAACATTTCAGCTTTCTAGGTCCAAGGGTTCGGGCTGGGCGTTGATGAGTCAGTGAGTGAGGGAGTGAGTCACGACTTTTCTTTTTTTATATGTAGATGAAGGGATTTTTCACCATCATATAGAATTTCTCTTTCATAATAGTCCTCTGAGATGTTGTTATCTGGATAATCTTGGCTGATGAGAGTTTAAAGATCCTAAAATTTGTCTTGGCTAATTTTTTGCAAAAAGAAGGTGATCTCTCTGAATTCACTTTTTTTTCCCCTTTTTTTTATTACATTTTGTTTGACTGAATCTGATTCTTAAATCCGATTCTCTCTCTTTTTTATATTGTTTGGATACCTGCAGTTCTCAATGCAGGATCCACATTTGTTAGTTTATCCCATTCGTAATGAATAGTTACGGGGCAGACCGAGTTCATACTAGATAACTACTCACAGGCCCAGAAATTTGGGAGCGCAATCTTACTTAAATAAAAGTTCATTTTAATTTTAATAAACTAGTAAATAAAGAGACGTACATATAAAGTTTCTTTGGTTTCCGCTTCCTTTACATTTATAATGTCAATTTACTGAAAAAAATACAATAAGTTTTGAAACACAAATGAATAACATTATTTTTGAAAGAATGATGGTTTGCCTAGGGCGCCAAACGCCCTCGGGCAGGCCCTGTCCCGGGGGTTAAAAACTTAACGACACCACTTTTTATCATTTATCTGCTTTTCAGATCAATCATAAAATCGCTTTTTTTTTTAAAAAATTTATTTATTATAACAGTTTTGAATAATTAATAACATAGAATTGTTTGCATTCACAGGACGTGATCAGATAATACAACTTTCTATTCTGGACGACCTGAACCTGAAAAATAAACATTAACGTTAATGGACAAACAGCCTCAGGCCGAAATACTACACGGGTTCAAAAAGGAAATTAGATTGTTGTTGGCGGGGAACCGCCCGCAGTCCAGTAGCACAATCAGGAAGCACTTTCTTCAACAGAGTATTCAGTAAACAAGGCACCTTCTTCCACTTAATAATCTCTGCATTTTGAATCAAGATAAGTTCAAAAATAACAAAAGGATATAAATACAATAATTGCATTTCTGATGGAGATATTTTTATCATTTCTTAGGTCTTTTTTTTTAGTATTTTATTATTGTTTTGTTTTCAACCTCAATCTGAGATCGTTTTCATAGATTAAATAGCACATTTTCATTTTTGAGCCTATTTCCAATGTGAGGCTTATCAACTCAATCAGTCTGTGTGTATGTGCATCCCCAATAACTTTTGAACCGCTAAATGGATCTTCTTGAAATTTGATATGCAAATTCGAGGACTAGGGAGGAACTAACTTTTATATTTGAAATCTTTCAATATGCAACAGAATCAACACAGCGTTATATCCAACCAATCAAAAAGAAAATAAAAACTTATCTTCCACCCAAAAAAAAAAAAAAAGCGATGAACAGAGGAACCACATCTCCACTTCGACAGCGTCAGCCTTTCACTCCCTTTCACCTTTTGAGAATAAAGACGTTTTCTGCATATCGAATATAACAACCATAATGTAATAACGACTTAAAAATATGGAGATATAATAAATGATTTTATATCATATTAAATGGATCTTCTATTTTTTTTTAAATAATTCAATTTAGAAAAAAAACTTACAAAGAAAATTTTTTGAGCGTTCATTGTACTGCAGTAATTAAAGGATAAGAAAAAAAGAAACTTTACAAAAATAACAAACTTAAAGATACAGTATAATACAATTACATCAAGATACATAAATTTCAACCTAGGTTCTTTCCTGGAGCTTTTAAGTTTATAATTCAAGTATTTTTTTTTTCTTTCAGGAGTATAACAGATAAATAAGTTATTTAATTTAAGTTAATTTTTATTTTGCTTAATATATTTTTGTTTTGTTTTTAATTTTACTTAGAATAATATTACAGTTTATTTATTATTTTTTTGTAATAAATAAAAAGAAAGAAAATAGGACAGAGAAAGCAACTCACTTTCATTTAACTCTATTTATTTATTTATTTATTTATTAATAACATAAATAAATAAATAAATAAATAAATAAATAAATAAATAAATAAATA
>JAFIDM010000179.1:17108524-17130317 GCA_023159025.1 Thereuonema tuberculata
TAATGATTTCAAAATTTCAATGCTTAGATTAGAACTATTCCAAAATTTATCTACTATTGATAGGCACTGACTTAAGTGATATCAAAATTTCGAGACTTAGAGTGATTGTATTTCAAAATTCGTCTATTGATGACAGATAACGAATTACTGATTTCAAAATTTCAATGCTTAGAATAACAGTATTCCAAAATTCATCTACTAGTGTTGGGCAATGAATTAGTGATTTCAAAATTTCAAAGCTTAGATAAAAGATTCTTCAAAATTTATTTATTAGTGAAAGGCAATGAAGTAAAGAGTTCAAAATTTCAACGTTTAGACAAAATTCAATTCAAAATTTTAAAAATGTCAAGCCTTAGAAAAGAAGTTTTGAACGAATTTAATATCTTCTTTCTTAATTTTTAATTTCTTATTATTATCTGTTTTTTACCTTTGCTTTCAAAAATAATCTACACAACATAAATAGTGGAAAGTTTCTATTTTCTGAAAGATTCGATTAAATCCACATCATTTAATTAAGTTGCCTAAAACCGATTAATTCTTAAACCAAAGCATCCCCAAATTAGTTATTACTAACTGGATTTCTCCCCCCCCCCCCTCATACAGACGGAAGTAAAATATAAAAACTAGATCGTCTCTTATCCCAAAATATGCATGCTAAGGTTAAAGAAGATCAACCAACAGTAGTTCAAAAGTTATTAGTTGGAAACACACAAACAAACTCCAAGATTTGATGAGGAGAAGAGTAAACTAAAAAATTAATAGACATCAATGGGTGAGACAAAGTTGTTTACTAAATGACATCCTAGTACAGCTGTTTCACGCTAATATGGCGATCATCAGCTAGGAGCAGTCGTCAGTAAACAACGAGGTTTCTGTACACACTGGTAACTGCTCCTAGCTGATGATCGCCATATGAGCGTGAAACAGCTGTTCTAGGATATCACATAGTAAACAACTTGGTCTCACCCTTTGATATTTATTAATATTTACATGCGCATTTTTATTTTTTATGGGCTAAAAAAATTCATAGCGGCCGCGGAATGCGTGCACAGGAATTTTCTCGCCATTTTTCCTTTTGGCGAGTTTTTTATTGTTTATTTAAGCTATGCAGGCTTCCCCATTGATTCCGACTATGTAAATTAAATTATTTAATTTCAAAATTCAGGCTGAATTTAACCCTTCTTTGAACGATCGAGAAGATTCTATGAAACTTCAAATACTTAATGTATTAAGAATAAATATTATTATTTATTTAGAGTTTAGTTATATTACGATGAATTTGATGTGGATTATCTGCAAAAAATAAATAAATAAATAAATAAATAAAAATAATAAAAAATAATAGATAAATCAGAAGTATCATGGGATTAACTAACTTGGATTATGTTTGATCCGTTGGTTCAAAAGGTGGCTTTACGCGGAACTACGTATGGATAAACAGGATGCACTTAAGAAGTTAACTCAAGAACTGAGATCGACCTTTAACCCCGCGTACTAAGAAAGGAACAGATCACCCAACGCGGAAATGGATTAGTACACTTTCAACGACCTTTACGTGGATTCACAGACGATTTGTAAATAAAAGCAGTTACGAAAATTAAAGAAACTAATGTTCTTAACTGACCTTGCTTTTTTTTCCCTTGTGAAGATTTATAATAAATATTCATAATTAACTTTTGTTATTAATGATTCAAGAGCAATACTATAAATATGCTGTGTTATGACTATTAATCACAAAAATTTATTGTTTATTTAATAACAATATCCTGGATTGCCACTTGATGTATTAGGAAATTAGTTTTATTAATTTCAAGCATCTCAGGACAATGGCGGTTCATGATCAACACAACGAAACAATCTAAATATTTTTATATAAAATTCGGTAAAGGGTATATATTATAATAGTATACTGTGTTTAAATGTAGAATAGCTGAATGGTCATATGGTTTTTTTTTTATTTCCTTATCAATTATTACAATTCCAGTCCTATTAGGAACAGTTAGTTCCTCACAGGTGCTATTTTAACTAAAAATTTCATGTGTGTAAAAAAAAAATAATTAAGAATTTAAAATATTGGCCAGACACACATGACTATAGTCCGTTCATTATATTTGTGAAGACACGTGATCACAGTTAACCAATCATTAGCATTTCCTTTCTTCACTAGAGTTATTGCTTGGTCGCGTCTGGAATGTCGTTGTAAGTTACTTCCGGTATTTACATCCTACTTGTCCTCGTCCTACAATGCTTTATTTTTATTATTTTTGTTGGTTTTCCAATATTAATAATTTTTTTTTATTATTATTTATTTATTTTCGATATCTTAAAAATTTTGTTTTTCGTCGTCCATTTCTGTTATCGATGCCGGCTGCTCTCTTTTCTTGCAAACAATGGGCTAGGCTTAGTGGTAAGAGAGACTTCGGTTTCCTTAACAATATTGAACAACTGAATGAGATGAAACACCTGTTGCTTCAGTCGTTTTACGATATAGACGACTTGAAATAAAAAATAACATTCCAAATGATGCCTCTCGATTGATCCTTGAAAGTTTTGTTATTGGTGTTTGTTCAGCAGCCGCCATGTTTAAAACGGAAGTACACGGAATAACTCAGTCGTTTACCATATATGGAGTTGTCATGTGTCTTCAGAAATATAATAAACGAACTATAGTTAAAGAAGTTTTATACATAATAAAAATACATAAAATACAATCGGTTTCGCTTTGACTAGTACTAGTCAATGCTTTGCGAGTCAAAGCGAAATCGGTAGTGCTTTATGCATTTTTAATATGTATAAAACTTCTTTAACTAGTCATGTGTGGCCGATAATTTTTAGGTGCTGTTTTATTTACAATGATAATAATTACATAAATAGAGTTTTTTAAAAAAAATTTATGTATTATTTTGTGCCAGATTGAAGTTGACTTTTTTTTTTCTTTATGATCATTTGTTATTTAGTGCAATGGAATTTAGTCTATAAATGGATTCAAGTAATAACGAATATAATAATATGGTTTGGAATTTAAGGTAAACAATTACTTTAAATAAAGGTAGGTTAAAACTATAGTACGTGAACTACACATAAGAAATAAGCACATATGGTACCTATTCATATATCCCATATGCTGTAAATATGCATCAGCACAATAGTTTATAGACAAGGCATCAAGGCTTTTATTTGAAATTATTGTTATGACCTTTTTTAACCCTTTTTTTGATAGGGAAAGTACCGTACTTCCATTTTACTATTTGAATCTCAACAATAAGTTTCAGGTTAAAGTATAAAACCTTGATGATGTTAATTTAATCTCTGTGACGAGGAAGTGGAATTTCCAAAGGAACGCCATTCAAAAATCGCTGTGAATGGAAGCTACCTACAAAATGTGAATGGAACGTGTCCATGGAATTCGTGTTATATTAATACAAACATTAATAGTCAGACATCTTTTGCTGAATAACGAAAGGGAAGTGTCCGTGATGATTTCTGGCGACTGCTCAGCATTCTCTCATTTTGTCGAGTAATGCAATTGTTATTCACCTGTTTTTCTTTTTAGTCTACAAGTTCCTGAAAGAAGTCTAAACGTGAAAAGGAATATGGCGCCTACAAAAAAATTAAAATAACACAATAAACAAAATAAAAATAAAAAAATAGGAAAAACTCATGTGCCGGCCTCCGACAGCCTCAAATGAATTTCCTTAAGCACAAAAAGAAGAACGGCCTCGGCGGAGGGCGGGAATTTTTCCACGCTCCTTTCTCCTTCAGACGGGTCCTAGGGTCTACCCAGCCCTCTGTAGAATTGGTACCGGGTTTCTTTCTCGGGAGTTAAAGGCGGGCGGGCGTCGGGCTAAGCCCACCCGACCTCAACTTCGTCCCGTTAGGTCACGAACAGCTGGAGCCTTCCCTCCAGCTGCCCCAAGGGCCTGTAAAGGCCTATACGTGGGACTCTTTTAACTTTTAACTTAACAAAAAGAAGAACAATAAGCCTATAAATAACAATGGTTGAGACCAAGTGTTTACTAGATGACATCTCAGAACGGCCGTTTCACGCTTTATTGGCGATCATCAGCTGAGAGTAAACAGCGATGTCTCAACACGGAGGTCAATAGAAGTAATCGTGAAAAGGAATACGGCGCCTACAAAAATTTATAATATGACAATAAATATATACCGGTATTAAAAATAAAAACAGGAAAACTCATGTGCTGGTCTCCAACAGTCTCAAATGATTTTCCTTAATCCATAAAAAGAAATCTTCTTTCTTTAAATCTTATGATTTTTTTTTAAATGGGAATTTTTGCCATCTTCGCGCACTTATTTCTGGACAAGAACCCCTAATGCTGGCCAAACACGTGTCAATATTCTTCAGTATTGATGGTCAATTTTATTGATATCAACCGTTTCCATCAATAAAAATGATCAATATTGACCATTTCAAGAAAATTGATATTGATGGAAAAAAAGGATCAACTTCAGTTGTCGAGAAGTATTGATGGTGCGCGAGCGAATCACATGAACGGATGAAATCACGTGACTGGTGACGTAATAGCAAGGCGCCGCTTTGAAAATAGGAAACGCACGCCGACCATTTTGTTTGAGAAAGAAGGCGTAAAATCAGAAAAATGGATCGGCCAAAAAAAGAAAATCCAAACAACAACATTTGGTCTATTGATCATGAAAGACTCCTCATTGATTTCTACAGAGGTAAAGGCGTTTAATACTAGAGCGATTCTGTACGTTCGTAACAAGTTAGGCTTAAACGCAAGTAAGCACACTCGATCGCTCCCATTTTATTCGCAAATAAATTGCAGAAAACCGATGTCGTACAATCGCTGGGAATATTGTCCCCAGTGCAGCTATGCTCTGCTCGTGTGGTGTGTTTATAAGGCAAATAAACTGTATGCAGAGAGGCTCTCTCTCGTGAAGGACGGCGCCATAAGCATCAATAATCAGGTCAATACTCGATTAGAAAAAACTGTGTGTTCGCGCGTGATATCAACTGTCAATATCAATTTTCATCAATATCGACCGTCAATACTGAAGAATGTTGACACGTGTTCGGCCAGCATTAGAGAAAAACTTAAAATCTAACAGTTAGACCGACTCTTGGCGTTAAACATACATGCGAAGTTTCAAGAAGATCCGTTAGCTGTTCGAAAGTTATTTGGGAGAATACACACTTATTCATACAGACATACACACAGACTGACTGATTGATTACATAAGCCTCAATTTTGTATTGGAATGTAGGTTAAGAAGAACACGCTTTTTAAGGTCCCCAAATTTGGTTTATTCATTTATTCTATCGTTAAGTTTTTATCTGATCGGATATTCTTGTTCGTGATATGTTTTACAGAAAAAAAAAGAAAGTTCTCTGCAACTTAGATTTGTCAGTACTTCAAATCTCAAACAACAGATCAAGCTCAAAAGTGACTTTTCAAGATGGCGATCCTATTAACGTTAAGCTAAAATTGCATTGATACAACTTTTATCCTCAACGTTTCAGTCTTTCCTTGTTTCAGTAACAAGGAAAGCAAAGGAAAACTGTTATCAAGGCAATTGCAGATCTGTGTGCGAAGAGACCTGAATATTCGAAGTTAAGAGACTATAGCCTGTAACATATAGAAGACAAATGGGGACCACTACCTACAGAGCAGATTTCGGGTCCCCAGCGGACACAACACACAGAAGAAGACGAAAGAAACAACCATGCCACGACCGGGATTCGAACCCAGGTGCTGGCGCATTGGACGCCACGGCTGGCCGCCGCCGAGACCGCACGACCACGCCAGCACGGCGAAGTTAAGAGACTAACAATTAGTTCGGCTTGCGTGGTCTGTCGCTTACGTGGCAAAACAATGAAATATGTAGATGTCAATTCATTGTTACCAAGATCTAATAGAAAGAAAACAATGTAGTAACTGTTAGTCATCTCTGCATCAATCTGAAAACAGTATTTCTTGCCTCAAGTGTTGGCTTAGTTATAGCAATTTACTTGGCCAGAAAAGTGGCAATATAAATGATTAATTTTTTTCATGTTTTTAAAACGTTATTTTTCTGAACATTATATTATATAAAAGCGTTATTCTGTCTCTCATTGTCAAAAGACTTTACGTTTTTCCAATTTTGTGACCAAACTATAAGAGATAGATTGGTCATGTAAGGGGTCGTCCATTAATTACGTGAGGTCAAAAGGGGGAGGGGGGGGGGCCGGCAAAACACCAGGGGATGGGGGGGGGTTAACGAAAATCTCACGTAAACTTTTTCATTGAGAGAAAATATATATTATAGCAAGATTTCCTTTTTTTTTTTTTGGTTGTTAAAGCAAGATTTCCTTTTTTTTTTATTGTTAAAGCAAGATTTCCTTTTTTTTTTGGTTGTTAAAATTTTTGAAATCTCACCAAGGGGGGGGGGGGGGCCGGAAAAATCTCACCAAGGGGGAGGGGGGATCCAAATTTTTGAAAAAACACCTCACGTAATTAATGGACGGCCCCTAAATGGATAAAATGTAGATCTTTTTAAGACAAACAAAATGCTACAAAAATCTTACGAAAAAAGTTTTTGGTTTCCAAGATGGCGCCTTTTAAAGGGTCACATTTTGACTTTTTCTCAATTTAAACGAAAAGTATAAAAGTTGGAAGAGAACATTACATTATTTGAAAGTTCAATCGAACGGTATATCAGTCATTAATTAATTAATTAATTAAATTCTTCAGTTTCATAGTTAATTTATTTTTCTATCTTTATTTTGAGAGATGCCAATGACTTTCTTACGATTGAACTTCTTCAAGTTAACTTTTTTATTCATTGAACAAATCGCGAACTCTCTGAATTCAGTGACATGAAAATAGAGAGCACCGAATGTAGACCGTTCAGCCAATAAAAAAACAAGTGACTCATCTTATTCGGAGTAAATATCTGAAGAAAACATTAGCATCGTATTACAGTCACAGTCATCTTTTGTTTCAAAGTATAATTGAGGTCGAAAAGGCGTCCAAATACTTGGCAAAAGTCCAGACTTCAGGACACTATGTTTTTATTCCATGACTTAACGAAGCTGAAATTGGTTTGTGGCTGTTATAAGTTAGGCCTAAGATTTGTAACTTTTCGTATACATCGGGAAAAAAATGGTTTGATTAAAAAAACAACTTATAATGAAATACTCGTTTCCGGCCGTTCGTTTATGATCAAGATAATTATAAAATAAAATATATTAAACTTTATGTCGTGATAGTTTTATTATATTTTACTAAAACATTAATCGCAGCGATACAATTGATATCACAAAGAATACAGAAAGGGCAGGTGGCAGTCAATTCAATTATTTTTCATTTTCAGTTAATTTATTATAGTATTTTTCAAAAAAGAAGGGTTTATCACATATGGTCATTACGTAGTGATCGATTTTGTCTGGAACAAACGTCACCAATCATGACGTCATCAACTTGAACTCCGAGCAGTCAGTCCAAGATGGCGTCGTTTTGTGATCGCATAAGCATGACCAAGAAAGGACAAACTTTGCATAGCCAAGCAAGGGGAATAGTGGGGAACGTTTGTTAATTATTTCAATTTTAATTATTATTATATATTCGTAACTGTAGAAAATACAAAAACCAGAATGTTTTCGTAATATTGCCAAGATTCAGTTACGGATTTTAGCAAAAGATGGCGCTGTTACGTCCTGGAAACATCAATCTGTAAGGAAATTACGTCATCAAAAGCTCTTCTTTCATGAAGTGAACTGTACTCATTCTATATATAACTATTATAGAAAAACTGAACTGTTGTAAACTGTTGGTGAACAAATGTAAAAAAAAAAGGCAATGTTTTATAATATTGTAAATCCAAACATCAATTCTATTTATTAACTGATATGCTTTATTCATATTTTGAATAACAGCTATCACATGGCTTCCAGACAGGAGTAAGGGTTATGATCCTTTCCTTATATGACAAATATTCTTTGACTAGTTGAACTCGTAGAAATTCTGTTGGTGATTGAATATATAATTCTCCTCATCATAATTAAGTGACAATTCATATTAAATAAGATCTTCTCATCGTATTGAAGTGAAAATTAAGTTGAAGTACAGTAAAACGCAAATAAAATAATAATAAAAAACCCTATTAAAGCGAGCAGCCCTCTATTAGACTTCGATCGAACGGATTTAATTAACCACTTTCCAATTGTGGGAGAACTAAATAACAGAGATTCAGATGGCGTCAATTTTTTAAGAAATATTTTATTTAACAAAAATCAACATGTTTATTCGTACCTCCACATCAGAACTTTCAATTTGATACCACATTTACTCCCGTAACTCAAGGGGGTTACACACTCTTCCTTTTATATATATATATATATATATATATACCGGTATATTTATAGATGAAAGCAACTATAAAAGCATAATATTAATAGGTAACTAATAAGTGATCATATACCGTATGTATAGCTACACTTTTCTTCATAAAAGAAGTTAAAATTTAATGCTAATTATCGCTTGTTCTCTTCAGTGCGAGGTTCGCCTTGCAGCGACTTGATTGTTCCGACGGATTGACCGCACGGCAGCCCTGCGACGAGATCGCTGTTGATGACGTCATGACTGGTGACGTTTGTTCCAGACAAAATCGATCGCTACATAAAAACCATATATGGCAAACCCCCCTTTTTTTTTTGCAAAATACTATAGCTGCGTAAAGTCTGAGGTCTAATCGAAAGTAGCTACGCCAAGTACTTCTTTCTTGCTTCTGTTATTTATGTATTTCAGTTATTTATGTATTTGTTTTGCAGAATTATTTTGCAATATATTTGGTTCCAGTATTAAAACAGACTACTCACATTTTGCCAGACAAATCTCTGAGAAAAGAATGCTTATATATTTATATATTGTTATATTGAGACAAAATATATATACAGAATGGCCACCCATGAGGAGGGGCGGCTAAGGGAGCTAAAGCCCCCCCCCCCACAAAAACCCAAAAATAAATAAAGAAAATGACAATAAATAAATAAATAAATAAATAGATAAATTAAAAGCGAGAAGAAAAACCTTTATTAAAGCTCTGTATCTTATTATTTTGGAAAGGGATCTTTCAAACAATTTATTTTTAAATAGGCCTACATTGGAATGGACTTTTTACAACATCCTTAGCCCCCTCCCCCTCCAATCTTAATCTTGAATGCGCCACTGTATCGGAAAGGAAAAAGTATTGGAACAAAATGCGTTTAGAATGCAAATAGAGAAAATCCGTGTCCGTCCATCCGTCTGAGAAACAATGTAAACTAAACAATATCTATTCATTTAAGAGAGAGTTGGTGTTGACGAGGGGTAACGGGGAATCAATTAACATTGTTCCCTTTCATTAGATTCCCATAATGGGTTCTTCAGGTGCTGCAGAAAAAATATTCATGCACATGTCTAAACGCATGGCTCCACATATCCTGTACAGGATGAATGTCTTCAATGGAAACCAGCAGCAGATGTTCTCTTGTGATGGAACCTATACTGAAAAACAGAAATCTGGTGTAACTACTGCGATTTTAGAGATGCACACGTATATTTTATGAAAATAGTAAAGCTTAATTAAGAAATGAAACGACAATGATCAAAGATTATTTTGTTAGCCTACTAACGTAGAAAAGAGAGACTGATCAAATCAGTATGTCTGTATGTGTGTTTGAGTGTGGTTCCTTAATAACTTTTGAATAACTGTATGGATCTTCTGGAAATTTTGTATGTATATTTAAGGACTTTGGAATTTTTTTATTTAAAATCTTTCCAAATATGTCCTTTTCGAGTATTTAGCTCTAGAAGGTAACAAAAGCTCTCATAGAAACGCATTCAGAACTTAAAAACGATATACTAACAATGAATACTAAGCCATTAAGGTTTGATGATGTGATACGATTAAAATTATTCCACTGTAAATAACTGAAGTAAATAATACGAATTTATAATTCCTTTTTATTTTCTTCAAAACACTGAAAATTTGTACTGCGTATTGAGCAGATGATGTAATTTGAAAATCAATGTAGGTATTTCGTGTTTGTCATTTTAACGAATGCAGAGAACATAAAAATAACCTAAAAAATAATAAAGAAATTTTAACGAATAGCATTTAAGAAACGTAGGCTATAAGTTCTTTCAGGAACTCCTTGTGAAGTGTTGCTGATATTCCCTCACTGCTTTATATCTGTAATATATCTTGTAAATAATTTACTCCTAGAACTTCTATTAATACAATAACACTCCTTTAATTCCCACAATATTTCGTCCTTCTTTGCGAAGGACTTCATTAGGTAATACCAGAGGACAAGAAACTATTCTCCTTCGTCTACATTTCATAAGAATTACAAATAAGAAGCTCTCTCATTGCAGTATATTTGCTGATATTGTTTTCAGTGAAAACGTTAGTAAGAATCTTGTAGATGAATCTTGTTAGGAATTATAAAACAGTTAAATGGTTATAAACACATTCCCTGTGGAAATAATTGACTGAGTTATGGTTAATGAGAATCTAAAACCGACGTTTCGGGCTTATTAGGGACTCATCGGCTACATTTATCCAGTTAATGAACACTTTAAATGATATGACAAATTGTCCTGCAACTCTTTGTAAGCCAACTGTTAGTTGTTCAATTTCTGTAATAAATTCAACAAAAAATCTAAATATTCTATCCACCTGCCACCCAATAAGGCATTTTTGTTAAATTAGATAAAAAGGACGAAATTGAAGGGTTGACTATACAAAAGTTTTTAAAAGAGGCATAGCAATGGATTAATCATCCCATGTATCTCAGTGACATCTGGTGTTCAAAAGCTAAACTCTTCGTGAATTAATGTAAAAGTGATGGGATGTTTTTTGTAAATGTAATTCTATAGAACTTATTATTATTGCAAATTCAAACATCAATTTAATTTTTTAAATATTACTTATTAACTGCTGTCACCTGGACTTCCAGACACGATTAAGAGTTAATAGCCATTTCGGTAAGCAAACTTAGTTTCGTGGCGACAACTGTAACAGTTTAACCATATATTTTTTTAATAAATCTGTGTGTAACAACAGTTTTGAAAACATAAAATTACTACGAATTAAAAAAAAAAAAACGAAATTCGAAATTTCCTTACAAAATCAGATTCACCAAAATGGTTTAACACGATATATCCAATTTTATAGCATAGATTAAGCCATTTCTTTTAAAGTATTTTTTTGTTTTTTCTAACATAATAATTTACGTTTATTTGAATAACTACGAAGGACAACAGATGTGTCTTTCAAAACTCACGATCTTCGAAAGTAAATATCGTAAAGTAATTTCTGTAGTATGACCTTGAAAATTGTCGTATTCAAAAAAGCGTAATTTCGAAGCAAGATCAAGTTTTATCCTTTTTATGGGTTGATAAGCTTTAAGAATGGGCTGTTAAAATAGATTTAGGAGACCTTGATGAACGACAAATACTGAAGCAGTGAAATGGTTGATAGTTAAAGTTAAAGGAATATCACAAAAATCTCCTTTTTATTGTGGAATCAGCAGGATTTAGAAATTGAATTTCAGTTTTATGCTCTGATATTTACCTTCGTATCTTCTTTATTTATTACGATAACATGACTTCTTATGAAGTCTCACTTGAAGCTCATCATACCAAAGACTACAAGGCTTTTGCCTAAATTTAGTAGCCTAATAATAATCAGAAAAAAATATAGTTTTGTAATGCAATTTCAAATGAAATACACTAAAACCTCGTTAAGTCGTAACTCAAGGGACCAAACATTTTTGACGACTTAAGCGGAGTGACGACTTAGGCGGAGTGGGAATTTTTGAAAAAAAAAAAGAAAAAAAAAGCACTGAAAAACATTATTTTCATGAATTGCTATAGGATTCGGCGAGAAAAACAAGATTTTCAGAAATCAATACATGCAAATGAATGATTGGAAAATAATAAAAAAAAAGAAAAACACTTTTTATAGTTACCACATTATAATAGTTTTAAAAGAAAGGCAATGTCTGTCTTTGAAACGTACCAGCCAGCCAGTGCTGCCGTCAAAATCTTCAATGTTCAACTCCTTAGCAATTTCCATGGCTTTTTCTTTGAGAATCACGGCAGAAATCGGCACATTTTGCGATCTGGCATGTTTTTTGCCATCTAACTAAATCCTACTCGATCTCGTCAAACTTCTATTTCCTCATTCTCTTTCTTTTGTCTTTGCAGTCAGCTTCTTCAATTACTTGTTTCGATGAAAGAATATCGTTTAATGTAGTGCTGGGAACATGGTGTTCTTTAGCATAAGCTGTTTTCGAAACATTTGATTTTTCAAAAAGTGCAATTAAGTCTTTTTTTTTTCTTTAAAACATAACGAGATAAGTTTTCGTTTCCCTGACATGTTTAAAACGTAACCGAACCACGAAATTGCAAGAGAAAAACTTGTCCTTAGAGCAGGGCTTACACGCTATGAAATGAAGTCACACTCAGGAGCGGTCAAGAAAAACGTCTTCACTCGACAGAGTCGCATCGAGAATTGTGCTTTGGATGATTAGCAGCAAGATTCCAAGAACCCGAAGGGGGTAGGAAAGGAATGGAGTGATAGGCTTGGTTCAAAATTCCCCGTAAAGGCTTGGCTTTCTAAAGTGAAGAGGCGGGGTTGAAAAGACAACACGATGGCATGCAAATTGGAGAAGAAAGATGCTTTTGGCCATTTTGAGGGTGATGAGTTATCCGGAGTAGAATTAAATTTGGTGACGGGTAAAGGAGGGTTATTTTACATTATTGTGTATGAGACTTTGTCGGGACCAAAGGAAAACGACGACTTAAACGGAGTGACGACTTATCCGGGTGACGATTTAACGAGGTTTTACTGTAGTAGGTCCGTCTATCATTCATCTGAATCAATTTAGATCAGAATTTACTTATTTAAGAATTCTTTATTCTTATCGTTCATTTATTCAAACTTATTTATTAAGAATTATTTATTTAGCAGTTGTTATTTTAATGAAACTTATTATTAATGAATTATTTATTTATTCTTAAATTTGTATATTTATTCCAGCTTATTTATTAACAATTATTTATTTAGCAATTATTTATTTTTATCGTTTATTTATTCAAACTTATTTTATTAAGAATGATTTATTTAGCAGTTATTAATTTAATCAAACTTATTTATTAATGAATTATTTATTTATTCTTAAATTTGTTTATTTATTCAAGCTTATTTATTAAGAATTATTTATTTGGCATTATTTAGTCTTATCGTTTATTTATTCAACGTTATTTATTAATGAATTATTTATTTATTCTAAAATTTGTGTATTTATTCAAGCTTATTAACAATTATTTATTTGGCAATTATTTATTCTTATAGTTTACTTATTCAAACTTATTTATTAAGAATTATTTATTTAGCAGTTATTATTTTAATCAAACTTATTTATTAATGAATTATTTATTTATTCTTAAATTTGTTTATTTATTCAAGCTTATTCATTAAGAATTATTTATTTAGCAGTTATTATTTTAATAAAACTTATTTATTAATTAATTATTTATTTATCCTTAAATTTGTTTATTTATTCAAGCTTATTTATTAAGAATGACTTATTTATCAATTATTTATTCTTGGCGTTTATTTATTCAAACTTATTTATTAAGAATTATTTATTTAGCAATTATTAATTTAAACAAATTTGTTTATTAATGAATTATTTATTTCTCCTTAAATTTGTTTATTTATTTCTCCTTAAATTTGTTTATTTATTCAAACTTATTTATTAAGAATTGTTTATTTAGCAATTATTAATTTGTCGAAACTTATTAGTGAATTTATTTATTCTTAAATTTATTGAAATTTATTTAATTATTTATTAAGAATTAGTAATTTAATCTTATGCTTATTACTCAAAGTTATTATTCCGGAGTTAATTAGAAAGTTAAAAGCATTCCAGACTCACAAAGTACTAATAGTCGGAGCTAAAATTTGAAAACTTCTTGGGCAGGCTATTTCCAAAATCGACTGAAAATGAAGCTTTTTTTTTTTTTTTTAATTTTTCGTAATATCTTCTCGCGACCCTATCGCAGATCCCTCCGCGGCCCTAAATTCGATCGCGACCGTGGTTGTGAACCACTGGTTTAGAATACCACACTTGAGAAAATTAAATTAAAGTTTTTTTTAAAACCCCTTTCAGTGTAGTATTCTTCATTTCGTTTATTTACAGTTTCATCCAGAGAATTTCTAGACTTCTTCAGGCTGTCTTCGAAAAATTAATAATGCTCTTTTCAGTGTTTTTTTCATTTTTGCTTCGTTTTCAGTTATTAATCCCTTAATTTAGAAAGAGGATTTGCGCGCGACTTAATACGATGGAAGTTATTCGGATTGAAAAACACTTAAATAAAGAATGAAGATTTAAATAATTTTTTTGAGAAACAGAAAAATTCTATTATTTATTTTATAATTTAGAAAACATAAGCTTTTCATTTGTGCTCCTTTCTCGACTTTAAAAACAAGGAAAAAAAAATAAGGTTCAACATTTAAAGGCAAGTAGACTACAAGTTCTTTCAAGAACTTCTTATTTTAAATTGTAAAACTATTTTTTTTATCTTATTACGAAAGTAAATTTACTGTCCATCGTGAAAATCATTTACAAAATAATATTAAAAGTCAAAGTTTCGGATATACGGTCAATATTAAGGTACGAGTCAACCATTGACGGAATGGCAAGGGGGGGGGGGGGGGTTGCTCCCCCCCCAATATTTTGAGGGAAAAAATAAATATAAAACGACAAGCATTATTCACTTTTAACTAACAAATTTCTCACGAATTAAATTATCTACAAGTTGAGTGTTAATTCAAAATACTTTAAGGTTTGCGAGAGATTAGACTTTTTGTCACCGCCCCCTGTAAAAATGCTGAAATTCCGCTTATGGAGTCAATGACAAATATAAACAAAGAAAGAGATTATTACATTTATGAAATTACATAGATCAAAATCCTATTTTCGTTTATTGGATGTTTGCCCAGTGAAGGATCCAGGTGCAAAAATATTTTTAGTGCCTCATCTGCTTTGATCTATTTTGCAGTATAATGCGACTGGGCCCTCCATGACTTCGGGCCCAGGTGCAGCTCCACCTGCTGTATCTCCTACTATTACGCCACTGTGATTTCCCCTTATTCGGCACCTTGATATCTAAAAACTTTTGTTTTACTGTCATCTCGAGTACGACATTCATCATTGTACTATATTTGTGCGAGATTTAGTTTTATTGATCCTTATAGTCTAATCATTTTATTAATCTTTATAATCATTGTGCGTTAAATTCTTCCTAATTCTTATAATTTATTAGCTTTTTCTTCAATTTCCTCCTCAATATTCGCCATTTCTGTTTTTAATCCCCAAAATTTTATCTCTATTTTAAGCCTACCTTTTTCTGAGGCTTATAAACTCAGATTGTCTGTGCGTAAGTGTGTCCGCCCTTAATAACTTCTGAACTCCTGAATGAATCATCTTAAAAATCGACATGCTTATTTATGGACACGAGACGGTGCATTTGAACATTTTTTTCCTACGAATTCCTTTTTTGACAAACTTGCGCGTGACGGTGATAACCCATTCCTAATCAATATTCATCATATCTAAATCCATAATACTTCGCATCGTCCATTTGTTTTGATAATGATAAGTATTATATGGATTTAAAACAATATAATTAAATTTAAACAATGGATATTTTATTTACTTTTATCAGAAAGGTAAAATTTGTACTGTTTGTAAAAGTAGAGGTTATAATTTAAAAACAAATATTTAGTTTAAATATAATATAGATTTTAGTCTGCTTTGTGTCTGTAATTAATAAAAAGTAATTAATTAAAAAAATAAATTAGTCTGTAATGTGTTCACGATTTTAATAATAATAATAATAATAATAATAATAATAATAATAATAATAATAAAAACACTTATGCACAACTGCAGAAGGCTGTGGTACTCAACACTACACGCATGGTTAGGAAATTTATGGACACAAGCACACATCCCTAATCATTCTTGCACACATCTTTACACTTGGCAGTATGTGCTTTGGTCCTTGACCCGCCATATTGTTTTTGCTGGGGAAACCCAAGGTTTGAAACATACAAACATAATAATAATAATAATAATTTTTTTAAAATTTTTTTTATTTATTTATTTCTTAGTTATTTTAAATTACATTTCAGTACCGTTAGGAATTCAAATTCCTATCAACAGGTGCTGTTATTTTATTATAATACATAATAATTATATTAAAAAAATTACATTTAAATAAATTTTACAAATTTTGCATAATCAACTTACCCTCAAACAAATTGAAACAAATATATTAGCAAAAAACATATTAGCACAAACATAAAATTAACAAATTCTTAATCAATATTATCCACTATCCAACTTTTTACCTTATTTTTTACAATTGAAATTCTTTTATAATCTTTAAATATATTCCAATTTATATCATTAAAGATTTTCTCAACTATATAATTTAAATTTCTTATACCATATTCATTATAGATATAAGGATAATCAAGTTTTATTCTATTTTTATTTCTCAAATTATAATTTTCTTTTATAATTTCATCTTTTAATTTAACTACACTATAAAATTTTTTTATTATTATATTATATTTAAATTTTTGTTTAGGATATAATATATTATATTTTAGTAATATTTGTTTCCTTTTATTAATATTATTCCAAATGTTTTTAGGAAATATCAACTTTAAAACTTTGGTTTGTAAATTTTTTAAATTTTCCAAATGTATATTTCCTACATTTGCCTATATTTAGTAAAGAATCAAAAATTGCAAAATAAATTAAAATTTTTATTTTAAGTGGAAGAATATTTTTTATAAAATATATATATGGTTACATTTAATTTTTTATATGAAATATTTATGTAGTTATCCATGTAAAAAAATCATTTAGAATTACACCTAAATACATAAAATTATTTATTATATCAACTTCAGTACAAGAAATACATTTAGTACTATTTCCATGCAAACAATCATGCGAATGTATTATGAATTTAATTTTTTTATCTACTATTTTCTTTTTGGGTTTTATTAATATTTCTTTTGTTTTTTCATTATTAAGAACAAGTTTATTATCATGAAGCCATTTTTGTAAAATATTAAAATTATCCTGTAAAGTTTTATTCACAATCTCCAAATTTAAACCTGATGGAGATTGTGAATAATAATAATAATAATAATAATAATAATAATAATAAATAAGAAATATAGAAGCTAAGTGCTTTCCTGTACTTCTTATCTTTTATTTTTAGGAATTTTTTATTATTTATTAGTAATTAACAACTAAAATTATTGTTAATGTTCAAAGAATATAATTATAAATTCCGAATTACAAATATTTGTAGCTGGAATTTCAGTTTTATTCAAATTTTTAATTTTTTCCACGAGCTAAGACATCAGGTCTATTTAAAAAAATAAAAGAAAATAACAGCCTACATTTTGTTAGAGACTGTCTTTTTATTGTTCCGCCACCAGATTTGGAATCAGGTTTTCGTTTTTCTTTTCCCCATTGAAGAGCAGGGTTCAAGAACAATCCTACCTTCTGGGATGATGTCTTCCATCGAGAGCGTTTTGTTTTGCAGGCTGAGGTGTCGTGGTTCTAGCAGCTGCACTACTTGTAGCTCCGTACAGTAGCAGATCCCTTTTCTTATGTAAATTCCAGCACAGCTGCCGAGAGTGGTAGGTTTATGAGCCGCCATATGCGGGAATCATAATCGGCCGCCATTGTTGTCGTCCATTGTCACTTAGAACAGATGGTGGAGGCTAAGTACACACCTCGTGGAAAGGATTGGAAAGTAAACGATCTGGAGTTAGTGTCCCTCTAGAATTACTAGCAAAATAACCAAAACAAAATAAATGAATAAAATAAACTTATAAAGACATCCCCCCATTAATGGAAATGAGAAATTAGAATCTCACTTCAATGATTAACAAAAAATTAAAAAATTTCGAATATTGGTGTTAAATTATCTATTTAAATACACAATATTGCATTAGAACTATGTATTTATACTCATATTTTGATTAAATACAAATATACTTACAAAACTGATAAATACGAATCTAATTATTCATATGATCTGATTTCATTGATAGCTAAAGATGATAAAATATCAAAAATTAATACAGTAGAACCCCTCTATTCCGAACTAATTGGTACCGAACACTGTTCGGTTTAGCGGGAATTCGGAATAGGCGGATTTCATGAATAAAATCAACGTATTGACTTGTTAAGGCGTAAATTAAGTGCGGGGACATCTGCTAGTTTCAGCTCTATACAGCGTTGATCGGCTCGTGGTGAACATGTGTCTCTATTTAACTTCTTTGTATAACAATAAATGTACGTTTTTCCACGAACGTCTTTAATTTCTCCTGTTTTTAAGTAAAAAAAATCGGTATTTTTTTCTGAACTCTGTTCGGAATAGGCGGATTTTCGGAATAGCGGGGTTCGGAATAGCGGTACTCTACTGTAAAACATTGACAATAGAATGTAAAAGAATTCACGTCAATTGTCTGAAGTTCGATTATCTGACTCATCAATTATCCGAAGTACTGCCGTGGTCCCCCTCCCAAAATATTAAAGAATCTGTTGTAATCGGTTATTTTGTAATTGTTTCATATTTTTCAAAGATATATGGAGTGTAAGATATAGTCTTAATTTGTCATTACAGAAATCAAAAGTAATTTCGTAAAAATCAGTTAATTTAATAGTATAGTTTCATATTTCAAAATGAAGTAGTAATAACCTTGCGTACAATAATTTAATTGTAGGCCTAACTTTGTTTTGTGTAAATTGTATTTTAAGTAGATTTGATTATCCGAACTAGTTCAATATTCGACGTCCTATTATACAATATATACAGTTGAAGTCCTAAATACCGGAAATGAATTGTTGTAGTATATTGCGGACTAGAGGAGCCCTGGTTAAATTACTGCGGTGGTACGGAATTTTTCGAAAATTATTTCTCTCCAGACGGACCCTAGGGTCACCCATCCCTTTGCCAAATTCCTCGAGGTCTCAAAAATTTGTTTCATAGAGCAATTATCTTAGCATCATTGGAAGTTTACTATTACTTATCAATAATTATCCTGATTGTTTCTAATTTGGTTAATTTTCTTTGGTTAATTAATTACTTTTGAAATTTAATATTCTTATTAGCGGCCCTAGATTATAAGTTGCCTGTAAAACATAGGGGACCGCTCTTGCATTTATGCTTGCTGGATGTCACACTCTGTAGTGGCCAAACGGTTAGAGATATTAGAATGTAACCTTCACCATTGTGTTCAGCATCAAAAAGTAGGTGACCACGTCCAAAAAAAATCAGACCTCTAGTACCACTCCCTGACCGGAATTTGAGGGATCAAAAGTGGTCGCTTCCGATAAAGAGGAAAACGGCGATAAACGTCCCCCAATATCGACCCTTCTGAACACATTGTATTGTATAAAAGCGTTATTCTGTCTGTCATAACTCATAAGACTTAGCGTTTTTCCAATTTTGTGACCAAAATGTAAGAGATAGATTGGTCATGTAAATGGATAAAAATGTAGAGCTTTTTAAGACAAACAAAATGCTACAAAAATCTTTCGAAAAAAGTTTTTGGTTTCCAAGATGGCGTCTTTTAAAGGGTCAAATTTTGACTTTTTCTCAATTTAAACGCAAAGTATAAAAGTTGGAAGAGAACATTATATTGAGAAAATGTTGGTATTTGAAAGTTTTATCGAACGGTATATCAGTCATTAACAAACGTTTCTGCGTTTGGAAGATACACGCATAAATGAAGTTTTTTTTCCGCCACCCCCCCCCCCCCCACCGTGTTAGTACCAACGCACAATACACCTGATTAACTCAACAACGAAGAAGCGGAGAAGCCAACAACGAGCTGGGAAGTCGTGTATTCTCCGATCTCCATATTAATTTGCTAAATAAATAAAGGGTTTCTTTTTTAATGCTATACATGCAAGGGTTCCGGAGCGAAGCGACGGTGCTCGTATAGTTTTGTACAAATAAAAAAATCAGGTCCATATGAATATTTTGTTTTTTGATTTTTTATTACTTCCATTAGCATTTTTATTAGGAAATGCTAATACCATGGAGTTCAGTTCAGTTGCCGGTTTTACATCATTCGTCATAATTTTATTTCTGTTACTTTTTTTATTTGTGTTTATATTCTAAGTAAAATTTTTACTAAGGTCATTAAACAATATTTTAATATCATAATTTTTCCAATAAGTTTGAGTAATCGGAAGTCTTAATTTTGTTATGTCTTCCAATTATATTTTTATTTAAAATTTTCCAAACATTTGAGTTGGCATTTGGATCATCTTTTATAATTTTCCTGAAATATTTATTCTTTTGTTGTTAATTTGATTTTTCAACCAGTTTCTTTTTGTTTTGTATTGTTTCTAATAGTGCTTAGCTTAGCTAATTTCTACTCCTTTCTGTTTGTTAAAACATTTAAAAATGTTTATAACACATGCCTCCAGGATGAACCTAGTGTCTCTGTCATAAACATTTCTATACATTATCTCAACTATCGGATCAGGGTTATGATTTAATTTTATACAATGATAGGCCCAATCAGAAACATTCGGGTGGTTATTGCGGAAAGCAGCTACGTGTTCATTCACTCGCTCCTTCAATTTTCTTTCTGTATTACCAAAATAGACTAAATAAATTAGTGAATAGAGTTTGTAGAGATTATTTTCAAAAGAAAATAAAAGAAAGTGCAAAAAAAGAAATCAAAAACATCATCAGAGTACCATACAACGTCAAAATTTCTAAACAGGTAAATACAATTTGTAAATCTAACGAAATCTCGATTGTGAGAGTGGCAAATAAGAGTTTAAGATCTTTGATAAGTAAAAAAGAAGAGGAAATAGATAAATTAATGTATACTGCTAATGTTATATATAAGGTAAAATGTAGAACATATACATTCTATTTTGGTCTATTTTGGTAATACAAAAAGAAAATTGAAGGAGCGAGTGAATGAACACGGAGCTGCTTTCTGCAATATCCACCCGAATATTTCTGATTGGGTCTATCATTGTATAAAATTAAATCATAACCCTGATCCGATAGTTGAGATAATGTATAGAAATGTTTATGACAAAGACACTAGGTTCATCCTGGAGGCATGTTTTAACAAATATAAAGGAGTAGAAATTAGCCAAACACTATTAGATAAATTTAAAAACAATTGTAAAAATTTGAAAAAATTCCAATAATTTCAGTAATAATTTGTAAACAAAATCCTTTGTAATAATTTGTAAGAACAAAATCCTTTGTAATAATAATATGGAAGATTGAAATGTTATTAAAATTATTACCAAACTCATTATTGTAATAATATGGAAGATTGAAATGTTATTAACATTATTATAATAATATAGAAGATTGAAATATTACTAATAATATTACCAAACTCATTATTGTAATAATATAGAAGTTTAAAATGTTTGAAATGATGTTAATTGTATATATTATTACCAGATTCGTTACTGTATCTTACGAAAAGTTTTTCCATATATTAAGCCTGATGAAGCGGTTAAAAGACAATAAACTGCGAAATATTGCGAAGATAAAAAGATGTGTTTTGTATCATTAATAATAATTAATTGCATACTGAGTTTGAATATTAGAGATTAACTTTAATACTTAACTGAAACCCAAGTTCATACGTAAAAAATTAGTTATTTGATGCAAGTTTTTTTTTTTTTTTTTTT
>JAFIDM010000179.1:17137520-17154065 GCA_023159025.1 Thereuonema tuberculata
GCTAGATAAATGAAACTTAGCGTATTTCATTAGTATGGTAACTGCATCTTATCCTGAAAATTTGAGCTCTCTAGTATTATACAGGCCGAAGCTATGAGGGTTCGATAATACATAACCAGACCCCCCCTTTATGAGGGGTTGGAATGTGAAAGTTACGGATTTCTTAATTTTGTTGTTGTTTGTGTGCTAATCCTAATCTGCATACCAAATTTCAGCTTTCTAGGACTTAAGGAAGTACCCTAGAGGTTTTGATGATCATGAGTCAGTCAGTCAGTCAGTCAGTGACGGAATCGACGTATTTTAGGTATTAATAAAATCTAAAGTATAAAAGCTAAATAAATGAAACTTAGTGTATTTCATTAGTCTGGTAACTGCATCATATCCTGAAAATTTGAGCTCTCTAGTATTATCTAGGCCGAAGCTATGAGGGTTCAAAAATACGACGAAACACTTCCAGAAAAGGTACGTAGTGCCCTTCCTGCCTTCGGCTCGTCTTGGCGGGGGCACTGCCGTGCCCCCAGATTCAGAAAATTCAGGACCTATCTGATATACCCGATTCTGCAACAATCGAGCAACCCGACTCATACTGCACAATGGAAATGGCTCGTACCATTCTACTTGAAATAAAAGGAATGAAAGACTCTACGAAAGAAATACAAGATGGTATGTCCTTCATAAACTCACAGAATCAAGAAATAATGGAAAAACTAACAGCTAATGAAAACAATATAAAGGAAATAAGAGAAAAGTTAACTATTATCAAAAAGGAGATTCAACAAAACAAAGAGAACATAGACTTTTTACAAGAACAAATTGATCAACCAAGGAAGAAAATGTAACTTGGAAATAAATGAACTAGTTGAACTGCAGTATGAAAATTTAACGGAAGTAACAGAAAAAGTAGCAGAAAAACTTAATGTGAAGGATACTCTAAAAGACATTGATATTTTTCACAGATATCAATCACTCAATAAAAATAAACCTAGACCTATAATTATAAAGTTTGTCACTCAAAAAGCTAGAAACAAGTGGTTGGAATGTATGAAGTAAAAGAAACACTTGACTAATGATGAGGTTCACAACAACAATAACTCAAGAAAGATATTCATAAATGAAAACCTCTCCAGGAAAAGAAAGGGACTATTTTGGAAAACCAAACAAGCAGCAAAAGAAAAAGGATATCAGTTTACTTGGATAAAAAATCAAAGAATATTCATAAGAAAAAAGGAAACAACAAAGGTAATATGTATTGATACTGAAAAAAACTGAAAAAATCTTTAATGCATTAAAAAAAAAAAGAAAGAAAGATGGAAAACATGAATGAATTAGATGTTTATACTAATAATACAACTAAAGAATTTACTAATTTCATTGAATGGCAAAGCTCTGAAAATATTATAATAAATAATAATAATAATAATAATAATAATAATAATAATAATAATAATAACAATAAGCCCCCATGGACCCTACCTCCTCGCGGTGGGGGCGGGAACTACACTAGCTTTAGGGTAGGCTAAAGGGTCCAACCATTTATGATGAGAACACGTTCTAATATAGATCATGCTGCATCGGGTGTGGCGCAGGATAAAGTCACCCGCGTTCGGGGGTTAGGCAGAGGCCTCCGTTCGAAAAATATACTACAGTCTCCCGCAGGTGGTGGTGGAGAAAGTGGCACCCCATCCTGTAGTATGGCTACCACAATGCCCGGGCAACACCATCCAGCCCGAACAGTCGGAAGTGTTTCGTCTGTGTCAGAGCAGGCGACCACCAAGACTGGGAAACCACGCCAGCGCATCCGATGGTCACCACAGATGAACCAGGATCTTATGCGCGACTTCTTCACTGTTACAAAGTTAGGTACTCAACTAACAGGATACAGACAGGCACTACACCAAGCTTTCACCACACGCTATCCATCGTTAGGGCTTAGCGAACAGCGGGTAGCGGATCAGCGACGTTCAATTGTAGTAATCTTATTCTCCCATGCATACTTGCACAAATTAAAGAAGAAGTCGCTGAATCCAACCACAGGACACCAAACCCCACCCCACCAGAAGACACCATTATGGAAAACACAGAAACAATCTCTACCCCTCAGTACACATGCCCCAACAATATAACTAATGAAATATTACGTGCAGCTCATGATCATTTCTACACTGCACTTGCACAATACACAGGCACAGACCCCACACTCAGGCCGCCACTCCCCAAAGTACACACATCAAAACAACTCGCCACAGTCATATACCATCTCAACACACACACTATCCCACAACACCTTGACAACATCCAAACATTAGAAGACATACATACAACACTCTACTGTGCTGCACAGGGAACCATTCGGGCACTTGGAATCAAACAACACAACATACCTCCCACTGCACGAACACAAGAATACATCCCCCCTTGGAGACGTCGCCTTGAGGGCCGCATCAGCGACCTTAGAGGAGACATAGCCAGGCTCACACAATACTGTGCAGGAAACAAAACAAAGAAACTTATGTCCCAGGTTAGAAAGATATTCAAGTACATAAATACTCGCCCTTCACATTCAAATCATCATAACCAGGTTCAGGAACATCTCGACACACTAAAACAAAAACTCAGTGCACTTGCAAAAAGATTACAGAGATACAAACAGTGCACTCTGCGCAAACAACAGAACAACACTTTCCAATACAATGAGAAAAAATTCTACAGATCCCTTACATCTTCCTATACTGCAACTAACACAAACACTCCCAACAGCGAGGCTTTACATGAATACTGGTCGTCTCTGGGGTCAAACCCTATCCCCCACAATGATAAAGCACCATGGATAACAGAGGAACAGCAACTCACTGAACACTTACCCTGCATGTCCTTCCATGAGATTACTCTCGCAGACATACAGACAGCACTAAAACATGCACACAACTGGAAGGCTCCTGGTGCAGACGGAGTCCAGAACTTCTGGATCAAGAGGTTCACGTCCCTGCATGGAAAACTAGCGCTTACACTCACTGACATAATCCAACACCCAGAACATATGCCTCGTTTCCTCACACAGGGTGTCACATACCTACAGAGCAAGAACACTGAAACAGCGCAACCTGCAAACTACCGCCCAATCACTTGCCTCCCCACACTTTACAAACTCCTCACCTCCTGCCTCGCAGACAAGATCTACACACACATCGAGACATATAACATTCTTTCCGAACAGCAGAAGGGCTGTCGCAGGAATTCCCAGGGTTGTAAGGAGCAACTCCTTATTGACTCTGTAATCCTGCGCCAGGCACGCGCGAAGAATAGGAGCTTACATATCGCATACATCGATTACAAGAAGGCATTTGATTCTGTCCCTCATTCCTGGCTCCTACACACTCTTCATATCTACAAAATACACCCCAAGATCACGGCATTCTTAGCTGCCACGATGAAGAATTGGAACACAACATTACACCTACGCACCTCTAACAGCTCCATCACTACAGATCCCATTCCCATAAGGAGAGGTATTTTCCAGGGAGACTCCTTGAGTCCTCTTTGGTTCTGCCTCGCCTTGAATCCACTGAGCCATATACTAGATAACACAAAACACGGTTATAGGCTTACCACAGGCACTGTGACACCATATAAAATCACACACTTACTCTACATGGATGACATTAAACTCTATGCCACAAACAATGCACAACTTACTAATTTACTACAAGCCACCACACAGTTCACCAAAGACATTGGGATGGAATTTGGAATTGACAAATGCCGCAAGTTACACATAATACGTGGGAAGACTTCGAATTTGGAAGGTTTTGAACTGGACCATGATTTGGCCATCCAATCCATGGAAGAGGGAGAGACCTACAAATACCTGGGCTTCCAGCAAGCGCGCGTCATTGACAACGCAAACATCAAAAATGCACTGAAGAACACATATCTTGCTCGAGTTCACAAAATCCTCAAAACACAACTCAACGCCAGAAATAAAATTAAAGCTATCAACACTTTTGCCGTTCCCACACTAACATATTCGTTCGGCATAATTCCATGGACAAACACCGAACTCGAAGCACTACAACGCGCAACACGCACTACATTCACGAAACACAACATGCACCACCCCAAGTCCGCTACGGAAAGGATGACTCTTCCCCGCAAGGAGGGAGGCCGAGGACTCATCAACCTCATCACCCTACACGAAAAACAAGTACATACACTTAGAGAACATTTCCACCAAAGAGCAGAAGACTCCTCACTTCACTCAGCCATTGTCAAGGCTGACACACACCTCACACCCCTGAACCTCGAAAACTCTTCTCCAACACTCACCACCCCTGACACCCACACTCAGCAGCTGCGTGAATCATGGGCTCGTAAGGAACTCCATGGCAGACATCATCACGAACTCAGCCAGCCTCATGTCGACATGGAAGCGTCGAACAGATGGCTGACGAGTGGTGAGCTGTTTGGGGAGACCGAAGGGTTCATGATCGCAATACAGGACCAAGTCATCTCCACACGCAACTACAAGAAACACATTCTACACGATGCAAACACACATGACGACAAATGCAGGAAATGCCACACTACGTATGAGACGATCGACCACGTAATATCAGGCTGTCCCCTTCTCTCTCAAACAGACTACCTCCACCGACACAATCAGGTAGCATCGATCGTTCATCAACAACTAGCACACAAACATTCACTTATTAAGAGCACGGTCCCGTACTACAAGTACATACCACAAAGCGTATTAGAATCACCCTCATATAAACTATACTGGGACCGCCCCATTCACACAGACAAAACCATACATCACAACAGACCAGACATCACACTTGTTGATAAGGTCAACAAACAGACCTATCTAATTGATATTGCAGTGCCTATCAGCAAGAACATGCAGAAAACTCACGCAGACAAGATCAGTAAATACACTGATCTAGCACACGAGCTCCAGAAGCAGTGGAGGCAGGATCAAGTACGTGTTGTACCCATCGTTCTGTCTGCCACTGGTCTGGTGCCTCACACATTGCACCACAGTCTCAGCACACTAGGACTTCACAAAAACACTTATGCACAACTGCAGAAGGCTGTGGTACTCAACACTACACGCATAGTTAGGAAATTTATGGACACAAGCACACATCCCTAATCATTCTTGCACACATCTTTACACTTGGCAGTATGTGCTTTGGTCCTTGACCCGCCATATTGTTTTTGCTGCGGAAACCCAAGGTTTGAAACATACAAACATAACAATAATAATAATAATAATGATGTAATAAATAATAAGAGCTTTAATTGTATGTTTCTAAATATTAGAAGTTTACGAAAAAATTTTGATTATTTTCATATGCCTATTTACAAATTTTTACATATAATAGATGTTATTATTCTTGCAGAAGTTAACATAAGTAATGAAGAATTACTTCATGAAGAATCTAATTTATATAATATTCCTAATTTTAAAACAATCTGTGAGTTACGAGAAGATAAGAAAGGAGGAGGACTAATTATTTATATCAAGAATATATATAATATTGAATATATTAATATCAAATCATTTGAAAACATAATATGTACATTAAGAGAAAAACAGAATAGGATCAATAAAAATGGCAAAGATATAACAATAGTTGCCATATGTAGATCCCCAAATACTAATAAAAATAATTTTCTAATTGAACTAAATGATATTATGAATAACATAAATAAAAAGATTAAAAAGAAAGCCACTTTTATTTCTACTGGAGATATCAATATCGATATACTAAAGAATAAAGATAATCCACTAATACAAAAGTACTTAGAAATTTATCAATCTATAGGTTTAAAAAATCATATCTATGGAATCACTAGAGATGCAAAGACAAATATCTCACATTCTCAATCTTGTATCGATCATTGCTTTGTTAATAATCAGAAAGAAAACATCTTAGGGAATATTATACATAGTGATATATCGGACCATTACACTATTATTTTACAAATAAAAGAAATTGAAAAAAATTATAAAACTGAAAAAGGAATTGGTATAAAATAAAATCTAAGTTCACAAAAGATGACAACAAATTCATAGAGAAAGTACAATTATTAGAAAAGAAAATTAAAGTAGATAATATTGATAATCCAAATAAAATTATTACTCTTCTTGTGAATATAATAAATCAATGTAAAAAAAGACCCATATAATACGTATAATGGAAATAATTCAAGAAACCATAATAAAAATAACAAAACATTTAAAAAGGAATGGATGACAGAAGATCTATACTTCATATCAATCAAAAAAAATAAATTATATGCAAGGTATAAAAATAATAAAACAAATAATCTCTATCTTACTGAATACAAGAAAAAAGAAACTGGCTCTGTAATTATAGTAGAAAATTAAAAAAAGAATATTGGAAAATTGTACAAGAAATTATAAATAAAAATGAAAATACAAAAACAAATAATAGCTTGAGTAATTTAATCCATAGTAAAGGACTACAAAATACTATCAATGACATGGGAATTACCTTTGCAAATTTGGGAACTACAGAAATATGTAATTGCAATCAAAAACTATTAGATGTAAAAAAAAATAATAATTGTAACTCAATGTTATATTGCTAACACCAACTATAAATGAAATTATAAGAATAATTAATAAAATGAAAAATAAAAATTCTGTAGGAATAGATAATTTAACTGTATCCGACATAAAAAAATTTAATTCTTATTTTGCACAAATACTAAAAATTTTAATTGATAGAATATTAAATAATGGAATTTATCCAAAAAACTGGAAAATAGCAAAACTTATTCCAATATATAAAAATGGAAATCATTTATTAAGTGTAAATTATAGATCGATATCAATACTATCGAATCTATCTAAAATAGTTGAAACATATCTAACAAACTCAATTAATAATTATATTGAAAAATATAACATTATACATCAAAACCAGTATGCTTATCAAAAAAATAAAAGTGCAACTATTTTACTGAATAACTTAAGTGAGATAAGAAACAAAAATTTAAATAAAAGTAAATATGTACTTATAATATTCGTTGATATAGAAAAAGCATTTGATAGTCTAGACCATAAAATACTACTTCAAGAAATATATGATATTGGATTAAGAGCAAATATATATTCTATACTAAAAAATTATCTTAGCAATAGAAAATGTAAAATAAAAATAGAAAATAAACTCAGCAAACCTTATAATTTGAAGAAAGGAATACCTCATGGTTCTAATTTAGGACCAGTATTATTTACAATTTATTTAAATACTATTTCCAACTATCAAACTACTTCGAATATCTATGCTTATGCTGACGATCTTATCTTAATTAACATGAATACTAATCTAGATATAGCTATAAAAGAAATACAAGCAGATTTCACAAATCTGATAAAATGGACACATGATTATAAAATGAACATTAATAAGGACAAAACAAAACTTATGGTAATTCACACGAAAAATAAAAAATAGATATAATACCGCAAATAAAAATCCATAATTTCCAGTGTTTGCACTTGAACCATGAAAACACTAACCACTGTAATTGTCAAAGCTTAAATTTAATTAGTAATCACAAATATTTGGGTTTATATATCAATAACAAGTTCTCCTGGCACAACCACTATATTTATATATGAAAAAGATTAAACAGTACTTTGTTTATGTTTTATCATATTAAAGATATTTTCCCTACAAAAACCAAAATTATATTATATAAATCTTATGTTGACTCACTTATTGATTATGGTTTGTTAAGCTGGTTTCATCTAAATAAATCAGAGGAAAAAAAAATTGACAGAATTTTGTCTAAAATTCTAAATATAATCTTTATTAATTTTAAAAATCAATCTAAAAACCATAAACATCAAATCCTTATAAAAAACAAAATACTATTACCTCAACAAAAAATAATTTATAATCTATATTACTAAAATCTTTTATTTCTCTGTCTGTGTGTCTGTCTGTCCGGCGCAATTTTCTGTGCGAATGGAAAATTGAAATAATTTTTATAATGGAATTTCCGCGACGGGAATTAAACCTGCAACCTTCTGATCCGAAGTCGGATGTGTTATCCATTAGGCCATAGAGACTACAACTCTTTTTATATTGTTTTTGGACTTATATCTCCGCAATTGTTGTGTTGTTGTTGTGCCCCAATGTTAGTGCAACAACGGAAAACGGTTTTTCATTTTTTATTATAACGAGGAAGTCGACAAATTCAAAATGAGCATTATTGAACTTCAAAATAATGCGTTAACTGCTTTCTTTGGAATCGAGTTTTGTTAGATTATCTTAAATTTTATTTTCTTATTATTATTACTTTTAATAATTGAATTGTACTTATTAATATATTTTTGTAAAAACAACTAAACTTATTGATTCACGTGTTTTTGAAATTTGTTTAAGCTTCCAACTATTTTGTTTTGTTGTACTTATTCCAATTTTATTATGCTTGAAAAAGAGATGGCTTGAAAAGAGTCTTCAAAACTTCAAAATGTTGCTTTAACCCCTTTCATTGGAATCGATTATTCTTGGATTATCTCATATAAACCATCGTTTTATCATCGATAATCAATTAGTATCGAAATGGACAACGAGAGAAAGGATGAGATCTTTTCAAAGAACTGTTAATAATGTCGTAATCTCGGCCATTCTTGACTACAGGTAAAATTTGTCTGAAGTCTCCGCCAAAGAGGAAAATTTGTCTAGATTCACAAGTCATCAGAATTTGGTTATCTTCACTCGAAAGAATAGTCACAATCAATTCGTCGCCAGGAGTATCGTATATAAGCTATGATCTCATTTAACATCTATATCAACCAACGTCCATCTAAATAAATCTCTTCTTCAAATATCTATAACGAACAATCTGTACACGAGAGATGGCCTAGTCTAATTATAAAATATTATTATAAGATTTCTTTTAAAAATGATATAAATACTATCAATAAAACGAGATCAACAAGCTTATATGAGAAAATGCAGTATGAAGCTCCAAAAATAAAATAATTTTGGATTAATAACTAAAAATAGAATCATAAATAATATCTTTGAACAATTCTCTTTTGATATAAATATAGATAAAATTTCTGTATTAAAAAATATTATAATAAAAAAATTATAACTGGTAAGATTAAATGGATTAATTAAAAAATTATTGAAAAAAAAATCATTTTCATAAAATATCTTATTTTGTATACAAATTTGAGCCTATGTTTATAAAAAAAAAAAATGCTTAGTTTTCTCTTGATGACTATGTAATATAATTTATTAATTCTAAAGTTTACAAAAGTATTTGTAAAATTTGTAATAAATCTTTCTGTATTTTTTGCAATTTAATTTTAATTTGTTGTGAAAACAGTTGTAGATGTTATAAAATTTATAGAATCATTACTAGCACCTACAACACAGGTACTTTTATGTCACCTAGTAAGACTGGTCTTGTGTAATAAAACCAGCAATAAATAAATAAATAAATAAATAAAATAAATAAATTTTTTAGTGATATCAATTAATTTCTTAAGCTTTTCAGAAGAGATGTAACATACAGTAAAGATGTAACATACAATGACATACAATGTCAGAGCATCCATACAAAGTTGATGTGTTAGTACATGATTACAATCTCCATATTTATTTATTTATTATTATAATTTCCAACTTTTCTTAGTTTGTTGTTTAATTAAAGCACAATGAGGGAAAAATTCCAAACATGATATATTCTCTTTTGAAACACGAATTTTCTCACAATGTGACAACTATCTAATAAACTGTCCTCAAAAAAATGGCAGTTGATGCAAGATTTCAAGCTCTTAGAATGGTTCAACCAGGATTTTCGATACAACTCCCGTAGCTGATATTATGATGAATCTCATTGTAATGTTAGATAAATTTCACTTAATTTTTAATTCCTGGGTTACAGCTATGTATTTCTTAATTTTATTAGCATCGGCCATAAACAAGTTATTATTAAGAGGGACAGTAACATCGATGAGCTCGGCGGTTTTCTGGGTTTTGTCTAGGAATACAATATCCAAGTTGCACTATTACAATACAGGCCATAACAAGCCACAACTTTCTGATCAGTGATAATTGATCAGTCGCATAATAATTGGTCTGCCTGACTATCAAAACCTATATCAGAATTATATTTGTAATAAGATGTTTGCAAGCTATTGCACAGTTAGTAACTAAGGCATGATCTTTGCCACGTGATTATATCCTTTTGTATAATCTACAATGGATAACGTCGTACAACTTTCCAACAATATATTCAATTGTTTTACTTGCCAAATCGTCTGCAAGAATCGTCTATCATTCCATTCTTGATGATATAATTCCTGTAAATTTTCGATGCAACTGCTCGATCATGAATGGCTATTTCGAAACCTTCTATTTCGCCAAATAGCTATCCATATTTCAGCCAAAACTTCAATGCTATAATATCAACAAAATCTTGACTGAGTTGGTGCAGATGGTGGCCATAGAGTTCTTTCGGCTTCCAAGTTGTTCAGCAATGCAGACTCTGGTACTGTAATGTCCTACTGTATGGATGCAAAACAGTGTCTCGACAAAGGTTTAGCGAATAAGGTCACAGAATCTGCTGAAAACATTAACCCCAATTGTGCTTGAACTCTACAAGCACAAAGGTACTGTCAAAACAGAACCCAACGATATAAACAACCGCCTGCTGCCGCACTATAGATGAGGGAGATGGTCAAACGAGACCCTCCACTCACCCAATACTCTATGGCCAACAGGTTAGAAACATCATAAGAGACTGTGAGACATCTCCACCAAAACAATCTTCGCATGTGCAAAGCACATGGTCACAAACTCACCGAACAACACAACCAGAAATGCTTCACCAATGCAAGAAAACAACACGAACGATACCTTGCATGTTACCATTGGCAGTATACCGTCACATTGGAGGAAGCATGGGTATACCTGGGCACTGCCAACCAACCCAGGACGATTTTATTACAAATACATCGGAGAGAAAAGAAGCGCAGACTTCGTGCGGGAATGCAAAGAGAAGTTCTCTAATAGGTTTCATAATTGTTGCAGTATACTGTGTTCGTGGTAGTCTCCACTGATCGGAATGGCTGTTAATGCAAGGTAAATACTATTTATTTCAATTTACTGTGATGGAATCAATCTATGACTCACTTGTCCCACAACTTTTCGAATACAACTCTCCTCTGGTGAACATTAATATAGACAGACATCCACCTATATTGCATGTTTCGGTCCAGAACTACGAGCGAACGTAGACTGGAATTCATGTCATTCTCTTTAGGTATTCGCTAAGTGACTCAACTACTGCTTCAACTGAATTTAAAATCCTTTCACAAATGTGTTCAAAATGGCGCCCCTTCATCCCAACGGATAACAGAGCAAGTGTGATAATGGATCTAAGAATTGATGTCAGCCCAAGTTCACCGATTCCATTACAGCATAGCATTATCCATTCTTGCAAATCCTATGGTGGTATAGGGCCTATACGTCATCTTTCTCTAATCCCCTCCCCCCCTCAAAAAAGTTCAACACTGTGAGATCTAGTGTTCTGGATACATCTTACGGATTCGTACAATAACCAGCTATCTCATTCAAATATAAAATCTTACTTTGACTCGTGTAAGAAAAGGAAAAGAAAAAAATACAAGAATAACAAGTTTATACTGAAAATATGAGCATAGTCCGGTCTCACCATTTTCTTTTGACCACCGCCAGAGGTCGTTTGTGCTGTTCGTTTACATTCCTATCATCCAATCATACTGACGTCCATCACCATTGGTCATTAGTCAGATCAATAGTCTTGTCGTTTTCCTATATATTCGATTTTCTTTTTTATTCAAGTTGATCATGATGTAGATGTCCACTCGGTAAATATTTTGAATTTATTTTACAAATATGTCTAGAAAGACGATAAGCCCTGTCTACCGCCATATTGACAATGTTGATTTTAAACGAGAGGGGACAAGTTGAAAAAAAATTATGCATAAGATCACAAGATTATGCTTTGGTTTACGGTAAACTTTGGTAACAAATTTTGAATCGCACTAAATAAAACGAAAAAACTGTAAAAACTGGAAATATAGAACAGTACAAAACGGTAAAACACGCTTTGGCAAATGGCCATCACATAGACTTCAATAAACCAAAAGTTGTATTGATTGAAGGAGATAAAACTAAAAGAATGCCTATAGAGTCATTTTTCATAACCACCACCATAGACTTACAATGAAACTATCCAACAAAATAATTCTATTGTATCTAAACACTTGAAAGATATTTTAACCCCTGCATTCAAATTCATTTAACACTGAAATTTATAAACAAAGAAAAAAAAATTTTTTTTTTGCTCTTCCCCTAATTTTTGGTTTAACTATTGGCAACTTTCACAATTTTTTCCAAAAAATAACTTATTCGAACGATTTTATCATATACTAGCAAAACTAGCCGTGCTTCGCTCGGTATACAAAAAAGAGTTGTTGTGTTGTGGATGACGAAGAAATTGTAATTGCGAAATAAATTACTTTGAAGGTTTCCCAGTTGGTAAAAAAAGCTCCTTAGTAGTTAAAATTAATGTTAGATTCCGATTTTGTAACTTGATAAACCCTAGATATGAAATTAATATAGAGATCGGAGAATATAAGACTTCCCACACGTTCTGTCCTTCGCCACACACCTATCAATTCAAACCTTTCCCCGTTGGTAAAAACATCACGTGATGATTACAAATTAATGTCATTTTCTGATTTTGTAATTTGAAAACCTCGTAATGTGTTCTTCAGTAATTTTTTCCTCCGTCACCCCCCCCCCCAGGTTTAAATCTTTTATGACCCGAAAATCGAAAATCCGTCGAATAAATATCTTTTCGATATTGATAAAGAATATTCTTGTGAAATTCGGGTTATAAATGAAACCGGTTTCAAAGATACAGATAGACTAACCTTTCAAGAAAGTTTACATCTCTTAGTCTGGATCGGGTCTTCTTTGTTCTGAAATTAAGAACATTTAATTAAAAAAAAAAAGTTAAGAAGAATATTATTTAATTCAAAATATTCGAAAAAAAAAGAAAATAAAATTCATTATCATAAATAAAGAATGAAAGTAAAAGACAGTTGTTTAACGAACAAACTGTCAAAGGAAAAAAGTGAAACACAAAAAAAAAAAAAAATTATTGCCACCAAGCAGATTTGAACCCACTAACAATACCTTCAAAGACCAGCGTTTAACCACTGCTCCACAGCAACAGATCTATGTTACGACAGAAGTGATGCCATACTTGAAAATCATACAAAAGTTTCAAGGGGATTAAATAGGGAGAGAGGGAGAAGTGCCCAAGTTTCCATTGTAGCCTGTTATTTCCGCAAAGTCCTAGTGAGTAATTCTGCAAAGTTTGGTCCAGATCGGTCAAAGAGCCTACGAGTATACACCGAACGAAGAAACACACAAACATCCTCCTTTATATATTACGTAGTAACCCCCCCCCCCATTTTTTATTTAATTTTTTTTTTTTTTTTTTTTTCTGTTTCATTACTTCAGTTTGCTCCTTAACAACCTCAAAAAATGGAGGACACCTAATTTGAATAACTAGGTGAATATTCCTTTATATTCCATTTCTGTTTCAAAATCACTGATTGTTTTAATGATCCTTACTTTCCTAAGAACGTAGCCTAAAAAAAAGAAAGCCTATCTTATTTGTTTGTATAAAAGGATTGACAAGGGAAACGCACAGTTTCCGAAAGCTCTTGACCTGTAATGTATTTTTAAAATATTTTCATTTCATAAACTTTTTTAACAATTTTTGTGTGGTTGGTGACTCTTATTCAAATAAATCTTATTTATTTAAGACTGTACAGTTATGTTTATTCTTTTTTAAGTGCATCTCAATCTTTTTCCTTTTTTTTTTTTTTCCTACTAATAATTTCTTCATATTTAAAAGCTTACTTCAGCTTAACATAAGGTGACCATTGTTTCTAAAATGAAAAGGAGGACAAGAAAAAAAAAATTAAAATCTGTTCAACCAAAAAAAAACGATGGAAATCTATCTGTTCAACCAAACTTGGTTTCAAACTTCACATATCAAAAAAAAGAACATATTGCTCTTCAAACATCAAAAAGGAGGACACCTCTCAAGGTAGGACAGAGCTTCAAAAAGGAGGACTGTCCTCCTTAAAGGAGGACGGTTGGTCACCTTATTTAACAAGAACTTAATTCCTTAAAGTGATTTTCATTCATATATTTCCGTAGGACATGTGCTTTATGATCATTATTACTAGGGTTGTATCTTGTTGTTATTGTATGCTATTTAATGTATTTCATATGTGTTTACTGTTCAATAAAGAGAGTTTTCGGCCAGTCGTTCCACAGTACTGTTGTCATGGTGACGTAAGATCACGTGATTCTCCCCAAACCCTTCTGGCAAGAATGGCCGATGTGTGTTTGTGGTTCCGGGCTGGAGACTCGACTGTACGAAGTTCATTAATTACAGTCATATGTAGTTCTATTATTACTGATGACCATAGTAGGAGTAGGAAGAAAATCGCCAACCGGACAATAAATACATATACATTACAATTGAAACTTTTATCTTTACTGAAGCATCTTAACTAAAAGTTTCAATTTCACTTCCTTGTTCACTAATAGAATCCTTTGGCAACTTTACCGACTAAAATATTACTCATATTTCTATTTTCAAATAGAAAATAAAAAAAGTATGTCTTACGTTAATGTCGTAATCCAAACTTATTCCAATTTCATTCTGGAAACCTTAATAATAAGAAATTTACCGAAAATTAATAAGAAACCGACTTATCTCTTACGAGGCGAGGCTCCAAATGAATCAACGAAGTCATGTTTAGGAGCGACACCTGGTGGGAATCGCGCGAACTATAGGAGAGACTTACGAAGTGATGATTAAACATGATTTTCATGCCAAATTTTTTTTCCTCATTTAACGTGTCCATTTTAAAATGGATTGAAATAGTTCCTAAGATATTCTGATTCAATTAACACGATATTGTTTTTGTATAGTGAATTCCAGGAGTGTTAGTGGAGTATAGTTGTGGGAAAATGTTTCGTTTATTTTATTCAGTAACCTCGTTAAGTCGTTACTCAAGGGACCAAACATTTTTGACGACTTAAGCAGAGTGGGAATTTTTGAAAAAAAACAAACAAAAAAACACTGAAATACAAACAAAATAACACTGTATTTTCATGAATTGATGTAGGATTCGGTGAGAAAAACAAGATTTTCAGAAATCAATACATGCAAATGAGTGGAAAGTAAAAAAAAACAAAAACACTTTTTGTAGTTACCACATTATAATCGTTTGAAAAGAAAGGAAATGCCTGTCTTTGAAGCCAGCCAACCATTGCTGCCGCCAAAACCTTCTATGTTCAACTCCTTAGCAATTTCCATGGCTTTTTCTTTGAGAATCACGGCAGAAATCGGCACATTTTGCGATCTGGAATGTTTTAGCCATCGAACTAAAACCTCCTCGATCTCGTCAAACTTCGATTTCCTCATTCTCTTTCTTTTGTCTTTGCAGTCAGCTTCTTCAATTACTTGTTTCGATGAAAGAATATCGTTTAATGTACTCCTGGGAATACGATGTTCTTTGGCAAAAGCTGTTTTCGAAACATTTGATTTTTCAAAAAGTGCAATTAAGTCTTTTTTTTTTTTTCTTTAAAACATAACGAGGTAATTTTCGTTTCCCTGACATGCTACAAATGCAATCGAACCCCGAAATTGCAAGATAAAAAATAGCCGTTTTAGCGGAGCTTACTCGCTATGAAATGAAATCACACTCAGTAGCTGTCAAGAAAAACATATACACTTGATAAGAGTCGCAGCGAGAAGTGTGTAATTTCCCAAGTGAATTTCCCACGTGAAAATTCCCCGTAAAGGCTAGGCTTTCTTAGAGTGAAGGGGCGGGGCTGAAAAGATAGCAGGCAAAATTGAGAATAAAGATGCTTTTCGCCATTTTTGAGGGTGACGAGTTATCCGGAGTAGTATTAAATTTGGTGACGAGTAAAAGAGGGTTATTTTACATTATTATTTATGAGACCTTGTCGGGACCAAAGGAAAACGACGACTTAACGGAGTGACGACTTATCCGGGTGACGACTTAATGAGGTTTTACTGTATTACCTAAAAAAAACACTAATTTTATAATGATTCAAATAAATTGAAACTTTACATTTCGTATAGATTGAATACAACTAACTCCTCAATAAATAATGAAATGTATATATTTTTATCATAATTAAAAATAAAATGAGGCCAAAACACATAACATTAAAAATTTTAACACATTAAAAAAAGATTCAAACACTACAGTTTCAGCTCGACTGCGAACCGTTGGCAAGTGATTTCTAACAGGATGTTTAAAAATTTTAAACATCCTGTTAAAATCAACCAAATCTTAGATCTTCATAAGATATTACAAATCTTTATTAAACTTCAAAATACTGCATCACAGACCAATATTTCGTCTTATTTTTCAAAGAC
>JAFIDM010000179.1:17159110-17186890 GCA_023159025.1 Thereuonema tuberculata
ATTATTTCTCTCCAGACGGACCCTAGGGTCACCCATCCCTTTGCCAAATTCCTCGAGGTCTCAAAAAATTGTTTCATAGACCAATTATCTTAGCATCATTGGAAGATATTCTAGAGTGTATTAAACTATTACTTATCAATAATTATCCTGATTGTTTCTAATTTGGTTAAAGTATTTATAAAGTAAACTTTGTATTATCATTCTTTAAAAAAAGGTTGCTATAATTAAAGTAAAATTTTTCTTCTGTAATACCTTCTATGTAATATATAATAATTCATTTTAATTCATTTTAAGAAAAATTCAAATTACTAAAATCATTAAAAAACTGAAAATGACTGCTGGGTAAAATACTGTTTTTGTGACTCCTACATTTGATCGCATATCCCCTAAAGTATGGATAACTTCGATCATTTATTTGAAAACATTTAATTCAAAAATAATTCAAAAGATGTTATAAACATATCTAATTTAATATAATCCAGATACATGTTTTGGATGTTATTTACATCCATTTTCAAATCTAGCGAACACAAATTTAAGGCTGAATAAATAAATAATTAATATATATCATACATTTCCAATAAAGTTAAAAACATGCACATGTTATAGTAAAATCATTAATTAACGTATGTTGACAAATTCTTTAAAAACACTTTATAATAATTGAATATTCAACAAATTTGTTACATCTGGAATCTATTAATGTTTTCTATTCATTAATTGTTTCCTATATTGTTGAATTAACAATGCCTCTTCTATTTTCAATCTCTAATAGTTAGCATATTATGCTGAATTTTTAACTTCTTTCAAATTTCATGTATGAATATAATTCTGCATTGAATGATCTTGCAGATGTCATCAATATATGCTGTTTCATCCTTTTTATCAACAACTGTTGGAACATTCACTTATGTCCTATTCAACATATTCTTTAGGATCCTGACATTTTGGTTTTGATTTTTCAGCTTGTTTGACCAACTTTCACCTCTCTCGTGTTTCTTGCTCTTGTTTTCTCAAGAGAAGTTTTCTTGGGAATTGAGTCAGAATCTCAAAGTGCATTTTTCTTGTTTTCTGTTGTCGGAGATTCTTTTCGTTCTTTATGTTTGGTACAGGATCAATTTCCTAAAACGAAAACGAAGACCCGTGGGGAACGAGCAGGTATCACATCTTCAAAAGATAAGGCATTGCTGTTCAGAGTATTAGGGCATGGCTTCTTATCAGAATTAGTGTCGGAGTTTTTACTTTCTTCTCTGTTTATTCAGCCTTCACTTCTTGCAGGCTATTGGGAGGGAAATCCTCTTCAGTGAAAATGTCTGGGTTTATGGGATAAATTCCTGTTTTCCTAAACCCATTGATTGAAGTTTTGCTTGATTTCAGTCTGTTATGTAGAACTGTGTATGAGATTTCATAATATTTTGAAGCTTGTCAGACCGCGCGGTTGGCGTTGTCGCTAAAACACTCGCCTCTCATCTCTGAGTCCCGGGTCCGGATCTCATGTGGGTTTCTGGATGGTGGACGATATGCGCTGGGCAGGTTTTCTCGGGGTTCTCTCATTTCTGCCTAGATTTAATTCAGCAAATCGTTCGACATCAAACCAACAACTTGAAACAGTTGCAACTGCTACAGAGGAACCAAACGACGCATACACGTCCAGCAGTGCATGGGCAATATTCAGGCAATTTGATATGCCCTATGAAACAGTGTGGAAAATTACGCCTAAACTGCTGAAGGTTTTCCCATACAAGATCAGCCACATTCAACAACTGCTAAGAGGAGATGCGAACGCTCATCTGAACTTTTCTTTGATGTTCCTAGCTCTAGTCGAGGATGTCTTGGAACATTCTTTGGATTGATTAGGTGCATCTTCATCTTAATGGCATTGTCAATACAGAAATATCGCATTTGGGCGTTGGAGAATCCTCAGCACTCATGAAGTCACAGTGTGGTGCGGCTTTACTGCGTCGATCATCATCGGTCCGTACTTTTTTGAAGAAAGAACACCAAAGGTCCTGTGACTTACTCCGTCAATGAAGTGAGATATGAACGAATGCTGCTTGATTTTGTTTTTCCACAACTTCAACGATGTCTCGATCCACCATATTTATGCAGGATGGAGCACCCCTCACATTGGCAGCAAGTCTTACGCAGCATTTCACAAAAGACAGAATAATTAGTTGTTGGTCGAGCGTTTCCTGTTAGTTAGCCAGCCCGTTTGACTGATCTCACTTCCTGTGACTTTTGGTTATGATGATATTTGAAAAGCTTGGTGTATCGGGAAGGCATGGATAACTTAGTAAAGTTAGAGTTAAAGAATAAAGCTGTAAGTGAGGCAAATCACTGGAGATCTGCTGCATTCTGTTGTAGGAAATGCTGTTCAAGGAATGCAGTTATTGGAAGAATTGCAAAGAAAACATTGAATCACGTCTGTAAATGATGCCAAATAAAAATTACTATTGATTTTCACTTTCTTTATTAATTACGCCCTATTTTCTCTACACATGTAGCTTCCAGCGCCATTTTGTCCTCTGGTGGTGCAATTTTGAACTAACTTTTTTTCTTTACAAATCAAAACCCCATGGTCTAAATAGTGTTCACACCAAATTTGATGGAGTTTGGCCCAATACATTTTTTATAATTGGGCTTAAACACCTCCTCTTTAATTATGGCCACCCGGTATTGGTACTATTAAGTAATTTAAGTCATTAATGGAATCATCCTATTGATAGGCAAAAAAAATTGTTCGTGTCTTTGTAAATTTGTAATTTGAAATAATTACAATCACAGTGCAGCGTTAGAACAGGTCAGTCGTGACGTCACGCTTCTGTTTAAAGATGGCGCTCTTACTATTTTCTGCACTTCACTACAACAGATCGCAATTACACAATTATTATCAGCGTATTGAGATTTTCTTTCCGACATAAATGAAGTTTACACTGAAATGCATGAAGTTCATACGTCAAAATTCATCAGAGAGTTTGTAAAAACTCGATTTTTACATAATTTCGGCTGTGTCGCCGCTCTATCAATAATCAACGAAGAAGAGAATAATGTCGATGCACGTGCCCTCATTGTTGCCCAGACAGGATTATTGGTATTGGCTGTTGGACATTCGTTATTGTTATTGTTGAAACTGGTAAATCAATTTTTTATTTTTTTTTTTAAAAAAAGTTGGCTTGTACAGTAAACTCCCGATTATCCATGGAATTGGGTGGCGCGGCAACCACGGATAAGCGAATTCCGCGGATAATCCGAAATAGAAAGAAAATCAACACAAAAATGCTTTTAACATGTTTTATTTACATTAAAATGGCAATACCTACAGTTAAAGTAAATACATTATCAACAATTATTTCATTTTATTTTTAAATTTTATTATTATGGGAAGGCTCTCCCGTAATTTAGTGTAACTTTACTATGTTTTGTGTAAATTGTATTTTAAGTAGATTTGATTATCCGAACTAGTTGAATATTCGACGTCCTATTATATTTTATATACAGTATTAAGTCCTAAATACCTGAAATGAATTGTTATAGTATATTGCGGACTAGAGGAGCCCGGGTTAAATTACTGCGTTTATCCAAAATTATTTCTCTCCAGACGGACCCTAGGGTCACCCATCCCTTTGCCAAATTCCTCGAGGTCTCAAAAATTTGTTTCATGGACCAATTATCTTAGCATCATTGGAAGATATTCTAGAGTGTATTAAACTATTACTTATCAATAATTATCCTGATTGTTTCTAATTTGGTTAATTTTCTTTGGTTAATTAATTATTTTTCAAATTTAATATTCTTATTAGCGGCCCCTAGATTATAGGTTGCCTGTAAAAGATAGGGGACCGCCCTTGCATTTATGCTTACTGGATGTCACACTCTGTAGTGGCCAAACGGTTAGAGATATTAGAATGTAACCTTCACCATTGTGTTCAGCATCAAAAACTAGGTGACCACGTCCAAAAAAAATCAGACCTCTAGTACCACTCCCTGACCGGAATTTGAGGGATCAAGAGTGGTCGCTTCCGATAAAGAGGAAAACGGTGATAAACGTCCCCCAATATCGACCCTTCTGAACTAATTTGTATAAAAGCGTTGTTCTGTCTGTCATTAATCATAAGACTTTACGTTTTTCCAATTTTGTGACCAAACTAAAAGTGATAGATTAGTCTTGTAAATGGATAAAAATGTAGAGGTTTTTAAGACAAACAAAATGCTACAAAAATCTTTCAAAGAAAGTTTTTAGTTTCCAAGATGGCGCCTTTTAAAGGGTGAAATTTTTACTTTTTCTCACTTTAAACGAAAAGTATAAAAAATGGAACAGAATATTATATTGAGAAAATGTTAGTATTTGAAAGTTCTATCGAACGGTATATCAGTCATTAACAAACGTTTTTGCAAAAATGAAGTGTTTTCGCGTCAACACCCCCCCCCCCCCGTGTTGGTACCAACGCACAATACACCTGAGTTAAGCGGAGATGGCAACAACGAGCTGGGAAGTCGTGTATTCTCCGATCTCCATATTAATTTGCTAAATAAATAAAGGGTTTCATTTTTAATGCTATACATGCAAGGAGCGAAGCGACGGTACTCGTCTAGTTTTGTTTATAAAATTGTGCATATTATGGGGCAGCTTTGCTTTTGACACTGACTAAAAACATTAATTTATCTTGTATTGTTTTAATATTATTCAGTTTTATTTCACTTGAAAAACGCAGTAACAGTTGCTGCGAAACATATTGTATCTAAGATTAAGTAATTTTTCTTAACCCTATTATCTTATGAAGTTCAATATTTAATATTAATGGGTTTTTTTTTTTTTTTTTAAATTATTACGTTATAATTATCTTTCTATGTTCAACATGGAATTTCCTTATTCTAATAAGGAGCTTTTGAAGAATAGGAAGACTTTTCTGGGATCAGAAGCATTTACCAATTTTACATCTTATTGGTTTTGGTGCAACAGCTTATTTGGGAACTCACATCATTGATTGGGCTGCTACTCATTGTGGACGGTTCAATGAGTAGCAGCCCATTCAATGATGGGAGTTCCCAAGTAGGCTGTTGCACCACAACCAATAAGATGTGAAGTTTTAAATGCTTCTGATTCCAGAAAAGTCTTGGTGTTATATAGGTCTGAACGAAAGCTAAGCTAAAAGCATTCATGATCCCGGGAATGGCCTCCGAGATAAAAAACAATCAAATAATAAATAATCCTGTGAAATCACAGTATTAATCTCTTGTCCTCTCACTGAAAGACACTTTCTCTATTTTTCTCTATTTATGAATTTTTTTCTCTTGTTTTCTTTTTTTCTCTATTTACGAATTATTACGGTCGTTGATTTGCTTTTTATTCAAATTCTATGATTACAATGATTTTTTTTTTTTTTTTTTATAAACAAATAATCGGAGCATTTGACAAATATTGACGATTCATTTCTTGTTTTAAATTATACTTTCCTAAAAATGTAATATTGTTATATCTCTTATTTTATTCTGAGAATCAGTTGCTACTAGTTGCGACCCGTGAAATATTCACGGAAGTAAAACAAATTCAAAATTTTTGAAAACCACAAAATTGAAAAAGATGTTCTAAACTAAATTTTTTAGAAGTCATGACTTCCACAACAGACCATATTTAATTAGAATATCAGGTTATTTGTTAAAATAATATTATAATATTGTTAAAATAAAAAAAAAATAAAAAATTGATTTACCACTTTCGTAGTAGCTAGCGCTGCGGTTTCTCATTATGAAACATAATGGCAACCTGCTGCTCTAAAAGAATAGGTTCGTCGAAATTGAGGCAATATTAACGGAAGTAAAACAAATATCCTGAAATTTTTGAAAAACATTTTTTTTCGAAATTTTTTGTTCTAAGCTCATTTTTTAAAAGCCATGACTTCCGCAATAGCCCACATATAATTTGAATGACTAATGACCGAGTGCACCAAAGTTCAGTGAACTTTGATGACTGCAGTTTGGACGGAGCTAAAATTAGTAGGGGGTGCTGCTCCAGAAAAATTTTAGCCTTTGTTTTAAAATTGTGTGAAAGGAAACATATAAAGATACATTATTTCCAGAAAATTTATTTAGAAACTTGATAAATTTCTTTTTATACATGTTTGTTTCTTTCACACAATTTTAAAACAAAGGCTAAAATTTTTCTGGTGCAGCACCCCCCCCCCCCGCCACTAATTTTAGTTCCGTCCAAACTGCAGTCATCAAAGTTAACTGAAGATTGGTGCACTGGGGCTGGCAGGAAACGCTCGACCAACAACTAATTATTCTATCTTCTGTGAAATGCTGCCGTAAGACTTGTTGCCAATGGGAGGGGGTGCTCCATCCTGCCTAAATATGGCGGTTCGGGGCATCGTTGAAGTTGTGGAATAACAAAATCAAGCAGCATTCGTTGATATCTCACTTTCTAGACGGAGTAAGTCACAGGACCTTTGGTGTTCTTTCTTCAAAAAAGTACGGACCGATGATGATAGACTCAGTAAATCTGCACCACACTGTGACTTCATGAGTGCTGAGGATTCTCCAACGCCCAAATGCGATATTTCTGTATTGACAATACAGATTGAAATTAAGGCGGCATTGTTAATTCAAAGATACAGGAAACAATAATTAATAGAAAACATGAGATTCCAGAAGTAATAAATTTGTTGAATATTGAATTATTATAAAATGTTTTTAAAGAATTTGTCAACACACCTTAATTAATGATTTTATTATAAAATGTTCATGTTTTTAACTTTATTGGAAATGTATCCTATGTATTAATTGTTTATTTATTCAGCTTTAAATTTGTGTTCGTTAGATTTGAAAATGGATGTAAATAACATCCGAAACATGTATCTGGATTGTATAAAATTAGATATGTTTATAACCCATCTGTTGAATTATTTTTAGATTATATTGTTTGAAATAAATAATCGAAGTTATCCATACACTAGGGAACATGGGATCGAAGTGTACGATGTACAAAAACAGTATTTTACCCAGCAGTCATTTTCACAGTTTTTAATGTGTAACGCAGTACCACAAAGATAAATAAAAATATATTAATTTTGTTCTATTTCTTAGCACAAAGTCTTTTGTAACAATTCTTGCTTTAAGTGAATTCCCTCAGTTAGATATAACTATTAGTTATTTTTTTTAATAATTTTCTTACATTTCAAGTTTACTCAAGTACATCAAAATATTTGTATTACAGTTGCTAGTCAATACAAGCTTTGTAAATTATAATTCTTGTTTTATTGAAAGACGTTTGTGGAAAAAAACCCCAAAAACCTTGCATCATATAGCTAATTTTTTACATATGAACTTGGGTTTGAGTTATGTGTTAAAGTTATTGTAAATCTTAGCTATAATCTTTTATTATAGCTATTATTATTATTTTTTTTTAATTTTACATTTCAAATTTATTCCTCCACATCCAAATACTTACATCAAATTTAGTAAGTCAATATGCACATTCGCCACACTGTCTTACAAAATCACTTTATACACGAATTCACGACAACGCCATCTAGTGTTACGAATTTGAATCAAAAATTGATAATATGCTGAATTTTTCTTAAGATGAATTAAAATGAATTATTATTATATTACATAGAAAGTATTATAGAAGAAAAATTTTACTTTAATTATAGCAACCTTTTTTTAAAGATTGATAATACAAAGTTTGATAATTAATATTCGTTTTACACAAAACTGCTTAACCAGCAGCGTTGTAAGAAGTTAGTTTCAGTTTCGTTGTATTGAAGCGCTTTTAGACTTTGGAAAATAAAATGTATTCTATATAAATAAGAAATAATGTAAGAATGGAAAGTGTTATAAAATCGCAAATTTAGTAAAAATGACTTGTAAATTGATATTTTGGATTCGTATTGCAGAGATGAAAGTGACAGTTAACTGAACGAATTTCCGATTACTTAGATACAGAATAAAATACTCTAAATTTAATATTGAAATTGAAATATCTCAGTTGGGTGCCGGGTTGAGATATTTGGATTACAAATCTGTACATTTAAGCGTATGACGCTTTAAAGCCATTATTATTTGTGCATTTTAAACTTAAAACTGCTTCACTATTCCAATTCGGTGTTAGCAAGGATTGTTTTTGGCCACAAAGCCTCACTTTGCTGAACTTACCAGTAAAGAAAAAACAACTGCAGAAGTCTTAACGAAATTTACGAAAAGCGCTTTTCAAAACCGAAAACAAAGTATGTTTTTGGCGCCATATCTTGGAATATTTTACTATTAAATAATGTTTGTAATTCTTTGAAAATGTAATTTCACACATTCAATAAATTACTAGTTAATTATTTATGTGTAAATAACAATCAGGTAATTAACTACGTGTCAATAATAATAACAATACCTATCTAGCTTTTATCTATCTTTACGTATACAAAGCGCAAAAATAATGTTTGTTCGTTGTTATTTCTTTGTTTCCTATGAACCGGACAACGCCGGGTCCTTCCGCTAGTATCTGATAGCTTAGTTTTCGTTGGTGATGAAGACTTATGAGACCATCATTGCATTTTTAGTCTACATTCCAATTAGTCAGTCAGTCTGTGTGTATTGACTAGTAACTATTTACTGATTATTTACCAATAATTATTGAACTTCTGGATAAATCCTCTTGAAACTTGGTATGTATATTCGAGGACAGGATCTAACTTTCGTATCTTATTGAGAAATTACGAGAAGGCTACAAAAACACCCATAAAAAACATTAGAAACCAAATAATGGATTTCCATTGATATCTTAAATATTAATCCTTTTAGCTAATTCATTAACTTTCCCTGGTTTGATAAAATAAAGCTGATTAATCTTAATCACAATTACTTTAGATAATGTAAGTAAATTACTATTACAGTAATACCTTGAGATACGAATGCCCCAACATAGATTTTTTTGATATACGACGAAAATTTTCATATAATTTACGCCTCGAAATACGAAGATATTTTTGAGATACGAATAGCTAGTACAGATAGATATTGTGGATCTGGTGCAGAAGCATGCAGAAGAACTCACGACGGAGGAGCTGAAGAAGTTACAAGAGATGACGCACTCAGAGGTGATGAAGGAACTCAGCAGTGAGGAGGGGGTCGAGAAAGAGGAGGTGCTATCGTCACGTGAAATTCGTGTTATCCTTGCTAAGTGGCAAGAAGTGTCCGATTTTGTTGAAAAGAGACACCCGGAGAAATTGTCTACAGGGAGAGCCAGTGCATTGTTCAATAACACGTGCGTTCCGCATTTTAGAAACATTCTAAAAAAGAGACAGAAACAGATCTCTCTTGATCATTTCCTTTGGAAAAGACCACGTCTTAGTGTCGATACACCCACTGCAACTGAGGCCAAAAGGACCAGACGTGAGAGTGGCAGTGATAGTGATTAGTCTTAGTGTAAGTAAATAAATAGTACATTTCGTAAAAAAAATAGTACATTTATATATCATGCATACAATAAATATTGTATTTATCTTACATTAAATCTATATTTGGTTGGTATTTAAAGCATGTTAATTATTTTTTGGGGGGTAAATTCCTATCACTGGAACAAATTAATTCTATTTCCATTAATTTCTATGGGAAAAATTGATTTGATATACGATTTTTTTGATATACGACGATCGTCATGGAACGAATGAAATTCGTATGTCGAGGTACCACTGTATATTGGTCACGAAATGTCGGGAGCCTTACCTACCGCGCATCCGTGGACCTATATAGCCTGTTTGGGACAGCTTTAACTTTTTTAATGTAAGTAAATAATACGGATTTAATTTTTTTTTTTAGTCAGCGATTTCACAATTTGAAAATAGAAATTTTGGGATTTTCATTTGTATAAAGCCGGATAGGTATATGGAATTTGCAATGCCAATACAAAAACCATATCACTGTTTCTCTGAAGATACGGCCAATTTATCCTCATGTCATCGGCGGCAAAAGTGGAAATTAAAATAACTGAAATTTAGAAACTAATTTAGAAACGTAAACGCAATATTCCAAGACTTTGCTCTTTTTAATTTAGTTACTACTAGTATAGCAGTAATAGTGTTGTTAGTTTTTAGATTTTAAGTATTTAAATTTATTTTTATTTTTTAAGATTTTCATGTTCTTCATATATTTGTAGATTAAAAATATAAATTAGAAATTAAAAAGATTAAAAAGAGCAAAATCTACAATATTGAGTTAAAGTTATAAAATAAGTAAATAAATACCCTAATAAGGGCCACCTTTGAGTTTTGCCTTATATATATTTTAAGGAAAGTTATGTTCTTGTTTTATTTGAATTAAAAAAAAATAAGATAATAAAAATATATACAATTCAGCAATGTAATGTGAGTGAGATACAATTATCATAATTAAAAAATATAACGAGGCCAACACAAATATTTTAAGATTAAACATTTTAACAGGATGTTAAAATTTTTAAACATCCTGTTAGAAATCATTTGCCAACGGCTCGCAGTCGAGCTGAAACTGTTAGTGTTTTAATCTTTTTAAATGTGTTAAAATTTTCAATGTTATGTGTTTTGGCCTCATTTTATTTTTAATTATGTTAAAAATATATACATTTCATTATTTTTTGAGGAGTTAGTTGTATCCAATCTTTACGAAATTTAAAGTTTCATTATATTTCAATCACTGTAACATTAGTGGGTTTTTTTTTTTAGGTGATATTGAATAAAATAAACGAAACGTTTTCGCACAAGTATACTCTACTAACACTCCTGGAAATCATAACTATACAAAAACAATATCGTGTTAATTGAATCAGAATATCTTAGGAACTATTTAAATACATTTTAAAATGGACACATTAAATGAGGAAAACAAATTTGGCATGAAAATCATGCCTTTAATCATCACTACGTAAAGCCGTGCGAACATCATGCAACATTCCTGCAACTTAGTTGCGCGATTTTGACGTCACGAGTTGCAATTTCTTTGCAACTTTTGAAGTCCGAGTCGAGTTGCATTGACACCTGCAACTCAGAAAGTTGCATCGAATTCCCCAATCACAGGGCAGCATTGGAACACGTCAGTTGTGAAACCACGCCCATGAAAAAAATGGCGTCGAAAATTTTATCGCTCGATTCGTTTTGAAGACAGGCTCATACTCAATTAATATCAGAGTATTGCGAGTTTCTTTCATGCAGAAATAAAGTTTATACTGAAATGCAGTAATTGAATGCGGAAGAATTTATCAGAGAGGTTTCAAAACCTCGATTTTTTTTGGATTTTCCTCATCGGGTTTGGCAAACGCGAAGGCTGCTGACGCAAAATGCAAAAGTTATGACGTCATTGTTTCCAGGGGAGCATGGTTTCTTATTGGCTGTTGGTCATTCGTTACTTTTCATTCGAAATAACAACATGAAATTAAATTCCATAGCGGCTAATAATTTTAAAAAAATATTTATCATATGTTGCAAATCATTCACTCTTATATTATGTTTGAAACGACATAACCGAATTTTGCTTGACGTCACACGTGACGTATTTAAAATCTGCGTTATCATGGGTCAGTTGCATTTTCGAGTTGCATATCGGAGTTGCAACGTGTTCGCGCTTGACAAAGGTTTATATCAACTCGTGACGTCAAAATCGCGCGACTAAATTGCAGGAATGTTGCATGATTTTTAGTCTCTCCTATAGTTCGCGAGATTCCCACCAGGTGTCGCTCTTAAACATGACCTCGTAAAGTCACTGTATGGTCTTTGCGTCCAAAGACAAGTATGGACATCTCTCCGTACGGCGCCATTTTCTAGACAACGCACTGCCGTGAGTTGCTCAAAGCGCTAACGACGTTCTCCGTTTAATTTGTTTTTTCATTGTATTTGAAGGAACTTTATAGTAATATCATTATAAACCTTATCTACAATGTTTATTTAATGTCAAAATCGTTGATTTATGATAGTTAGCTCATTATAGACGAAGTCTTTTACTTTCATATCAAAACTTATGTTAGTAGTTAAAATGAGTAAAAATAAAAAAAAAAATGGTAATAAATCATGAAAAAAAAAATAAAAAGAATAAAAATAAAAAAAAACATTCTTGCTAATTTATTTTTATTGGCTTACGAATATCAATTTGTATTAATTCCCATTTTCATTTTAAAATTTATAGATCTATAGATGATTTGATTATTTTTAATACTAACTTTACAATTGATTATATAGAAGACAAAATTAATAAAAATATTATTAACTTACAACAAACTAATAATGAAATAAAACTTGAAAAGGCCAAACGATTCGTTTTATTTTAGTAATTACTTAGTCATTTTTTTTAAAAAAAGATTTTAAAAACATAAAATTTATTATTTAAAAAAAAATATTTAAGATATTTATATTATTAAAATATAGAAAAGATAAGTTATTGCTAAATTCATCCTGCTCATATTCACTAACAAATTATTACACACAGATGCAACTTAGGTATATATTCATGTAATATATGTTGAGAATTTCAGTTTAAAATTTTAAAGTTATAGTTCTAAACTTTTTTACTGAATTTCCAAAAAAAAATTAAAATATGTTGTGTAAGAAACATAATTAAGTCCAGTAAATTGCATTACTTTTCTTGCTATGGATATGAAACAATATTAATCATTTTGTTAAGAGCATGATGTTCATAGATAAAACAATATCTTCATAAAAAATAGTAATAATAATAATAATAATAGCATGTTGATTTTGGAAGCATCATTTTAGTAATGAATTCAACCAAACGTAAAATATTTATTCAAATTACTGTTATTTATTTAGTATTATTCTGTGAAATGCTTCTGTAATTACAGGAAAACAACAATTATTGTTTTAAAAATAGAGGTTATTTTTTTGTAAATAATAAATGTATTCTAGAAGAAAATAAATACTTACTTCACAGAGTCTTGCATTTTTATACACAAAATCTTTCCTGCCAACGTTGTGGATCCAGCATTTCAAACGAAATTTATTTCGTTCTCCCGTCGGAAAGCAAAACAAAAGCCCTGTTCTGTTGCTACACCCGAAGGTAGCACAACCAGGCATTCTATTTTACAAAAAAAAAAAAAAATGATAAAAAGTATGAGCAACTGATGTAGTCGCCTCGCAAAATCAGCGTCTAATGTAATGTCATCGAGCACAAGTTAAGCGATGTCTCGAAAATGGCGGACATGGGATCACGTGGCGGTCTTCAGCCAATCGCGTATTCGCATTGTCGGCAAATGCCAAGATCAATCGCTTCCCATACTTGTCTATGGACACAAAGACCATACAGTGACTTTATGACCTCGTTGATTCATTCGGAGCCTCGCCTCAGTGGTATTCCTCGTAGCTACAGTAGTGGCGCTACGAAGTTTTCTATAGTGGGAAGGTAGTACAGGATATGACGTCACTGTAGTGGCATAGTCTATTGCTATGAGGAAAGTTTTGTAGGCGCTTCGAAGTTACCGTCAAATGCGTCTTTCGGTTTAAATGTTGAATTTTCTTCTCAGCAATTACAAAATAAGCAAAATTAATAAACTTGTATTATTGTCTCCAAAAAAGCGAATTAATTACAATTAAAAAAAACCAAACACCTTTATAAAAAATAATTAAAATTGGTTATTTTCCGTTTTAATGACGGATTTTTTTTAAGTGTATCAAGTTTATTTTTTCATTGCGAGAAAAACATAGAAAATTCGTTTCTTTTAATCTTTAAAACCAATAAATGCATAATTATAATTTTAATTAATAATTATAATTAAGAAAGTAAATTGAAATATCTTTGTCATATATGTTTTCGTTTGATTTTAGAAGAAATCGTCGGTTATTGCTATGTCGCTGTTTACATGTCCGCCATTTTGTTTCTGTAACGTTGCAGGCGCTCCACCTCGAAATACTGTTAGTCACTGTAGCGGCTACTTTCGAACACAGTAGCGCACTACGGTTTATGAGGAACACGGAAGTAGTGCACTACAATTTATGAGGAACACGTTTTCGAGAGTGTAGTGCACTACGTAGCGGTACTGTAGCTACGAGGATACCACTCTGGCGAGATTCCCACCAGGTGTCGCTCCCAAACATGACTTCATTGATTCATTTGGAGCCTCGCCTCGTAAGAGATCAGTCGGTTTCTTATTAATTTTCGGTAAATTTCTTATTATTAAGGTTCCCAGAATGAAATTGGAATAAGTATCGAATCCGATATTAACGTAAGACATACTTTTTTTTGTAATTTTCTATTTGAAAATAGAAATATGAGTAATATTTTAGTTGGTAATGCTGCCAAAGGATTGTATTAGTAACCAAGGCAGTGAAATTGAAACTTTTAGTTTCCGTAGTTAAAGTTTCAATTGTAATATATGTGTATTTATTGTCCGGTTGGCGATTTTCTCTCTACTCCTACTATGGTCATCAGTAATAATAGAACTACATATTATGACTGTAATTAATGAGCTTCATCCAGTCGAGCCTCCAGCCCGGAACCACAAACACACATCGGCCATTCTTGCCAGAAGGGTTGAGGGAGAATCACGTGATCTTATGTCACCATGACAACAATACGTTGTCGTTGGCTGTGGAACGAAAACTCTCTTTATTAAACAGTAAACACATATGTAATGCATTAAATAGCATATAATAATAACAACGATACAACCCAAGTAATAATGATCATAAAGCACATGTACTACAGAAATATATGAATGAAAATCACTTTAAGGAATTAAGTTCTTGTTAAATAAGGTGACCAACCGTCCTCCTTTTTAAAGCTCTGTCCTCCCTTGAGAAGTGTCCTCTTAAATGTCCTCCTTTTGTAAATTCTGTCCTCCTTTTTGATGTTTGAAGAGTAATATGTCCTCCTTCTTGATATGTGAAGTTTAAAACCAAGTTTTTTGGTTGAACAGATTTAACATTTTTTTTTCTCGTCCTCCTTTTCATTTTAGAAAGAATGATCACCTGAAAAGCTGAAGTAAGCTTTTAAATATGAAGAAATTATTAGTAGGAAAAAAAAAAAGGAAGATGCACTTAAAAAAGAAGAAACATAACTGTACAGTCTTAAATAAATAAGATGTTTCTTCTTTCTTTTTTTTAGGCTACGTTCTTAGGAAAGTAAGTATCATTTTCAAAAAAACTAAAAATTATCTCTAACATAATTGAATGTGACATTTCAGATCATTATGGCTTAATACTTGAAATTGAAAAAAATAATCCAAATTTAGATTTAAGAAAAAATTTAATACATAGATATTACAAGATTAATGATGATTACTTATATAGTAACGTTATTTTATTAACTTCTAACATTGAAAAAAATAAATATACAAACCCTAATATAATTATTAATAAATTTCAAAAAATAATAAAAAAAGCTAGAAAGCTTTATAAAAATAAATGACGATAATAGCCAAAACAATTTACAGATAGATTCAAAACAAAATATAATTGTATTTAAAAATCCGTGGATGAGTCATGAAATCATGAAACACATTGAGGAAAAAAATAGATTATTTAAAAAATATAAAAATAACAAAACAAATAAAAATAATGAAAAAAGTTACAAGAAAAAAAGAAACTGGATCAAAAACTTTATTAAAAGACAAAAAAGACTTTATTTCAAAAACTTAATTGAAAATGAAAAAAATCCAAATATAAAAATTTGGAATATTTTAAAAAAACAAGTTACTAATAATTAAAAAAAATTCAAATAATGAAATAATTAAGATGTTAGAAAATTATGATGTTAAAATAATCTTTAAGGAATTTAAAATTTTTTTTACACAAACACAGAAAATCCACAAAAATAACAATAAAAAAGAGATGCTAAAATATGAAAATCCTTCGTTAAAAGATTCTATTATCTTCTTGCCACCAAATACAAACGATATTTTAAGTATAATAACTAAACAAAATATAAATCATTCAGTTGGTATTGATTATATAAATATAACTGAAATAAAAAATCATAAAGAAATTTTCGCAGATTTTATAGTTGAATTAACCAAGAAAATTTTGAATACCAATACTTATCCAAATTTATGGAAAATTGCTTATATCTCACCTATTTTTAAAGGAGGAAATGCTGAACGTTTTGAAAATTACAGACCAATTTCTTTGCTTTCAAATATCTCAAAAATCTTAGAAACATACATTACAAATACCCATTATAATTTTATACAAAAAAATCATCTTATTAGTGAAAATTAATATGCCTATCAAAACAAGAAGAGTACAACGCAACTTTTAATAAATTTAAATGAAAATATTGCAGATAATTTAAATAAAGGAAATATTATTTACATTGCTTTTATTGATTTTAAAAAAGCTTTTGATTCTGTTGATCATGATTTGTTACTTGAAAAACTTTATTTAATTGGAATAAGAGGCGATACATATGAATTGATTAAAAGTTACTTAAAAAAAAGAAAATTTCGAATTAAAATAAAAAATTATAAAAGCAACTTATTCAATATAAAAAGTGGTGTTCCTCAGGGATCAAATTTGGGTCCTTTGCTCTTCAATATCTTTATAAATTCGATTAACAATTACATCCAATATTCAAAGATATATATCTATGCAGATGATGTACTCTTGATGACTCATGATAGGAACCAGGAAGATGCTTTTAATTTTTTGCAAAATGATATTAATAATATTCAAAAATGGGCATGGAATAATAAAATGACAATAAATAAAGATAAAACAAAAAATTATTGTGATTAAGAATAAAAATAAAAAGTTAAATTATAACTTAGATCTACAATTACATGATGAAAATTACGTAAATTCTAAGAAACTAAATAATTTAATTAAATCATGTAATTGCACTACAATTGAAAGTGTTTGTAAACAAAAATATCTTGGCATTTATATAGATGACAAATTTTCTTGGAACTTCCACTACAATCACATCCTAAAAAGACTGAATACTTTATTATATTTTTTCTATCACATTAAAAATATGTTTCCTTTTAAACAGAAATTGGTTGTTTATAAGGCATATGTTGATTCGATTCTAAATTACGGTTTGGACTGTTGGATATTTATAAACAGACAACAAATTAAAAATATAAATAAAATTATTCTCAAGATCTTTAATTACGTAATAATTAACTTTAAAAACAAAAAACTTGAGGAACAACAAAGCATAAGAAAGAAATATAAAATATTTTTATTAAATGAAAAATTTATTTATAACAATATGATAAAGAATTTTTTTGATATAAAAAATAAAAAAGATAACTTACAAAATAATTCCAACACCAGAAAAGATTGGATAAAAATATTTAATGTTACAAAAATAAATACTAATATGGGATAGAGACAAAAAAATCAAATCCTTTATAGTCTTTTCAATCAATTAAATTGGGAAAATTACAATTTTTGAAAGAATTAGTCAGGTTAAAAATCAGTTAATAATAGATATTATTGATGGTAGTTTTAAATTTTAATATAATTAATCTTAATTTTTTTTTCTTATACTTAACTGTATTTAGATTAAATTTTCAGTACCTATAGCACAGGTATTTCTCTTTTAGAAATACCTATTAGGACTGATTTACATTAAAAAAAAAATTTAAACAATCAGTGATTTTGAAACAGAAATGGAATATAAAGGAATATTCACATAATTATTCAAATTAGGTGTCATGTATTTTCTTTAAGGTTGTTGAGGAGCAAACTTAAGTAATGAAACCGAAAAAAAACCTTAAGTAAAAATGAGGGAGGGGTTAAACTACATAATATATACAAAGGAGGATGTTTGTGTGTTTCTTCGTTCGGTGTACACTCGTAGGCTCTTTGACCGATCTGGACCAAACTTTGCAGAATTACTCACAAGGACTTTGTGGAAATAACAGGCTACAATTGAAACTTGGGCACTTCTCCCTCTCCCCCTATTTAATCCTCTTGAAACTTTGTATAATTTTCAGGTATGGCTTATTGCCTCACTTCTGTCTTACTATAGATCTGTTGCTGTGGAGCAGTGGTTAAATGCTGGTCTTTCCTTCTTCTTTCTTCGAATTTGGCCGATTATGGACCACTTGAAATAACATGTCATGATTATTTTTCTCCCTTCTTTCTTCTCTTCCAGTATTCTTTCATTCTTTCTCCATGTTGTTTCCTTCTTTCTTCTCTTCCAGTATTCTTTCATTCTTTCTCCATGTTGTTTCCTTCTTTCATCCGTCCATTTTGCTCCCGACTTCTTCTTTGCCTTTTCCTGAAAACCCTTGAATCCCCTGATCTTTTTTCTGAATTCTTCTCTTCTCTCCACCTATTTTCATTTCTTCCAATTTCTTTTCTGACCTCTTTCAATTCAATTCAATTCAATTTATTGCCAATGAAATATTACATGATAAGAGTTTACATGACATTTTGACAACCCAGTCGTCTTAAGGGGGGGGGGTCCCGTCGAGAAGACAAGTGGGTGTCTTGAGTAGGCAATTAACAAAGGGAGTTAACAAAGGGAATATATAACACAACAATGAGGAAAAATATTTACAAAAGAGAAAAGTACAAAAATTTTAACAAATATTTACATGTTTTTTTTTGACAGAGAGAACATATTTAGGTATTTTGGAAACGTGGAATAAAGGGAACAGGAAGAGAGTAGGAATAGAGTGGGGGATTTGGCGGATACAGGAGATATAAGATAGGAGAGAAAGAGGAGGGTGATAGGTGGAAAGGGATTCGGATCGAAATTTCAGCCTGACTTCAATAGTAGGTGGAGTATTAGTAGGTTAATAAGGTTGAAATGTGTTTTTTAATTTTTTTTTGAATTGGGTAAGAAAAGGACATTCACGGATCTCTTTAGGTATTTCATTCCAAAGTTGTGGCGAAGCATAACCAACAACTTTTCTTTGATAGTTAGACTTAGTTTTCGGAATGGATAGTAACCGGTGGGTAACAGATCTGGTATCATAGAAATGGGTGTGAGGGTTAATGGTTAGTGGGATACAGGGATAGAGTTTTTTCTTAATTACTTTATAGGTGAAGACCGCTAATTGAAGTTTATAGATGTGGGGGAAAGAGATTATATTATATTTAGGCCAGAGGGATCGAGTAGAGTACTGTCTAGGTTTTTTATCTATGAATCTCAGAAAATATTTCTGAACTTTAAGTAGCATGTTTTCATAAAATTTAGAAGGGTTGCCCCATACTACAACTCCATAACAAAGATTTGAATGAATGAGTGACCAATGTAGATTTAGTAGAATTTGAGCAGGGAGAAAGTTTAATTTTCTGATAACGCCTAGGTTTCTGGAGACTTTATAAGCAATTTTTTGGGCATGTAAGTTCCAAGAAAGATCATGAGAAAGATGGATTCCTAAATATTTGAAGGAGGAGACCTCTTGTATTGGTGAGTTGTTGTAAGTAATAGAGAAATTTTTACGTGAAAGTGTTTTATTCCGTTGAAAGAAGGACATGTATACTGTTTTGGATGTATTTAGTGTGAGATCATTTGCAGAAAGCCAAGATTTAAGATGGAACAGAGAAAGTTGGGCATCTTGTTTCAGATTTTCAATATTTTTGTTGGCAAAAAGAAAAGTTCCGTCGTCTGCGTAGAAGATGCATTTGGAGGTAGATGAAGTTAAAATAAGATCATTTATAAATAGGTTGAAGAGAAGGGGTGATAGGATGGACCCTTGTGGTAAGCCTTTTGGGGTGGAGTACCAGGAAGAAGAATATCCATTTAGAATAAGCTGATACTGCCGGTCGGAGAGATATGAGGACAGCCAAGATAGGGGAGGACCTCTAACGCCGTGATGCTCTAATTTTTTAAGTAGAATTTCAACATTAACTGAATCAAAGGCTTTTTTTGAAATCAAGGAAGAGTCCTAATACAATTTTATTAGAGGCCAAGTTCTCTGTAACAAATTCAGTAAGTTCAATCAGAGCCGTTTCTGTGTTTTTTCTTTTCATGAAGCCGTGTTGTTGCTGTGCAATGAGATTCTTTTGATAGAAGTATTGGGAGAGTTTAGTATGAAATAGTTTTTCAAATACTTTTGAGAAAGTGTTAATAATAGAGATCGGGCGATAGTTCCCTAAATCATCAACATCTCCTGCTTTCCAGATTGGAATAATTTTAGCTCGTTTAAAGGAGGAAGACGCCTTCACATATGGAAATATTAAATATGTGAGATAGAGGAAGTGAGATTTCGTCATTGATTTGTTTAAGAAGAGTTGGAGAGACCTCGTCAGGTCCAGAAGATAGTTTGTTGCAGAGAGATGTGATAACTTGTTTAACCTCTAAAGAGGAAGTCGGAGATAGAAAAAAGGAGAAAGGAGCTGGGTTCTTAATGAATTGTTCTGTATTTTTGTGTGGATTAGTGGTAGGATTATTCGGGAGTAGAATTTTTAAAAATTTATCAAGGTGTTGTTTCGTCTCTTTTGGATTATTTCGTACTATAATATTGGAAGGGCATTTTGCTTTAGTTTTGAAGGAGAAATTAATTTATTAATGTTGTTCCATTTTTCTTTTATTGAAAGATTGTCCTCGAACAAATGCTTATAATATTGCTCTTTTGCGGCCCTGCTTTTGGATTTTAATTCATTTTGTACAGTTTTAAGACGCATTAATTTTGCAGAGGTCGGATGTTTTTTGTAAGATTTATAGAATTTGTTTTTCTGACAAATGAGACCTAAAAGTTCCGTCGTCATCCAGGCTTTTTTACTAATTATTTTATGATTATTACTAATGTTCGAGGACAGCGGAAAGTGCTTGTTAAAACCATAGAAGAATAGATTGTTGAAGATTGAAAGCGTTTCTTCGGTATTTCTTCCTTTTTGCAATTCATTGACCCAGTTGATAGATCTGAGATAATCTTTGAACTCAGTTATATTTTTGGGTTTGAACTTTCGAATTGTTAGCTTTATTGGTTTTTTAAGGGAGATATCTTTGAATAAGGTTGTAAGGTTTGTTGTGAAATAAACAGGATCATGGTCTGTTATGTAAGCATCAAGAACGCCTTTACTAAGAGTGGGAAAATTTGTAAAGATTTGATCGAGAAGTGAATGAGAGAAGTAAGAGTTCGAGTGACAGGTTGGAGTGTCAATAAGTGGGAAGAAAGAGAAGCAGTTCATAGTCGTTCGAAGGTCCGTTGTCTTTTTATCATTTTTGTTTTCGAAGTTGACATTAAAGTCGCCCATAAAAATTCTTTTTTTTTTACTGTTACTGATAAATAGGGCCACAGTTTCTAAATAATTGTGGAAATACAGTGGATTTCCTGTCGGGGGTCTATAGATTCCTACAAGAATGACGTCTTCGTTGATAGAGCAGCAAATTCATTCTAAATCCATATTGATGAAAGTAAAATCGTGAATGATTTTGATATTAAAACTATCCCTGTAGTATAAAGCAACCCCTCCGCCTTTTCTGTCATTTCGATTAATAGAGATAACAGAGAAGTGCTCTCTGTTTGGAAGTGCTTCTGGATTAGCGGCCCATGTTTCAGTAAGAAGAAGGAAATCTGGAAATCGTAGTAAAGTTTCTAATTTAGTGTTTAATAAATCCCAATTCGCTGAGATACTGCGAATATTATGTGTTCTCTAGAAACAATAGGGAGTCAGGTGAAATATCTTGATTCAAGTTAGAATGAAATAGCATTGGAAGATGTGGAGCTGAAATATTAAATATAAAAGTGAAATACAGTATGTACTAGATTACAGTTCATTTTTATCATTGTACTGATTTGAACAACGAAATAGCAACAGGAGTTTCAATGTGGATGTAAGAGAGTAATTGTTCAGACTGTGGGGGTATTGGCTGGGTAGATAGATATTGTAGGGTAGATAAGAGTATAAGAAATATGGAAGGTATTTAAGGGAGATTCTGTTTTTGAAATAAATGTAAATATTTGCTTACCTGAAGAATTTGCAAAGTTAAAGAGTTTGTTTATACGAAAACAGGAAGACAAAAAAATCGAAACTGATAATAATAACACTTAGTTTAAATGATAATAATAATAATAATAATAATAATAATAATATTGCAGTGCCTATCAGCAAGAACATGCAGAAAACTCACGCAGACAAGATCAGTAAATACACTGATCTAGCACACGAGCTCCAGAAGCAGTGGAGGCAGGATCGAGTACGTGTTGTACCCATCGTTCTGTCTGCCACTGGTCTGGTGCCTCACACATTGCACCACAGTCTCAGCACACTAGGACTTCACAAAAACACTTATGCACAACTGCAGAAGGCTGTGGTACTCAACACTACACGCATAGTTAGGAAATTTATGGACACAAGCACACATCCCTAATCATTCTTGCACACATCTTTACACTTGGCAGTATGTGCTTTGGTCCTTGACCCGCCATATTGTTTTTGCTGGGGAAACCCAAGGTTTGAAACATACAAACATAATAATAATAATAATAATAATAATAATAATAATAATAATAATAGGGTTAAATACGTAAGTGAATTTATAATATGCACAAAGGATAATTAAAAGTAGGTCTGATTATAAATTTTCTAATTTTAAAAGGTTAGGAGTGATATTTTTTTTTTTCCTTAAGGGTTAGAGGAGAAAAAAAATAATAATAAAACAGGGAATGACATATAAAATATTTACAGTTATGTGGATTAATCCTGTAGAACTATAGGGCTATATAACTATTCATAATTAAGTAAGTCTTCTTCTAAGATAAGCGTGTGCTTCTTGTCTTGGTGATTCACTATCACCCTTCCATCGACAGTCCATACCTTGTGTATTCCAAATCTTTTAATTGCTACCTGCAGCAATTGGACCCTCCGTCGAGTCAGGTCTTCCCTAATTGTAATCCCAGTGGCCTTGAGCTGCTTTTTTTTCCTAAAAATGGCGTCTCTCGTTTTAAATGAAACAAATTTAACTATGAGGGCGCGGGGCCTGTCTCTATTTTGACGTCCGACTCGATGTGAACGGTCGATGTCACTGCTGTTGATTGTTACACCAAGGTTTTCTTGACAGAATTTAACAACGACATCGTCCGTGTCTTCATGCTGAGATTCTGTAACTCCAAATATTCGAAGATTGTTCCTACGCTGGTATTGCTCCAGAGCGTCATCCGCCATTTCTGCATTCAAGCGGTATTGGGTGAGGTTTTCTTTCACCTTCTGCAGTTCGGTTTGGAGCTCACAGATCTCTTCTTCTTTCTGTTTTAAAGTATCCATAAGTTTGTTTGTGACTATTTTAGTCACAGACTCTGTTATGGCTGCTGCCAACAGTTTATAATTTCTTGCGATTCCACCGTCTCGCTCACGTACGCTCTCACCGTTTTCCCGCAGGTCCTCCCGAAGGGGTAGCGGGTCAGTCGGCGAGCTGGGGGTCGGCTCCTTCGATGGCGTTCCGGCGTTTTCGCTCGACTGCTGAACGTTCACTTTCGCGAGCGTTTCAGCTTTCCTGGTGTTCACCATCTTTAACTGCGGATAAGAACAGCATTTACTTACTGGAGTAAGGTGATTTTTTTAAGATTTTGAAGTTTCTGCACCTGCTGATTTCCACCTATGCGAAAAGTTAACTAGCCCTCTTCCGCACGTGGTTAGCACATGGCCGCCATTTAAAAAAAAAAAAAAATAATAAATCTTTAATCCATGTTATCTGCGTCTTGGGGTTTCTGTCGAAGAAGGTGAATAATCTCTTTGTCAGTCTACCTTCACTCATTCTTTTAATGTGTCCGTAGAAAGTCACTCTTCTTTTCCTCATTGTGTCAGTTATTTTTTTCTGTTTTTGTGTAGATCTCCTTGTTGTTTCTCAGTTTCCATTTTCCATCTTCATATTTTGGTCCCAGGATTTTCCGTAAGATCTTTCTTTCCTTTTTTTCTATCTCGTCTAATTGTCTGGCTGTGTTTAGTGCAAGGCATTCTGAGGCGTAGAGGCCTTCTGGCTTAACGACTGTATTGTAGTGCCTAATTTTAGCGTTTATAGATATGGACTTGTTGTTGTATACATTTTTTGTCAACTGGAATAACAGTTCCATTTTTCTTGCTCTTGCTTCTTTGTCAAGGGCGTTTCGTTGAATTATTTCTCCCAGGTATTTGAACTTATTAACCCTCTTGATTTTCCCATACTTTGTTGTGATCTGTCTTGGTGCATCTTTTCTATTGGTCATGTATTCCGTCTTTTCATAAGATATTTGTAATCCAGCCTTTTCTGCTGTCTCTTTCAGTATATTTATTTGTCTTCTTGCATCTTCCATGTTTTCCGCTAATATTGCAAGATCGTCTGCAAAAGCCAGGCAGTCAATTTCCAAGTTATCTTTCTTTCTTCCTGTTTTAATTTTATTGATTCCTTCCTCTTCCATTCTTTTCCTCCACTCTCTCATTACTTTCTCCAGCAAACAGTTGAAGAGCAATGGGGAAAGCCCATCTCCCTGTCTTGCACCTGTTTTCACCTCAAACGGTTCTGAGATCTCTCCCAAAAATTTTACCTTTGACTTCGTGTTGTTTAGGGTTTTTTTGGTGGTCGCAATTGATTTGTCATCGGCTCCGAATTCCTCCAATGTATTGAAAAGGGTGTCTGTCTATGGAATCGTAAGCCTTTTTGAAGTCCACGAATGTCACATGAATGTCCTTGGCTCTCAGTCTCCTGTATTTTATTATGATTATATTATTTAATATCTGTTCAGCACATGATCTTCCCTTCCTGAATCCTCCCTGATAGTCACCTAATTGTGGGTCCAGTTGGGCCTCCAATCTATTTTTGGATAGGATTTTGTAAGTTACCGAAAGGAGTGAGATTCCCCTATAATTGTTGGCATCAGTTTTATCTCCTTTTTTGTGTATAGGGTGGATCATGGCTGTTTTCCAATCTTCCGGTATTTCCTCCGTTTCCCAGATATTTTGTATTATTTTATGTAGGCTTTTGACAGTTTTGATATCTACGCTTTTCCTCATTTCTGCTATAATTGAGTCCTCTCCTGGAGCGTTATCATTTTTTAGTTCTCTAATAATCTGTTGGATTATTAGAGGTTTCTGCTAGGTTCGGTGGCTAGGTTCATTTCTGCTAGGTTCGGTGGCTTGGAGTTTTCAAATTTATATTTCGGATTTTGTTTAGGGAATTTTGTTTTCGGTTCTTCACAGTTTAGTAGTTTTTCGAAGTATTTTGCAAGTATTTTGCAGTTTTCTTAGTTATTCAGGGCTATCCTTCCTTCTTCGTTTTTGAAACATAAGTTTGGTGGTTGATATCCTTGAAGGTTTTGCTTAAAGGCTTTATAGAATGTTCTTGTGTTGTTCTTTTTAAAGTCTTCATCTATTTGTTGTAGTTGGTTCTTGTCAAAATTCCTCTTGTTTGTTCTTATTGTTTTTGCTGTTCATGCTCTCTGTTCTTTGAATATGATGTAGTCTTCGTTATTTTTGGTTGAGTGCCATTTTCATCCAGGTTTTAATCCTTTGTTCAAGGGCCTCTTCGCACTGTTCATTCCACCACCTGTCTTTTCTTTGTCTCTGGAGTGGGGCTATTTCCATTGACGTCTTGACTATTTTCGTTTTGATTTCATCCCATTCGCTGCTCTGTTATAATTTTTCTTTTTTTTTTTTTTGTTTCACTATTTTCCCTTGACAGTTTGTTTTAACAACTGTCTTTTACTTTCATTCTTTATTTATGATAATGAATTTTATTTTATTTTTTTCTAATATTTTGAAACAAATAATATTCTTCTTAGCTTTTTTTTTTTTAATTAAATGTTCTTAATTTCAGAACAAAGAAAACCCAGATCCAGACTAAGAGATGTAAACTTTCTTGAAAGGTTAGTCTATATGCATCTTTGAAACCGGTTTCATTTATAACCCGAATTTCACAACAATATTCTTTATCAATATCGAAAAGATATTTATTCGACGGATTTTCGATTTTCGGGTCATAAAAGATTTAAACCTGGGGGGGGGGGTGACGGAGGAAAAAATTACTGAAGAACACATTACGAGGTTTTCAAATTACAAAATCAGAAAATGACATTAATTTGTAATCATCACGTGATGTTTTTACCAACGGGGAAAGGTTTGAATTGATAGGTGTGTGGCAAAGGACAGAACAGGTGGGAAGTCTTATATTCTCCGATCTCGATATTAATTTCATATCTAGGGTTTATCGAGTTACAAAATCGGAATCTAACATTAATTTTAACTACTAAGGAGCTTTTTTTACCAACTGGGAAACCTTCAAAGTAATTTATTTCACAATTACAATTTCTTCGTCATCCACAACACAACAACTCTTTTTTGTATACCGAGCGAAGCACGGCTAGTTTTGCTAGTTTTGCTAGTTTTGCCAGTATATGATAAAATCGTTCGAATAAGTTATTTTTTGGAAAAAATTGTGAAAGTTGCCAATAGTTAAACCAAAAATTAGGGGAAGAGCAAAAAAAAATTTTTTTTTTCTTTGTTTATAAATTTCAGTGTTAAATGAATTTGAGTGCAGGGGTTAAAATATCTTTCAAGTGTTTAGATACAATAGAATTATTTTGTTGGATAGTTACAATTTAATTGTAATTTAATTGTAGGCCTAACTTTGTTTTGTGTAAATTGTATTTTAAGTAGATTTGATTATCCGAACTAGTTCAATATTCGACGTCCTATTATATTTTATATACAGTATTAAGTCTTAAATACCTGAAATGAATTGTTATAGTATATTGCGGACTAGAGGAGCCCGGGTTAAATTACTGCGGTGGTACGGAATTTTTCGAAAATTATTTCTCTCCAGACGGACCCTAGGGTCACCCATCCCTTTGCCAAATTCCTCGAGGTCTCAAAAATTTGTTTCATAGAGCAATTATCTTAGCATCATTGGAAGATATTCTAGAGTGTATTAAACTATTACTTATCAATAATTATCCTGATTGTTTCTAATTTGGTTAATTTTCTTTGGTTAATTAATTAGTTTTGAAATTAAATATTCTTATTAGCGGTCCCTAGATTATAGGTTGCCTGTAAAACATAGGGAACCGCTCTTGCATTTATGTTTGCTGGATGTCACACTCTGTAGTGGCCAAACGGTTAGAGATATTAGAATGTAACCTTCACCATTGTGTTCAGCATCAAAAAGTAGGTGACCAGGTCCAAAAAAAATCAGACCTCTAGTACCCTCCCTGACCGGAATTTGAGGGATCAAGAGTGGTCGCTTCCGATAAAGAGGAAAACGGCGATAAACATCCCCCAATTTGATCGACCCTTCTGAACTCATTGTATTGTATAAAAGCGTTATTCTGTCTGTCATTATTCATAAGACTTTACGTTTTTCCAATTTTGTGACCAAACTATAAGAGATAGATTAATCATGTAAATTGATAAAAATGTAAAACTTTTTAAGACAAACAAAATGCTACAAAAATCTTTCAAAAACAGTTTTTGGTTCCCAAGATGGCGCCTTTTAAAGGGTTAAATTTTTACTTTTTCTCACTTTAAACGAAAATTATAAAAAATGAAAGAGAATATTATATTGAGAAAATGTTAGTATTTGAAAGTTCTATCGAACGGTATATCAGTCATTAACAAACGTTTCTGCAAAAATGAAGTGTTTTTGCGTCAACCCCCCCCCCCCCCCCGTGTTCGTACCAACGCACAATACACTGAGTTAAGCGGAGAAGGCAACAACGAGCTGGGAAGTCGTGTATTCTCCGATCTCCATATTAATTTGCTAAATAAATAAAGGGTTTCATTTTTAATGCTATACATGCAAGGAGCGAAGCGACGGTACTCGTCTAGTTTTGTTTATAAAATTGTGCATATTATGGGGCAGCTTTGGTTTTGACACTGACTAAAAACATTAATTTATCTTGTATTGTTTTAATATTATTCAGTTTTATTTCACTTGAAA
>JAFIDM010000179.1:17204295-17219308 GCA_023159025.1 Thereuonema tuberculata
TAAGCCCTATATTCTCGTGAGAAAGATTACAGCCGTATACAGCCCTATATTAAGCCCTATATTCTCGTGAGAAAGATGTCCGCATCACAAGAGTAGTTAAAAGAAAAATAATTTCTCAAGTAAAGAAATTACGATTCGTGAAATTGTGAAAGGCTGACTATCGAAAGGCATCTACAGATATATTCAAAGATAGAATGTATATCAATTAATGTGAATTCTCTAGTGTGAAAATTAAGTGGAAATTAATTCACTATCACCTGAAAAGTAAGTGAAATATAAAATTCGAGAATTGTGCTTCAGCTGATATATAGTGCTACGGAAGTAATTTTATTGAAGTAAATATTGTGCTTCGTTTATTATATCGTACTACAAAAGAAAGAAGTACGAATGTTTAATGTACAGTGCTTCAATGTTTTTGAGTGTACATTATGTACTTAATGTAACCTATTATTGGAGGAAGTATTAGGGTCAGATAATAGTGCTGCAATTAATCTGATAAGTAATAGAAAATTTATTTTTGAAAGATACTTCTTATCGTTGAGAAAGAAACAGAGTAGTACAAGTTCCCCGTAATAATAAATGTAGTTAATTGGAACAATGTGCTTCTATACGGCAGTGACAATTATTACGTAGTTTAGTATCAAGTCGATACTTTCAAACTGAAGAATATTATAAGATTGCAGATGTATTTCAAAATAGGGATACGTGATGTATCTAAATACTGACATTATAGTGAAGAGGAATTTACTGTGAAGATTAGTGATAGAACTTATTCACAATAGACTAACGCATTAATAAAAGCATCGAAAAGTTTTAAGTCAGTTGTGTCTTTGCTAAGAAAAAAAAAATACCTACATCATTAAACCCCTCTTTTACAGAAACAATTTCTGTTTCTTAATGTTTTGAATATTTAATAATATCTTGAAAAATAATGGGTTATTTAGGAAGTGGTAGGTGACATAATATTTTTGTAATAAGTGACAAAGTTATTTTATGTCAAAGATATTGAAATAATATTAGTTAACTTTTGTTTAACTAAATTTCAGAAATATTTTGTATTTTATTTTATTTCGAAATTATTTATAGGAAATTTAGGGCATCTGCACAGTTCTATCACCTTTTGAATGGGAAAAACAGTTTGAATGGAAATTATTTTTGAGATTTCACAGATATTGTTTTGAAATTATTCAATTCAAAATTAGTTACAAAGTACTAACCATATGCAAATTACTATTTTTTTTAGGAAGACAGATGTGGAAGAGAATGGAAGTTAAATTGTAAGTAAAAATTTGTAAATTTGTAAATATTTAGATATGTTGAAATAGTTTAAAGAATATCTGAAATTTTGAATTTTAATAATTTAGGTAAACACACCATTTACAGAATAAATACCATTACTTTGTCAAGAGTAATTATAAATATAAGAGTAATTATAATTTGTTTTCTTATACTTATGAAAACGATCTGTATTTAATTGAAAAGAAATGTTATTTTCATTATCTATCTATCTGTCTATCTATCTATCAATATACATAGATCCAGGAGAGAAGGTCCCTTTTTTTTGGATGTTATTTGGATAAGGCCATTCTAAAAAAAAAAAGTTTATATGAATATGTGTTTATATCAATATTCTGAACACCACTGTCTGATACACGTCTCAAGCAAAGCTTATTGAAGGTGAATTTTTTGAAATTTATTAAAAATTAAATAAATTTGTGACTCTGAACAAAAAAAATAGGGGAAATAGTATCTAATGTTTCTTTCCTATCAATAATTTTGCAACTTCCTATTTTATGGAAATTCTTTTCAATGTACCAATAGAATCATGTCTGATTGCTACGTCCTATTTGAACGTCAGCCTACGTCAACGTCGGATACCAATATTGTGAATGTGACACGGAAATTTCAATATGTCTGAAAAAAATTATTTCTTTTGCGTGATTCTTATGGAAAGCTTAGAATTAAAAAAACATTGTCACATTATGTCTGACTTCAACAGTAAAGCTGGTGTATTATGGTGTCAGGAATGTTTTCCTATCACAAAGTGGGTCTCTTGATAGCCACAGAATCATGAGAGAGATAATTCGTTCATGGCTATGGTTTATCTTCACTCGGATGGACACTTCCAGCAGGATAATCGTCTGAATCCTCAAGGAATGGTTCAGGAACTCGATAACGAGTTTCTTTGTTTCATTGGCCTGTATATTCCCCGAATTCAACAATATTCAAAATCTCTGGACATTATCCTGCTAGAAGGATCCATCCGATTGAGAATAAACTATAGCTGGGAAGGGATTAACTTGTTCAGTCACAATTCTGTATTGTTCGGACTTGGTTTTATGTGTATGAGGAAACTCAATGTGTGTCATGAAAACAGTCGCCACACAATAAAATATCCATCACTACCTTCTACTAATGACACCAAACTGAATGGGTCCATAGAATGGACCATGTTCTTTAATTCTGAGTCTTCAAGGACCAAAAGGAATCTTTATTCATCAGTCGAGGGAAAGTTTTTCCAGTCATTTATAATACAATGTTGATGTTTCTGTAAACTCAGGAGGCATGCTTTGATACCCCCATTGGTATCCAATATTGTCATTGGTTGTTATACGTCATTTGAAACATATTACGGTTTGTGGTTGTTTTTACGAGATGATATTCTGCATACCAATATTGAATACTGCTATAATTTATCTGAATTTGGCTTCTCGAGTATGTTGCACAATTTTTGACATCCTTCTCTTGAGCCACAAACGGTTTCCCTCACTGATCACTAGAAAGTTTTTCACGATAACTCTTGAAACTTTAATTTGAGAAAAAGCCAGATTGAGAGATGTTGCATCCAAAACTGCTTAAGATCAACAATCACTAGCTTTTCCCTTTTTGAAAATTTCTTAAGCTCATTGATGATAGAAGCCTGTTCTACTTTATTTATGTGGAGAACTATGGTCTCCTGCAATGTTATATATTTCGAATTACCTATTTTTATGAGATGTGGTGTATCTAATGAAGTTGTATCTCAGTGTCTGAATCCAAAATACATTCATTTTTTAAATTAAAGAAATATTATAATTATCTGTGAGTTTCAGAAATACTCATGAAATCCTACTGTATATTAACGCAAATTTAAGATAGAATAATAATTAATTTTATGAATATCTTATTTTGTTGCAGCATTAGAAGAAATCCGAAAAAGTTTAGAAGCTCAACTACAGACGAGATACCGAAGTTTCCAAATGCCAAAATTGCCTTGGATGAAGAATAAGATTTATTCAATGGAAGACCATTATGTAGAATTTGGCTTATTAAGAAAAGATAGAAATGGTTACATAATTGAAGAGTATAATTACATAATTGATGATATTTTTAAGTCAATAGGTACGAAACAACCTTATAGAATACTTGTTGAAGGAAATCCAGGCTATGGAAAAACCACTCTGGCCAAGTACTTGGCTCATAGATGGGCCACTGTCTGTCCAGAATATTTCTCAAAATTCGATTTGGTATTTGTTCTGCAAGTGAGATATTTAAGAGAAGATTTGCTACAAGAAGTTTTAAAGACACTTAAGCTAAGGGACATTAGTACGGAAGACATTGCAGCAGCCATTGAGCTACACCCTGAGAAAAACCTCTTCATTTTAGACGGTTATGATGAAATGCCCAATTTCGAGATTCATGAAATGCTTAATTCTGTTTGGTTTCAAGAGAAATGGCCCAGATCAACAGTAGTTTTAACTTCACGACCTTCCAACACAGCAGAAATCAGCAGGATATTAGATAAGAACCTCATAATCAAAGGTATTGTTCCAGAAAAACAGCGAGAATTTCTTTTGAAATATTTAAGGAACACTTCAGACGCTGTAATGAAAGTAGAAAAACTCATTAAACTTCTAGATAAGTTGGGTAATGAAGAACTACTTTATTGTCCTCTTGTTCTGTTGCTGTTAGGATTGTTAATAAAGGAACAACGTCATCTTCCCATTCCTCAGAATCGAACAGAAATATACCAAGACATTTTGGATTTTATGATTAGACGTAGTTTGCAACGAAATAATGATACTGATGACAGTGTTGATTTGTTTGGTCGTAGAGGAGAACCTAAACCTGAACATTGCATTAAACTTTTTAAGAGTTTTGGTAAGTTTAGTTTTGAAATGCTAATTCAAAATAAGATTTCTTTTTCTGAAGAAAGTATTCTGGCTGCTTGTGAAGATGACGATCTAATTCTGAATTTAGGAATTTTATTTAAGAATCAGATGATTGTCAATAATGAGGAAGTTGAATATGTGGAGGTTGTTCATAAAACATTCTTAGAATTTGCTGCCAGTTATTATTTATTCTCACTTTATTCTGAAAGCAATGAAAGCTTCAGATGCAGTCTTCATAAGTATGTGCAGAAAAAGGTCATTTCATTAAATCCTGTTTATATCTTTTTGATTGGATTGCTGGGGAATAACTCCCATGAATTCTTCCAGATATCCAAATGTTTAGGAATGAGAATAAATAATTTAAATACATTTGTTTCTTTGTTGACTGAAATGAAGAATCCTTATCATTGTTTGAAGAAAAATGTGGAAGCTTTACATTATTTCGATTTGTTTGTTGATTTTTATAAAAGAGGAGGAAAATTCGTATTCGTAGGGCATAATATATTTTCTGAAGCCATTTTGAAACTGTATTCAGCAGCACTGATCTTTGCTATTGAATATAACTTGGTAAAAAGTATGTTTCTTGTCTTTCACAAAAGCTTTCACCAGCCAGATTTATTTCTCACTGTTCGGGAACTTCTCCGGGATCAAAGAATACATTGTCCAATCAGTATTTTCACCGAACATCTTGTGAAATATAGTTCTGAGATAATAGAAGTTTTCAATGTTTTGAAACCTTCAAGCATTATATTAGGATGTTCTGTTTTACCTATTTACAACCGTCTTCCTTCCTCTAATATTTCTGATTTGAGAAAATTTTACAGTTTCTATTATAAAAAGGTTCCGGTTGAAAAAGCAAAGATATCCTCTAAAGTTATTTCAAGATTTCTTGTACACTTAGCAGATTTGACTGAGTTCAGAATTTCTGGCTTAACAGTAGCGAACATTTTGTTCACCAGTCAGCTTATAGATGCAGTTGGAATTCTGACATTTAAACATGGAATAACTGCACTCACTCTAGAACATGGAAGATTCTATTTCCCAGAATGGATGATTGATCAGCAACTTTGTAAATACATCCCTAGTTGGTTTCAGAGTTAGGTAGGTAGTTCAGTGAAATATTTAATCTGGAACGATCGTATTCAGAATGGAATGAAATATATTTCTAACTTAAAGTTTGGTTCTTATTCTTTGCTGTCTTTCTTACCATTGATGATTAGTTCTGAATGTAGTCTAACATCTCTGAATTTAAAGAATGTGTTTCTGACGCAAAAAGAATTGAACTTAATATATGCCTGCATTCAAACAACGAATAATCTAGATACTTTATCTATTTCTGAATTATTCAGGTATGATTTTGTTGTTGATGTAAATCTGTTATGTAATCATGGACGCAAACATTGGAAGTCTGTATCTTTATCTGGCGTTAGTGTAATATTACCTAATGATTCAGACATTGTATCAACTTGCATTGATAACCTTAGTTTAAATGCCGTAGAATATGTTGGTAAATAAATTTCATCTTTGAATCTTTGTAAAATTAATGTTTTTAAATGAGAAACTTTACACTGTTTCTAAAACTATTTTAATTTTAAGTCCATATTTATTGCTAATCTCCTATCTTCTATTCGTCATTAAAAGAATCACATCTTGACATCAATTAAATATATTCAGTAAAATACATTTATTTAATATATTTAAAAACATAAAATTTTCGGAAAGAATATCATCTTTTCTTTTTCAAGCTTATTCAAAAATAAGCAATTTCCAGAGGTAACCAATCTTTTGACATGAACATGAATAGACATTACAACATGAAATATTGTTAAAATTCACAATCTTAAATGTGAAATCATTAATTACACAAACGACGCAATAATAGCAATAACCTAATAGTTCAATTCTTCAAATCTTACAGTTTTTTGGGAATCAAAATATAAATTCACCAAATCTCCTGTTAGCTTCGCAAAACTGCTATTTACATCCACTCCTTCATTTTTATTCAAATTTTGATCCTTAAATATTTCTTATTATATTTCCATAATTTTCCTAATCCTTGAGTCTTTTTCCACATACAGTGTTTTCACATTACTTTTCAAACAATGTCCCATTTATAGTAATTTTCTTCTATTTCTGATATATCTATTTGCTTATTTTTTATATACATAATTAAACAGAAGGTTTTTGAGCGCCATAAGCAAAAAACTTTTTGACCAAAAAAGGCAAAATTTGGTTTATGTAGTATTCAGACCACGGGATTTCGAATTCGCAAAAAAACTATTTTAGTTGTGAATGTTGCAATCGGGGTGGGGTGGGGACTGGCACTGTGCACTGACAGCCGCCCATTGACAGGCAACAGTCTCATTAGATATGGGCAACAGCCCATTGACATGGCAACACTCGCCATGAGTGGCATCGGTCAGTTCAATCTAAGTTTTATTACCAAAATAACAGTAATGCGTCCATTGCACTACTGTTATTCCCAACAATGAAAGGCCCACGGAAAGGTCCTATGACTGTTACTAATTTGCGAAACATGATCTCACGTTTTGAAAATATCAGATCTTTACAATGCAACCTACATTCAACCTTTACAATTGTTTTACTGCAATGTATTTTTAAAATAGTTTTATTTCATAAACTTTTTTAACAAATTTTTCTTGTGTTTGGTGACTTCTTATTCAATTAAATGCAAATTTTTAACAAGCGTTAAGCTTTTATATTACAATGCAACCAGGACGCGGATGCAAACCGGTATCAAATGTCGTAGTGGAAGCGAATGCTGCACATGGATCTAGCAGTGCTCGGATAGGATCTAGGAAACTGGATACGTCGTATTCAACTGTACGGAAATGCATGCGCAAAGTGCTGAAATTTTACCCTACAGGATTAGCCAAGTCGAATAACTGGTTCAAGGCGATGCGGAAATACGTCTCGATTTCTCTCGCCTGTTCCTAGCTGCGGTGAAAATTGACGATACATGGCCTTGGAACATTCCGTGGAGTGATGAGGTGCATTTTTATCTTAGCTGCACTGTTAATATACACAAATGTCGGATTTCGGCTTCTGAGGACTCTCATGCTATTGAGCAGATGCCGTTGCATCCACTGAAGGTCACAGTGGGGTGTGGCTTGTAACACCTTGCTGTAGTTCATAGGCGTACAGTAAGGAGGGGGTTAGGATAAGGAGAGCTAGCGCAGAAGAATACCTTGATAAGACAAAACGAAGCAGCCGGGCCCACTTTTACCTCGTTTATAGAAATGGGAAATAAAGAAAAGATTCTGGGAGAAGAATCGGTTTGTGAAGCTTGGTGGTGGGGGGGGATAGGGAACTGTTTTGTAAACAAAGCCGCTTTGGCTGATGACGGCACCACGCAGTCTAGCTGGGTCGGAGGGGTGATATCGATGGGTGGCTTACACTACAGAGTTCACACAAGGTCACACACACACAGTTCGCGAGAGTTCTAGGGGGGCGGTGAAGTGGGCCAGACTTCAGTCAGGACTCTTGATTAGTCAAGGAGCATTTTCCTTGCAGGCCGCAGATTTCATCTTTGGGATTGTCGGTTTCGATCTGTAGAGATGCACTTTCAGCAATTCAAGCTCGGGGATTAGAAGAACTCTCTGCAGACGCAACGAAATGGTCGTGGCTGCGATCTGTTGCTGAGTCTTGCCTTTTCAGCGGACCTCAAGAGATGGGTCAAGTGGCTTTCGCTTGGTACAGAGTCTACCTTCCTTATATAGGAGCAGACACCCGGAAGGCAGCAAGATAATTGACCTCCTGATTTCTCGAATGCTCCATGCACACTGTTTTTGTTTCACTTTTATTCCATAAGCACTGTACCTCCGGAGTGATGTTACCTTATGCAGAAGACGCTGGCTTATCTGGGTCATTCCACAGAAAACGTACCTTTTAAGAGACAAAAATGTTTAAAAAAAATATTGACAAACAAATCTGAAATTTATTTTCTAAGCAGTGCTCCTATGAATTATAAAATGAATTGTTACATTGTTTCTTCCTTTTTCATGAAATAAGGAATAAAATAAAATTTTGATATGAACGGAGGATACACAACTGTAACAGAATATAAGATACAGTAATGAAATCTACCATATTTTAAAAACATAACTCATAATTTAAGTAAAATTTCAATTTATTCTGAAACTGAGTGGTTAAACAGAGCATTAACTTATCGCAAAATAGCAGAAAAGAAATTTACCGATAATAATAAACAAATATTCCAATATCATAAATATTTTAAATTAATTATTGAGATAATGATAATAAACAATATAGTACATATACTAAATCAATTATTGAGACTCACAGTATTTAAATAAATGATTTTGTACCCTCTGTTACGAAATTAATATCCTCCATTCAATGTTAATGTAATGGAGGATACATCTACGGAGGATACACTCTGCAAAATTTCCCTAGTTTGTCATGCTTATTGTGAGGTTAGCTCGTGAACATCCTTTAAAATGTAATTGAATCGTATTTAAGAATAATTTCAACAAGTTCTATGTATTTTCTCAATGTTATTTACCTGTCTAAGTTGAGAACGGAGGATACACAAAGATGAGAACCGTCTTGACAATCCTGAAGAAACTGTTAGATAGAATGTAGTTAAACCACTATTTTACTCCAAACACAAGAAAGAGCTAAAACAAAGTGGCGTCTTTTCCTCCTTCATCCATTCTTTTTGAATACCATTGCCATCTAATGGGAATTTGTTAAAATATCTTCAGAACGGAGGATACAGGGAAAGTCTGTGACAAACTTTCAAAACTGGAAACATATGTTGAAGCTAACATTTTCTCATTTTTTTTTTATGTCGAACTGCAGTTCACCTTTTAATGTAAGAAATACAATTGACTCATGCAATGTAATTCATGCAATAATTAACCACCCTTCTGACGAAGCACTGGTGACACGTAACGGAGGTATACATTTCTTCACTGTTGTTTAAAAATTTAATAGAAATAAAATGAAAGAACAAAGAATACCAATGTTCATATCTTCCTTGGTTTGTATTGCTGTTTATAACCACTGAAAGAAGAACTTTGAATATTTCTTAAGTAAATAAGTGCCTTGTACGTAAAAAGGTACGTTTTCTGTGGAATGACCCATCTGCAAAAACATCTGTTGACAGGCCGAAAATAAATAAAATAACCAAAAAAATCAATATAGAAATCTGTATAAATAGAAAGAAATTTGTATTATTTTTTTTCAAAAATGTTAAATTGGTATTAAAAATGTAGGTTTAATTAAATTTATATCAAGTTCAGACTAAAATCATTAAATTACAATTTAAAATAAATGCAGCACCTACATACAGGTTTTGAAAACAATAGTAAGTATAGAAAAAATTAAAAATAATAATAATAATAATAGCAAGTCTGGGAAAAAAAATAAAGCAGAAAATTTTGATCAAATCGTTGAATAATTTCTCATTTCTCAATAATAGTTTAATTTTATTTTAATTCTGAAAAAAAAAGTAAAATCAATGTAGAAATTTGTATAAATAGAAAGAAATTTGTATTACAGTGCAACTTGGATAATTCGAACGTCTTTAATTCGAAATCGTGGTTAATTCGAAGATTTCTCTTAGTCCCTTGAATTTCTTATTAAATCAATGTTAAAAAATCGTGGATAATTCGAAGTCCAACTTCCTTAATTCGAAGTTTTTTATAAAAAATTTCGAACCATAACGACTTTTCGGCGTTTCATCATTAAGAAATTCGACACGTGACAACTGAAATCCCCTTCCTGCCACCGTTCGACACGTGACGCCATTCGACACGTGACGCTTCAGACGCTATTCGAGCTTCCTGCTGTCAGTGTCACCATGTCTTTCAGTAAACCACACATGTACAAGAATTTAACGTTCGCTGAAAAGATCGTCGTCATTCGCGAGATGGAAAAGGGTGCGAAGAAGAAATGCCAAATTGCCAACGAGTACAGGATAGCGCCGAATTTCGTCGGTACATTGAAGGACAAACCAACGTAAGTGAAGCTGTTTTCCGTTCGCTAAACATGCTTGATGATTTTGCTAACCTAAAGTGACTGAATTCTACAAAACAAGCAGACATTGCACAATTTTTTGAAAAACTATTGTTTTCTGTATTGAATGTAATATGTACTGAAACTTACATAATATAAATCTTATTTTGTTTACATACATATAGTGTTTAAGTCTTTCATACCATGATCTTTCTGAATAAATATTTACTTATTCACAGAATAATCTTTTCAAGCATTCAGTGAACCTGAAATTAAAGTTAAAAGATGTAACTTGTTTAATTCGAAGTCTTGGATAATTCGAAGTTTTGTAGTGGTCCCTTCAGCTTCGAATTATCCAAGTTGCACTGTATTTTTATTTTTCAAAAATGTTAAATTGGTATTAAAAACATTTATATTAAATTTATATCATGTTTAGACTAATATTATTAATATAAATTTCAAATGAATGCTGCACCTACACAGGTTTTGAAAACAATTGTAAGTCTGGGAAAATAATATAATAAAAATAATAAAAAAAGAACTTGTGTGTTATTTTCATTCTTTGATGTGTGACCTTGGTGGGGGGGGGATCAAAGGTCATTGAACAAAACACGATGGGGGGGGGGGGGAAACCTGGTACAAATTGTTCAGATTTTCAAGAAAGAAAAGCAATGATACCCAAATTGAACAGTGTGACTTCTGGGTGAAAACCCGAAAACCGAATAAACAGTTTTGAGCGAAAACCGAATAAACTCACAACTCATCCACCATGAAATAATATTTAATTTTCCCTTCTGATGATTTGTATTTTGAAAATTAGGAAAAAGCAAGACAAAAATCTACTAAAATAAATAGGAAAAATAAAGATTTAAAAATAAAATAAAATAAACTTTCAAAGTGTTTCACTGGAATGCTCACCTATCTTCTCAACCATGTGATGTATATTTCTACAGACAAATCAAAGATTTCATTAAATATCTGCAAAATTACACATTGGTAATAGAATGAAAACGTGAATTTCCATCTCACAAAAGCTGTCTTTAATCAAATGAGGTTGATGCGAAATTTTTCTTATGTTTTGAATGTTTTCTGATGAAGTATCATTCAAGAAAGTGTACTGTATTTAAAACTATTTATTCTTTTTACTGTCTTTATCCTTACATAAATGTTTAATAAATGTATTGAAATGTTAAATATATCTTTAAAATAATACAACCTTGAAAATGACCATTTTAAAAGTGAAATCGAAACTTCTCTTTTCACCGTTGCAGCGCGCAGGTGTCGTTATCATAAATTACGCCACTTCCTGTTTTCGGAGATTTTTTAAAAGGTTATAACTTTTGACCTAGAGGTCAATCGTTAAAATTTTGGTGTCGTTGTTTTTATTTTTTTAAGCTGAACATTTTGATATATATATTATGATAATCTTTTATTGACATCAGAACGTGTCTCCAAGTTAGACTAGTTTATTGCAACCTTGCATATGAAAACAAAAAGCATAAAAAAAAAACAACAAGCAAAAGCATTAAAAAAAACGACAAGCATTTAAAAAGAAAAGCTTCAATGCTTAGGTCTAGTATTTCGATCAGCTACCATTCGCTTGAATCACGGCTTCAACTCTGCAAGGTTGCAATAAACCAGTCTAATAAGCGGAGAGCTTGTTGCATGCGGGGAAGCATTGGGCAGCTAATGTGAAATTGGGAATGACACCCACAACACCTGTTGTTCAAACTGAAACATGCATTCAGTGGCGTACCAACGCCTTTGGGGGCCCGGGGCGGGAGTTGTGGATGGGGGCCCCCTAGTCTGACTTTTACAACCAAAAAAAAAAAAAAAAAAAGGTCCTCTTGTCTGGATGGAGGCCCCCTCCAAGGTGGGGGCCCGGGGCGGACCGCCCCCCCCTTGGTACGCTACTGCATGCATTACCAATATAATACGTCCACCAGGCCAACAGCTGTCGCCATATTGTTATGAAGGGAACATGGAATGAATTGCTCTATGCCAAATGAGAGAGAAAATGCGATAATTTTAAAAATTTCTTGAGTAACAAAGTAGAGGTAACAGAATATGTAAATAACCCGAGGACATTATTCAAGGTGCCAGAATTTTTAGTTCTGAAAGTTGAACTATAGGTTTCCAATAGGGAATGTTGTTTTTAATGAAATATCTGCAAAAGCTCTTGCAAAACACCCATGAATATATTATAATGGAGAGTTTTAATTTGACAATGGGAACATGCATTTTTAGACTACTATGTTAATTAGTATATCACAAAATCTTTATCATATTCAGATTCACTTTCAGAAGGGTTGTCATATTTTAGGTAACATTTTAGGTAAAAAAGACACTATAATCTCAGTTATGCATGCAAGACATTCAACACCAACGCATCATTAGTGGCCGACCACGCATTCTAACTCCATTATCATCCCGACTTCAACAATGCAATTTCCACCAGGACCGAAATGAACGATTTTAAACGGGAATGCATTGAGTTATTCTGGATCAACCAACTGTCACCGTAAAATACCAAATTGTCCAATTACAACATTCACAATTACCTCCAAAATTTCAGTTTCAACATCAATGTGACTATTCCCAAATCCATATCCCACCCTAAATATGGGATTTTCAAAAAGAAAAGAAAGGAATAACACCACTCCTTCTGTAGAACTCTAAAAACAAGAATTCCAAGGAATGTAAATCTAATAATATAAGGATATGAAAAACAAAGATTGGTTTTGTTGTTCATATCTTTTTTGTATTTCTGTTTTAAATTTCTTTACTTTCTTTAATTTAATTTTATTTTCATTACTAAAATTTACAACAACAATATCCAACAACGAGACATGTTTGCGATCGGTCCCAAATAGAAGCATTGACATCTTTGGAGGCAATACCCACGGTCTGAAAACAAGAATTCGCTCACCCCCACCCATAAGAATCACTCCTCCCGACGCAATTCACTGTATACAACAGCGCACCGCCGCGCCGACGGATATGGGACACCCAACGCTGATTCGCCGACTCGCGCAAGAAATCTATCCAACCCTTAAATTCGAATTTAGTCTATTTTCTTATATAGGAACTCTGTGTTTTTGTGAACATTATCTATGCTGATGATGTCATGGCATAAAACCGCCTGAGGAAACTGTCCAAAATACAATTATATCTTTTTAATACATATTTTTTTTATATATCCATATATGTGTGTCGTTTCCCTTATTACCTATTTTTTTCGATGGCTCAAACACGTTTAAACATCAAATTATTTTGGGTAATATTATATACTCATCTTAATTTCTTTATCATCATGAAAAAAAATCCATAAAAATATAAAAATTCAAATGTCATTCTGATTAAGAATGACCCTTTTATATATTAAAAAAAAAGCAATACAAATGCACGCAAAAGTCTTAAGATTTTTCTCGACATGAAACTGATTTTGTAACAAGCGTGAAAAATGCATTTTTTTAGGGCATTGAGACACAGTCTATGTCTGTATGTATGAATCCTAATAACTATTGAACCACTGGATTAATATTCTGGAAACTTAATATTCACATAGAAGTGCTACAGATGATCTAACTATTACAGTCGAAATCCTTTTCAAGGGTCCTTGTCAAAAAAATCATCAAAAAATCAGAAGACAAAAAAAAAAAATCCTTAGAAAAAGATTAGAAACCATGCAATGTCTTAAACTTTGAGTATTAATTCTTTTAGGTAACCCATTTATATACGCGTGATTTGATATAATTAAATTAGGGTTTAGATAATTTAAGTAAATAATATAATTGAATATAATATAAATGAAAAATTTCTACTGTTTTTTATTCAGCAGATATTATAATCTGAAAATAATTGGGCTTTTTTGTTTACGTTTATGTCTTTTTCCACAACTTAACAAAAAATAATAATAATAATTAAAAAAAAATTATTATTATGTTCAAAAATAACGCTTTAAGTTCATATTTCATTTGAAGTAAAAAAATTAAAAAAGAGAGGAAACAAATTATCAGTTGATACAGTACGACCGGAAATAAAATAAAAGGAACATTATGTAAATCCTTAAGGGAAGGAATCAAAAGAAACATTTCGGTTTCCCCCCCCCCCCCCGTCCTGTATTAATATTTTTGGTATTTGCTGGGGCCATTTAATGTAGGAAATTAAAAAACAGGTAAAAAAAAAGTGAAAAAAAAATATCCTGCAATAAATTAATACAATAAATTTATTGTTAAAGTTATTTAATGAAGTCCGAAATTATACAAAATCAGTTAAAGAAAAGGTAAAATTCCAAAGAAAAATCTTGAAAAATTATGACAAAATAGTATATTATATTACATATTATTATATAGTACATTATTTTATGAGCAAAAATTATATTAGCCGTTGTCATTTAGCTGGTCCTGGATGAGGTTCGTCGAAGGCGGCGGGTCCTGGCACAGGTTCGGGTTATTCTATGGTCAGCGTCGGGGATTGTGCATCTGGAAAATGAAAGAGGTGGTGAGAAAACAACAACTTGTGATCATATCTTGAAGATATGATTACGAAATAGATTGTGAGATTAGACATACCTTCCGCATCGTGTAAGGTCTTTCTTCAGTCTGTTCTCGGTCTCCTTCTTCGGTCTCGTCTTCGTCTATGTCAATGCTGTCTTCCGGGAGGCTCGACGTTTTCACACAGCCCTTCGCACGATGTGCAGATCGGGAAGCAATGGAGGCCTGCCTTCGTGCATCCACAATTTTTTGTGGATTTTGACCCGGTGTAACAAAAACCCTCCGTCGATGACATATTTTGTATCGTTCAAGTCCACCTGTTCAGTCGGTGCAAAAGCCCTGTACAAGCTCGATGTTGATCCT
>JAFIDM010000179.1:17225153-17241581 GCA_023159025.1 Thereuonema tuberculata
CATACTTTTTGACCAAGATATAGGGTTTTTAGAGTTGGGGCTTGTAGAGTTAGGCCTCGTTGAGTTAGGGGCTTGGCTCTACATGAGATCTCATATCTTTTTAACAGTGAAAGCATTATGACATGTGAGTCTTGGCAACTTATTTTACACGAAGTGTTTTGGGTGGGATTATTTTATTTTCATCTTGGTTAAGAACTTGTTGGCTTTTTGTTCTTGTTGTAACATTTCTACATCGTAGACATTTCCAATTTCGTAGTGCTGTTGGAGTTTGTTTTGTGATGTTGGATTCACTATCAACGCACTTACGATGTAATTCCTGGCCACATACACTGCATCGTATTTCTTCAAAATTCATTAATTTTTTACATTTCTGACAGTTAATGTTAAATTTACTATAGTCACTCATTCTTGTATTCTATAAATTTCCAGTTGTGAAAGTTGTAATGATTAAAAATTATTACTTACAGGATTTTTGTTGTCGGGAGCGAATTCTCGTGCGTGTGCTTTCACCTACGCATGCGCCCTTTATTTTCATTTGTGATGACATTCTGATGGAATTTGGCATTGATAAATGTAGATCGATTCAACTGGTAAGAGGAGAGTGTTCAAGAACTGACTGGTTTGATGTATGAGATGACCAAGTAATTAAGTATCTTGTAGATGGAGAGATTTTGAAATATCTTGGCCTTTTGCAAAGTCGTGATATAAAGCATACACTGATTAAAGAAGAACTACAAAAAAGAAATTGTTCACGAGTCTGCAAGATACTTAAAACTTCCCTCAGTGCAGGAAATTAAATCAAAGCAATCAACATATTTGCTATCCTGTCTTTAACGTATTCAATTGGTGTTAGAAAATGGTCACAAACAGATTTGAAAACAATTGATAGAGACTTAAGAGTTCTTCTGACAAAATTTCGAATGCATCATCCAAAAGCTGCTATTCAAAGAGTTACATTACCCCAAGTAGAAGGAGGGAGGAGTCGCATTAAAATTAGAAATCTTCATAATAGGTTGATAATAAAAATGAAATGTTACTTTCAAAGCAAAGTTAACAATGATCTCTATGAAGTTGGTACAAAGAGTGATTAAGGTTTCACGCCTTTACATCTATCATCAGAAATTATTGATCAAAAGAACCAAGTCTGTCAATGCTCAAATAACAATGTAAGCATTGTTATTGCTCAAATAACAATAAATATAACAATGTGGCTTCCAAGTTGGAAGCAATAAAGAACTTCATGGCTCCCATCCACACCAGCTCAGTTAAGAATTTTTAGGGAGAACATCTCTGATTTTGTGGCTAAAACGTGGATTGTTGTTTGTTGAGACAGAAGATTTCATAGCAGCTATTCAGTATCGAATAATTGCTAAATTAAAGGAAATACATCATCCAATATGGAATGATTGATGATTCTTGCAGACGATATGGACAGTTGAACTTATCGGAAGTTGTACGACTCTGTCTAGTGCGGATTATACATACCGATATAACAATGTGACAAAGATCGTGCATCAGTCACTGGCCGTAAGATATGGCTTAGTAAGTTTGCAAACACCTTACTACAAATATAATCCTCATGCAGTTACTGGGATCGATCAATTATCACCGATCAGACAGTTATGGAAAATAGGCCAGACATTGCCTTGCTAGACAAAACACGGAAAATACAGAGCTTATTGATATTACTGTATCTCTTAATAATAATAATCTGCAGAAGGCCTATGCTGATAAAATTAATAAATACGTAGCTTTAGCACAAGAACTAAAAATTATGTGGGTTTTTCATAAATCACAGTAAGGCCCATCGTGATTTAAGGTATAGGAGTTTTGCCTAAACATCTGGTTCAACAACTACAGGAGCCCAATTAGAATCTGCCATCAATTGCCATTACTTCAAAGGGCAGTTTTATTAGATTGCTGTTACATTGTGAGAAACGTTTTGTTCCAATAGTGAAAGTGTAATAACAAACGATAAAGATAAAAACGCACAACAATTAAACGATCCACTGAGCTATTTTTGGCATTTTTGACAGGGAATCAAATACAGACTGTTTCGACCTTCCCAGGTCTCATCAGTTTGATTCGCCCAATACTCATAACTCAGTGGGATCCAAAGAAACATATACAAAGGACAAGTGAGCAAAATAATGGCCCTTCAATTAAAAAAACATCAAAATATAAATTAAGAATAAAAAGGGCAGCAAATTAATCCTCGCTTGCAAACCGCTTAGCTTGGAAAGGATTAATTTTTAAAAATAAACGTATAGATAATGGCGAAAGTGTAATGTTTGGAATTTTCTCGCATTGTACGTAAATTAAAAAAAAAACTGAGAAAAGTTGTACAATAATAATAATAATAATAATAAAGGTTAGAAAAATATTCAAGGACATAAATACTCGCCCTTCACATTCAAACCATCATAACCAGGTTCAGGAACATCTCGACACACTAAAACAAAAACTCAGTGCACATGCAAAAAGATTATAAAGATACAAACAGTGCTTTCTGCGCAAACAACAGAACAACACTTTCCAATACAATGAGAAAAAATTCTACAGATCCCTTACATCTTCCTCTACTACAACTAACACAAACGCTCCCACTAGCGAGGCATTACATGAATACTGGTCGTCTCTGTGGTCAAACCCTATCCCCCCACAATGGTAAAGCACCATAGATCACAGAGGAACAGCAACTCACTGAATACTTACCCTTCATGTCCTGGTGCAGACGGCGTCCAGAACTTCTGGATCAAGAGGTTCACGTTCCTGCATGGAAAGCTAGCGCTTACACTCACTGACATAATTCAACACCCAGAACAAATGCCTCGTTTCCTCACACAGGGTGCCACATACCTACAGAGTAAGAACAGTGAAACAGCACACCCTGCTAACTACCGTCCAATCACTTGCCTCCCCACACTTTACGAACTCCTCACCTTCTGCCTCGCAGACAAGATCTACACACACATCGAGACACATAACATTCTTTCCGAACAGCAGAAGGGCTGTCGCAGGAATTCCCAGGTTGTAAGGAGCAACTCCTTATTGACTCTGTAATCCTGTGCCAGGCGCGCACGAAGAATAGAAACTTATATATCGCGTACATCGACTACAAGAAGGCATTCGATTCTGTCTCTCATTCCTGGCTGCTACACACTCTTCATATCTACAAAATACACCCCAAGATCAAGGCATTCTTAGATGCTACGATGAAGAGTTGGAACACAACATTACACCTATGCACCTCCATCACTACAGATCCCATTCCCATAAGGAGAGGTATTTTCCAGGGAGACTCCTTGAGTCCTCTTTGGTTCTGCCTCGCCTTGAATCCACTGAGCTACATACTAGATAACACAAAACACGGTTATAGGCTTACCTCAGGCATTCTTGACACCATACAAAATCGCACACTTACTCTACGCCACAAACAACGCACAACTTATTAATTTACTACAAGTCAACACAGTTCACCAAAGATATTGGGATGGAATTTGGAATCTACAAATGCCGCAAGCTACATATAACACGCGGGAAGACTACGAATTTGGAGGGTTTTGAACTGGACCATGGGTTTGCCATCCATGGAAGAGGGAGAGACGTACAAGTACCAGGCTTCCAGTAAGCGCGCGTCAATGACAACGAAAACATCAAAAATGCACTCAAAAACACATACCGTGCTCGTTTTCAAAACCTCCTCAAAACACAACTCAACGCCAGAAATAAAATTAAAGCCATCAACACTTTTGCCGTCCCCACACTGACATATTCGTCGGCATAATTCCATGAACAAACACCGAACTCGAAGCACTACAACGTACAACATGCACTACAATCACGAAACACAACATGCACCCCAGTCCGCTACGGAAACACAACATGACTCTTCCCCGCAAAGAGGGAACCGAGGACTCGTCAACCTCATCACCCTACATGCAGAACAAGTACACACACTTAGGGAACACTTCCAAAGAGCACAACACTCCTTACTACACTCAACCATTGTGAAGGCTGACACACACCTCACACCCGTGGACCTCGAAAACCCTTCTCCAACACTCACCACCCCTAACACCCACACTCAGCAGCTGAGTGAATCATGGGTTCGTAAGGAACTCCATGGCAGAAATCACCACGAACTCAGCCAGCCTCATGTCGATATGGAAGCGTCGAACAGATGGCTGACGAGTGGCGAGCTGTTTGGGGAAACCAAGTCATCCTCATTCATTACAGGACCAAGTCATCCTCACACGCAACTACAAGAAACACCCATGACGATACACGACGCAAACACCCATGACGATACATGCAGGAAATGCCACACTACGCATGAGACGATCAACCACGTAATATCAGGCTGCCCCCTTCTCTCCCAAACAGATTACCTCCACCGATACAATCAGGTAGCGTCGATTGTTCATCAACAGCTAGCACACAAACACTCACTTATTAAGGACACTGTCCCGTACTACAAGTATACACCACAAAGGGTATTAGAGCCATCCTCACATAAGCTGTACTGGGATCGCCCCATTCACACCGACAAAACCATACATCACAACAGACCTGACATCACACTTGTTGATAAGGTCAACAAACAGACCTATCTCATTGATATTGCAGTGCCTATCAGCAAGAACATGCGGAAAACTCATGCAGACAAGTTGAGTAAATACACCGATCTATCACACGAGCTCCAGAAGCAGTGAGGCAGGACCAAATACGTTTTGTACCCGTCGTCCTGTCCGCCAGTGGTCTGGTGCCTCACACATTGCACCACAATCTCATCACATAGGACTTCGCAAAAACACTTAAGCAGAACTGCAGAAGGCTGTGGTACTCAACACAACACGCATAGTTAGGAAATTTATGGACACAACCACATATCCCTAATCATTCTTGCACACGTCTCTACATTTAGCAATATCTGCTTTGATCCTTGACCCGCCATATTGTTTTTGCTGGGGAACAAATTGTTTTTGAAACATACAGACATAATAATAATAATTCATTAAACCGTGAACAGTTAAGAGCTGTTAGGATACGGAATAATCTCTTTAATAGTTACTTATCACATTATATTTTTATATAAATATAAATTATAGTAACAAACATGCAAAACCTCAATACTTAACATTAAAATAAAATAAAATTTATGGTATAATGAAACAATATATAAAAAGAAAAAAAATATTTAAACAAAATCGTAATACTGAGTAAATAAATACTTTATATAATTAACACTATATAATTGCAAGCTTTTTATAAATTAATTGCAGAATATCGTTCAAACATTGTAATTAAAAATAATATTATATAGTTGTTTTTGGTTGTATGGTTCATTGTATGATTATGATGTACAGTGTGGCAGGAAAAGTTCCTGTACCCACTATTATGTATTATTACTATTATTTGTTTGAACCATATTTTTAGATGGTCATATTAATGGCGAAACTTATTTCCACATTTAAAAACATGGTTAATCCCACAGCTTGAAGACGCGGGTATCATGGAACGCGTATGTCTACAGCAGGACGAGGCACCTGCTCACTTCGGTCTTACTGTGCGCGGACTCCTTCATGAACATTTTCCAGGACGATAGATTGTTCACGGTACTCTAGCATTGCCAGCTCTATTGAAATGGCCACCACAAAGTCCTGATCTCACGATGCCTGACAATTCATTGTAGAGAGGATTAGGTGTCTGAACATCGTTATGCTACAAATGAAGAATTGCGTAACGCAGCTGAGGATGCATTCAAACCATCACACCGGACATGCTCCAATATATCAAGTAGGACGTGGCGGCATATGAACTGTGTACAGCATGATTGCGAACACACAGAAGCATTAAACACTTAACGAGTAAATTTATTCTTAAAATTCGACTACCAACTAAGGGGTACTAGAACTTTCTGGCCACACTGTACAATTGAAACGAAATTGTTGTGTATCATTACGGTGATTAATCTTAAAAAATTTGTTTCTTTTATCATAATTTAATCAACATAATTGTTTATATTTTATTATTTTTTTTTCTTTACAGGTTCATTACTTTTGGGAATATTTATAAAGACATCAAAATCAGCTTAGAAAAAAACTTTAAATTAAAAATATAAAAAAATAAAAACAAATGGCTGAAGGAAACAAAGTAACCAAAAGACGAAAGAAACGACATAAGAATGAAGAGAACAGTCAAGGAAACGAAATGAGTAATTTAGACGAAGAAGAATGTGTAGATCTTGCGAAATATTGCTCAGAGGAATCAAAAACAGGAATTTTACCAATTACAGAAAGCCGAAAACTAGTCATTAAGGAATCTGTTAGTACTGTACAGTACGGTCAGATCTCTAATACCTTTAAGTACAACATTAAGAAGGAGGTAAAATTGTACCTTTAAGATTATTTCATTATAAATGCTGTAATAGTATAATTGTAATTGTAATAAATCCATCTTACTACTTACTACTTATATAAGAGTTTACATAAATCAGGAATCTAGCATGTAAATCACCAAATTTGTAATTTATTATGATTTTATTTGTAAACTGAATGAAAAATATTTCATTTATTCTCCGCTAATAAACAATGGAGATTATAGTAACGATTCCCAACCCCAAATCGCGATAACATACACACTTTGCCAAAAATCTCGAAGCACCATGAAGGATATTTTTTAGGAGCTATTTGGATGAAGACAATTGGAACTGATTCAAATTTCATTGTGAAAACACAGATTTCTATTAAGTCAATTGTGTCTTTGCTAAAAAATAAAAATTTGAATTAATTCAAAGAAATTAATTAATTTTTTCTTCACCCACTTTCAAAGTTTCATTCAAATTGGGTGCTTTCTTCAGGTGCTTCGATTTTTTTTGTGGCAGAGAATTATTATGAAAAATGTTAAAAAGAAGAAAAATTAGTTAAAATAAGAAAAAAATATAAATTTTGGGGATATCCTACTATCGGTCCTTTTTGAAACTGAAGATAGATTCTAATACCAAATTAATAAATAAATTGAATATAATAAAAAATAAGTAACTAAATGGCTTTAAACGTAATTTATATGTTCTTTAAATAAAACGTAATAAATTTGAATAATTAATTTGACGCAAGACGTCACAGGACTTTGGATATAAAACGAGAGACGTAGCCTCGTTTGAAAATAAAATGTTACAGAGCGCAGCTGATTGCCCCGGTTTAACCCAATCAAGTCTGAGAGTGAGGCATCTCGGGAGAAGATGAAGCGAAGGGAACATCAGTCAAGGGAACAGAGAATCTATAGATCCAATGGCGAATAAAATTGAAGGTATATCCAAGTCATTGAATAAGCAAGACTGTCTTTTTGGATTGTAAGTACATTCATGATAATAATAAGTGATCACAAGAGTACTTAAAAGAAAAATAATTTCTCAAGTAAAGAATTGCGATTCGTGAAATTGTGAAAGGCTGACTATCGAAAGGCATCTACATATACATTCAAGATAGAATGTATATCAATTAATGTGAATTCTCTAGTGTGAAAATTAATTCACTTTCACCTGAAAAGAAAGTGAAATGTAAAGTTCAAGAATTGTACTTCAGTCGCTATATAGTGCTACGGAAATAATTGTATTGAAGTAAATATTGTGCTTCATTTATTATATCGTACTACAAAAGAAAGTAGTACGAATGTTTAATGTATAGTGCTTCAGTGTTTTTCAGTATACATTATTGTTGTTTTGTGCTTTAAATAAAGTCAGCAGAGTATTTCATTTGGTTATATATTTAAAACTTACACCTACTTACATTTGGTTGACGACATCTTGGTTACTTACAATAACAAGTCTCCCGGAAATCTGGATTCAATCTTCATCTGCGCACACTTGCGCACTAATGACGTTTTGGCTATCCCAACAATTATGTACTTCGATAATGTAACCCATTATTGGAGGATGTATTTAGAGTCAGATAATAGTGCTGCAAATAACCTGATAAGTAATAGAAAATATATTTTGAAAGATACTTCTTATCGTTGAGAAAGAAACAGAATAATACAAGCTTCCCATAATAATTAATCTAATTGGAACAATGTTCTTTTATAAGGCAGTGACAATTATTACGTAGTTTAGTATCAAGTCGATACTTTCAAACTGAAGAATATTATAAGATGGCAGATGTATTTCAAATCAGGGATACGTGATGTATCTAAAACATTATAGTGAAGAAGAATTTACTGCGAAGATTAGTGATAGAACTTACTCACAATTGACTAAAAGCATTATTTAATAATGCAAGGAACTGTGTGAACTTTTATTCGATGAAATATGTGATATAACTATTATAATAAAAGCATCGAAAAGTTTTAAGTCAATTGTGTCTTTGCTAAGAAAAAAAAAATACCTACATCATTAAACCCCTCTTTTACAGAAACAATTTATGTTTCTTAATGTTTTGAATATTTAATAATATCTTGAAAAATAATGGATTATTTAGGAAGTGATAGTTATTTTGTATTTTATTTTATTTCGAAATTGTTTATAGAAAATTTAGGGCATCTGCACAGTTCTGTCACCTTTTGAATGGGAAAAACAGTTTGAATGGAAATTATTTTTGAGATTTCACAGATATTGTTTTGACATTATTCAATTCAAAATTAGTTACAAAGTACTAACCATATGCAAATTACTATATTTTTTAGGAAGACAGATGTGGAAGAGAATGGAAGTTAAATTGTAAGTAAAAATTTGTAAATTTATAAATATTTAGATGTGTTGAAATACACTCATTAACAAAAAAAACGACGACCTAGAAGGAGTTGTCCGATGGAGACAAAAATTGGTGGAGAGGAAGATTATGTACAGAAACGAAAATGATTAAAATTTCAGACAAATTGAATGCTTTATTTCAGAGTTACAGAGTTACAAAGTAACGAGCTCAATAAGGTGTTGAGCCACCTCTACCCTGAATGCAAACTGCCACATGACGTGGCATAGAGTGATAAAGCTCCCTGATGGTCTCCTGCAGTTTTTCTTGCCAAATTTGTTCCAATTGTCGGGCTAAGTCATCCACATTCCCTGGTGGATGCAGTCGCCTTCACATCATATCCCAGACATGCTCGATTGGAGAGAGATCTGGGGATCGGGCCGGCCAAGGAAGTGTTTCACAAGCTGCAAGGCAGGTCATAGCAACACGTGCCGTATGTGGTCTGGCATTATCTTGCTGAAAAATAAGGCCAGGGTACTGCAAAAGGAAGGGTAGCAAAACAGGTCTCAGAATGTCGTCAACGTACCGCTGTGCTGTAAGTGTGCCGCTAATGACGACCAAAGGGTCCGGCTATCAAGGGAAATGGCACCCCAGACCATAACTCCTGGTTGAGGGCCTGTGTTGCGTGCGATAGTGAAAGCAGGATCAGCACGCTGCCCTGGGCGTCTCCAGACACCTGCGACGATCGTCAGGACACAGTTGAAAGCGGGATTCGTCGCTAAACACTATACATCCCCATTCAGCATCATTCCAACCGGATCGAGCCAAGCACCGCTGTAATCTTGCCCAACGGTGTGCAGACGTGAGTGGCAGGTGGCATAGCGGTCGGTACGAGCGTAGATGTTGCTCTCTCAGCCGTCTGTGAATGGTCATGGTAGACACTCGTGTGCGGGTCTGATGGTTGATAACGATGACTCAGGCGCTGAGACAGCTGATCTGACAATCACTCTATCCTCCCGGTCTGCTGTGGCCCTAGGTTGACCACTACCTTCATGACGCTGAAATCTGCCGTTGTCCACCCATTCCTGCCAGCATCTCCTAATCGCCGTCTCACTTCGACCCATATGACGAGCGATTCTCCGATTTGCCCAACCTGCCTCTGTCAATCCAATGATACGACCTCTTTCAAACTCTGACAGTTCCACATAATGAGCTCGAATCCTGCGGCGAGGCATTTTTTAAGTCGTTGAATGATATCCTAACTCGTAATGCAACAGAAATTTTGACCATCAGATTGAGCTTCGCTTCTTATTTACACCAGCTGAGTGCGCAGTTCCGATGCGCTGTAGCTCTCGCTATTCATTCATTCGACACCAAAGTTTAATCATTTGCATGGGCTGTCCCAACCCAATGTCTTTGCGTACGAAATTTCATTACAATCGGACAACTCCTTCTAGGTCGTCGTTTTTTTTGGTAATGAGTGTAGTTTAAAGAGTATCTGAAATTTTGAATTTTAATAATTTAGATAAACACACTATTTACAGAATAAATACCATTACTTTGTCAAGAGTAATTATAAATATAAGAGTAATTATAACTTGTTTTCTTACTCTTAAGAACAAGATCTGTATTTAATTGATATGAAACTTTATTTGCATTATCTATCTATCTATCTAGCTATCTGTCTATCTGTCAATATTGATAGATCCAGGTGAGAAGGTCCTTTTTTTTTCTTGGATGTTATTTGGATAGGCCATTCTAAAAAAAAAAAGTTTATATCAATATTCTGAACACCACTGTGTGATACATGTCTCAAGCGAAGTTTATTGAAGGTGGATTTTTGGAAATTTATTAAAAATTGTATTAAATTTGTGACTGAACAAAAAAATAGAGGAAATAGTACTTAATGTTTCTTTCCTATCAATAATTTTGCAACTTTCTATTTTATGGAAATTCGTTTCCTGGCACACATTTCGTTTGCATGTACCAATAGAATCATGTCTGGCTGCTGTGTCCTATTTGAACACTGTAGCCGACGTCAACATCGGATACCAGTATTGTGAATGTGACACGGAAATTTTGATATGTCTGAAAAAAATAATTTCTTTTGCATGATTCTAATGGAAGGCTCAAAATTAAAAAAACATTGTCACATTATGTCTGACTTCAACAGTAAAGCTGGTGTATTACGGTGTCAGGAATGTTTTCCTATCACAAATTGGGTCTCTTGATAGCCACAGAATCATGAGAGAGATAATCCGTTCATGGCTGTAGTTTATCTTCATTCGGATGGACACTTCTAGCAGCATAATCGTCTGAATCCTCAAGGAATGGTTCAGGAATTCGATAACGACTTTGTTTGTTTCAGTGGCCTGAATATTCCCCGAATTCAACAATATTCAAAATATCTGGACATTATCCTGCTAGAAGGGTCCATCCGATTGAGGATAAACTATAGCTGAAAAGGGATTAACCAGATCAGTCACAATTCTGTATTGTTCGGACTTGGCTTTATGTGTATGAGGAAACTCAATGTGTGTCAGGAAAACAGTCGCCACACAATAAAATATCCATCACTACCTTCTACTGATGACACCAAACTGAATGGGTCCATAGAATGGACCATGTTCTTTAATTCTGAGTCTTCAAGGACCAAAAGGAATCTTTATTTATCAGTCGAGGGAAAGTTTTTCCAGTCATTTATAATACGATGTTGATGTTTCTGTAAACTCAGGAGGCATGCTTTGATACCCCCATTGGTATTCAATATTGTCATTGGTTGTTATATGTCATTTGAAACATAGTACGGTTTGTGGTTGTTTTTACGAGATGATATTCTGCGTACCAATATTGAATACTGCTATAATTTATCTGAATTTGGCTTCTCGAGTACGTTGTACAATTTTTGACATCCTTCTCTTGAGCCACAAACGATTTCCCTCACTGATCACTAGAAAGTTTTTCACGATAACTCTTGAAACTTTAATTTAAGAAAAAGCCAGATTGAGGACGTTGCATCCAAAACTGCTTAACATCAACAATCACTAGCTTTTCCCTTTATGAGAATTTCTTAAGCTAATTGATGATAGAAGCCTGTTCTACTTTATTTACGTGGAGAACTATGGTCTCTTGCAATGTTATATATTTTGAAATACCTATTTTTATGAGATATGGTGTATCTAATGAAGTTGTATCTCAGTGTCTGTATCCTAAAAACATTCATTTTTTCAATTAAAGAAATATTATGGTTATCTGAGTTTCAAAAATACTCATGAAATCATACTATGTATTAACGCAATTTTAAGATTGAATAATAATTAATTTTATGAATATCTTATTTTGTTGCAGCATTAGAAGAAATTCGAAAAAGTTTAGAAGCTCAACTTCAGACGAGATACCGAAGTTTCCAAATGCCAAAATTGCCTTGGATGGAGAATAAGATTTATTCAATGGAAGACTATTATGTAGAATTAGGCTTATTAAGAAAAGATAGAAGTGGTTACATAATTGAAGAACGTATTACAATTGATGATATTTTTAAGTCAATAGGTAACAAACATCCTTACAGAATACTTGTTGATGGAAATCCAGGCTATGGAAAAACCACTCTGGCCAAATATATGGCTCATAGATGGGCCATTGACTGTCCAGAATATTTCTCAAAATTCGATTTGGTATTTGTTCTGCAAGTGAGATACTTAAGAGAAGCTTTGCTACAAGAAGTTTTAAAGACACTTAAGCTAAGGGACATTAGTACGGAAGACATTGCAGCAGCCATTGAGCTACACCCTGAGAAAAACCTGTTCATTTTAGACGGTTATGATGAAATGCCCAATTTCGAGATGGAAGAAATGATTAATTCTGTTTGGTTTCAAGAGAAATGGCCCAGATCGACAGTAGTGTTAACTTCACGACCTTCCAATACTTCAAAAATCAGCAAGATATTAGATAAGAACCTCGTAATCAAAGGTATTGTTCCAGAAAGACAGCGAGAATTTCTTCTGAAATACTTAAGGAACACTTCAGATCTTGTAATGAAAGTACAAAAACTCATTATACTTCTCGATAAGTTGGATATCAAAAAACTACTTTATTGTCCTCTGGTTCTGTTGCTGTTAGGATTGTTAATAAACGAACATCATCATCTTCCCATTCCTCAGAATCGAACAGAAATATACCAAGACATTTTGGATTTTATGATTAGACGTAGTTTGCATCGCCATAATGATACTGATGATAGTGTTGATTTGTTTGGTCGCAGAGGAGAACCTAAACCTGAACATTGCATTAAACTTTTTAAGAGTTTTGGCAAGTTTAGTTTTGAAATGCTAATTCAAAATAAGATTTCTTTTTCTGAAGAAAGCATTCTTGCTGCTTGTGAAGGTGAGGAACTAATTTTGAATTTAGGAATTTTATTTAAGAATCAAGTGATTGTCAATAATGAGGAAGTTGAATATGTGGAGGTTGTTCATAAAACATTCTTAGAATTTGCTGCCAGTTATTATTTATCGTCCCTTTATTCTGAAAGTAGTGAAAGCTTCAGATGCAGTCTTCTTAAGTACGTGCAGCAGAAGATGGACAGTCCCTTAAATCCTGTTTATATTTTTTTGATTGGATTGCTGGGGAATAACTCCCATGAATTCTTCCAGATATCCAAAAGCATAGGACTGAGAATAGATAGTATTGATAGATTCGTTTCTTTGTTGACGGAAATGAAGAATCCCTATCATTGTTTGAAGAAAAACGTGCAAGCTTTACATTGTTTCGAATCGGAAGTTAGTTTTTATAAAAGAGAAGGAAAATTCGTTTTCATAAGGCATAACATATTTTCTGAAGCCATTTTGAAACTGTTTTCAGCTGCACTGATCTCTGCTATTGAATATAACTTGGTGAGAAGTATACGTCTTGTTTTCCACTCTAAATTAGAAGGTATAAATTTTAACCGCAAAGCTAAATTTCTCACTGTTCAGGAACTTTTCCGTGATCAAAGAATACGTTGTCCAATCATAATTGACACCGAAGATCTTGTGAATTACAGTTCTGAGATAAGAGAAATTTTCAAGGTTTTGAAACCTTCAAGCATTGTATTCGGATTTCCATTTTTTTATTTGAACAACCATCGTCTTACCTCTAACTGTCCTGATTACATTACATTTTACAAAAAGGATAGCATTGAAAAAGCAAAGATGGCCTCTAAAGTTCTTACAAGATTTCTTGTAGACTTATCAGATTCTGATGAGTTCAGAATTTCTAACTTATCAGTAGTGAACGTTTTGTTCACCAGTCAGCTTATAGATGCAGTTGGAATTCTGACATTTAAGCATAAAATATCTGCACTCACTCTAGAATACGGTAGATTCGACTTCCCAGAATGGATGATTGATAAGCAAATTTGTAAATACATCCCTAGTTGGTTTCAGGGTTTGGTACGTAGTTCAGTGAAATATTTAATCTGGAACGATCGTATTCACAATGGAATGAAGGATATTTCTAATTTAGAGTTCGGTTCTCATTCTTTGCTGTCTTTCTTACCACTGATGATTAGTTCTGAATGTAGTCTAACATCTCTGAATTTAAAGGATGTGTATCTGACGAAAAAGGAATTGAACTTAATTTACACTTGCATTGAAACAACGAATAATCTAGATACTTTATCTATTTCTGAATTCAATAGATATGATTTTGTTGTTGATGTAAATCTGTTATGTAATCATGGACGCAAACATTGGAAGTTTGTTTCTTTATCTGGCGTTTGTGTAAGAGTAGCTAATGATGGAGGCATTGTATTAACTTGCATTGATAACTTTAGTTTATAATACGTAAAATATGTTATTGAATAAATTTTATCTTTGAATCTTTGTAATATTAATTTTTTTAATGAGAGACTTTACACTGTTTTTAAAATTTTATTAATTTTAAGTCCATATTTCTTCCTAATCTCCTATCTTCTATTCGTCATTAAAAGAATCACATCTTGACATCAATTAAATATATTCAATAAAATCCATTTATTTAATGTATTTAAAAATAGAAAAATTTCCGAAAGAATATCATTTTTTCTTTTTTAAGCTTATTCAAAAACTAAGCAATTTCTGGAGGTAACAAATCATTAGACATGAACATGAATACATTTACAATATATAATATTTATAAATTAACAATCTTAAATGTGAAATCATTATGACACACAAACCAATAATGACACACAATCCAATAATAGCAAGGACTGAATAGTTCAATTCTTCAAATGTTACAGTTTTTTGGGGAATCAAAATATAAATTCACCAAATCTCCTGTTAGTTTCGCAAAACTGCTAGTTACATCTACTCCTTCATTTCTATTCAAATTTTGACCCTTAATATTTCTTATCATATTTCCACAATTTTCTTAATCCTTGAGTCTTTTTCCACATACTGTGTTTTCACATTAATATTCATACAATGTCCTATTAAAGCAATCTTCTATTTCTGATTTATCTATTTGTTTATTTTTTGTATACATAATTAAACAGAAGGTTTTTGAGTGCAATAAGCAAAAAACTTTTGAACCAAAAAATTAAAATTTGGGGGGGGGGGGGATAGGGGGCTTTGCTGTGCACTGAGAGCCGCCCAGTGACAGGCAACAGACATCATTAGATATGCCTCTCCATGAGTGGCATCGGTCAAAATTTTATTACCAAAATAACAGTAATGCATCCATTGCACTACTGTTATTCCGAACAATGAAAGGCCCACGGAAAGGTCCTATGACTATTATCAAGTTGCGAAACATGATCTCGCGTTTTGAAAATACCAGATCTTTACAGTGCAACCAAGACGCGGATGCAAAATTGTATCAAATGACGAAGTTGAAACTGTCGTAGTGGAAGCGAATGCTGCACAAGGAACTAGCAGTGCTCGGGCAGTATCAAGGCAACTGGATATGCCATATTGAACTGTATTGAAATGCATGCGCAAAGTGCTGAAGTTTTACCCTACAATAAAAATTTCCCTACATCGTCGAATAACTGGTTCAAGGCGATGCGGAAATACGCCTCCATTTCTCTCGCCGGTTCCTAGCTCCGATGGAAATGGATGATACATGGCCTTGATATATCGAGTGATGAGGCGCATTTGTTATCTCTGCTGCACTGTTATTACACACAAATGTCGGATTTTGGCTACTGATAACTCTCATACTATTGAGATGCCGTTGCATCCACTGAAGGTCACAGTGTGGTGTGCCTTGTAACACCTTGCCGTGGTTCGTGGGCATACAGTAAGGAGAGGGTTAGGATAAGGAGAACTAGCGCAGTGGAATATCTTGATAAGACAAGACGAAGCAGCCGGGCCCACTTTTACTTCGTTTATAGAAATGGGAAATAAAGAAAAGATTCGGGGAGAAGAATCGGTCTGTGAAGCTTGGGGGAGGGATGGGGGACTGTTTTGTAAACAAAGCCGCAAGGGCTGATGACGGTACCACGCAGTCTAGCTGGGTCGGAGGAGTGGTATCGATGGGGGGTCTACGAGACCGGCATGAGACATCCACCACTTAAGAAGAGCTCGTCCCTCAACGTTTGCCAGTGCAAGGGTCAATAAACAAATTACAAATTGTCAATAAACAAATTAGGATTATAGCTAATGAGTAATACAGATAAATAGCTTAGAAAATAAAAGAGATTTAATAAAGAACAATATATATATATATTTACAGGTAGATGAGTGTAATGAGGGTATATATTATGCCGGGGTTTCAAACGAAG
>JAFIDM010000179.1:17257325-17276459 GCA_023159025.1 Thereuonema tuberculata
TAATTTTACCTGAAGAAGAATGTTCGAGAAGATGCATTCGAAATATCATATATGGATTTTGAAGTATTTGGATTTTAGAGACAATTATCTTGCATAATATTTTTTTCCTTTTTTTCTGAACTGTTAAATTGAAATTAATAAAAATATAGAATTAGAAATGTTGATAAGCTACAGATAAAACTTCAGATTAATAATAACAAAAGATATTTTTACTAAGCATTTTAAATCTTATGTTTCCATTTAAATATTTTTCTTCAATGTTTGCTCATTAATCTGTTTGTATGCTATAATATTATACAAAGACAATATATATATATATATATATATATATATATATATATATATATATATATATATATATCTGATGGCCAAACTTGAAGCCCAGCCTTCGAGTTTAGCAATGCAAAATTTAGTTTTTCAAAATTGTAGTTTCTAAATTTCTCACTAGATACCGCTGATGACGTGAGGATAAAAATTGGTCGTTATCCTCACAGAAACAGTATTCTGAATTTTGTATTGGGATTTTCAAATTTCAGATTGCTGTCCGGCTACATATATATATATATATATATATATGTAGATAGATAGATAGATAGATATCGACAGTTTAGAGATACAAGTTTTTTAAAGTTAATCGAAGTTAAACGATAAACTTCAGTGATATGTTCTACAAAGAAAAATCAGTTAAAAAATGTTTAATAAACACAGCAAAGTATGGGTTCGAGTTTATTGCCATTATTACCAATTATTACTAATTTAGATTCTTACAAATTCTTACTAATGAGTGGTTTAATGCACTCATAATACAATGTGAAACCTATGTGTTCGGTAATGATATGTGTAAAGTATTATTTCTAATTTAAAGCAGCAGTGGAAATGGTACCTCCAGAAACTAAACTAAAAAAGCAAAATACACATTAAAAATAAAGTAAAGGAAATTCTTGTGCTGCCCTCCGGCAGCCTCTAAGAATTTTCGATGCGCATAATAAACAAAGAAATAAGCGCCTAAAATATGTAAACACATTAAAAGGGTGAGACCGTGTTCACAAGTAACATCCCAAAACAGCTGTTTCTCGCTATTTCTCGCTGTTTCTCGCTGTTTTAGCTGTTTCTCGCTAAATTGGCTAAATTGGAGGGCAGCACAAGAATTTCCTTTACTTTATTTTTAATGTGTATTTTGCTTTTTTAGTTTAGTTTCTGGAGGTACCATTTCCACTGCTGCTTTAAATTATTACCACCTCTGTATTGAGACCAAGGTGTTCACAGTAACTACTCCCAACTGATGATCGCCAATTTAGCGAGAAACAGCTGTTTTGGGATGTTACTTGTGAACACGGTCTCACCCTTTTAATGTATTATTTCTAATGTTCCACACATTACAGAGAAAAAAGATTTTAATGCAGATGAGAATGAACGTAGCAGTGCACAAACAGATAACAACTGATACAGAATAAATATTCAGCGAAGCCTGCACTAATATGAGGAATCGAAGTGAGGTGTTACCACCTGCCATAATACAGTTCTGGAAGAATGTCAAGCATTTTAAGGGTTAGGCCTAATGAAAACTGAGAACACTTTGTGGATAACAAGACATTGTTGGAGACATTAAAACTACAAATACCGTAATAGATTAAAAAAAAAAAAAAACAGGCGGAAAATCATTATGATTTAAATAATATCGAGTACATTCAAAATAGGATTAAAAAAACTATTTCAATAAAACCAAAACAAATAAAAAATAGGATTAAAAAAAATAACATTTTGTAATTCACTTTACATTGTTTTTGACTCATGTTTCCTTTCCCTTCCCTCATCAATAATGAATATATTCAACCTCTTTGAATCTCAGATTGTTTATTTATTTCCGATCGTTGTTTATTTGTAATTTGAAAATGGCAATTGCAACTACAATTGCCGAAACGTTGCAATAATTTAAATTTATTTCTTATTTAACCAAAGCTTGTGTGGTTTTTTTATTATCTGAATGGATTTTTACGTCTCACACTTTAAATCTATTAGACAATCTATATTAATAAAATCTTTTATTTCTCAGTCTGTCCTGAGCAATTGTTCATTTCCTGTGAAAAAATTACTACAATGAAACGTTCGCGACGTGAATCGAACCTGTAACCTTTTGATCCGAAGTCAGACGTCTTATCCATTAAGCCACGGGGACTACATTCAAATTATTGTTTCTTATCACCCCCTTTGTGTGTGTGGGTGGCGCAATGAGAGAAGAGAAAAAAGAAAATAACTCATTAATTTTTAGCCTACTAGATTAAAATTTTAATTCCAATGTTCATTCAAAAAGGAATAAAATATCACTTTTTGTCATAACCGCTTGGAATCGATTCTTCTTGGATTATCTCATACTTACCAGGGGAAGACAGGGTTGTGGCCTAGTTGGAACTAAAATATTGTTCTTCACAATAGCGCTACTTATCAACCTGGTGTCGACCATTGAACCTAATGCAGGGCGCACACGATGCAACTTTTGGCCGAATTGCATGTGCAACTTTTGGCCTAGAGCGTTTTTTGAGCTGCTTGAGCAAAGTTGCAACCGGAGTTGCATGCAGAAAAACTGCAAAGGCGAGGATTTCTGTCGAGTGCAACTCTGAAAGCTGCATGGAAATTACCCAATCACAGTGCAGCGTTGGAACACGTCAGTCGTGATGTCACGCCCAGGGGGAAACATGGCGTCTAAAACAGATTTCCGTCGCTTCAGATGGGTGCATAGCGAATACACAATGAATGTCAGAGTATTGCGAGTTTCTTTCACACATAAATACAGTTTATACCGCAAAACTGCATAGTGTGCGCCCTGCTTTAATCATTGTTGTGGACAATAGCGCCACATATGCACCTGATGGTGACAATGGAAACTATACAAATATTACTGTGCAATAATTGGAAATAAAATATTGTTGTGCATAACAGCGCCATAAAGCAACCTGGTGGCGACAATTGGAACTAAACTACTGTGCATAATAGCGTTACAAATGCACCTGATGGCGATAATGGCAACTACACAAATATTATTGTTGAACAATTGGAACTAAAACATTGTTGTGCATAGTAGCGTTACATATGGACTTGATGGCGACAATGGAAACTACACAAATATTGTTGTTGAACAATTGGAACTAAAACATTGTTGTGCATAATAGCGCATAGATTAATCTGATGGCGCCAATTCGAACTAAAATATTGTTGTACATAACATCAACGAGGTTTTCGGGATAGATAAAGATTTGTAATGATCATATGATTTTTTTTACATACTGGAGAAGATTTGAAGTGATAGGGTTATGACATTAAAAAATTCGGATAACCTGGAAATATGGGTGTACACGGGAGGGCGGTGACTGGATAGGCAAACATGGTTCAAAGATACTTCTACAAGGGTTTCGGGTAGATATGGATTTGTAATGAGATCAGACCTTTTGAGTACTTTTTATTTTTATATTTTTTTACCAACCGGGAAGTTTCGAAATGATCTCGCAACTGCAATTTCTTTATCGTCCACATCAGGATATTTGTTTTTTGTAATCCGAGCGAAGATGATATCTTTTTACTAGTATTTTATAAATTCTTTCTTTACAGATTCACCTCCTTTGGGGAATGTTCATGTTGATATAAAATCACCACAGAAAGTTTGAATTAAAGAAAAAAAATGGCAGAAGGAAACGAAGTAACCAAAAGACGAAAGAAAAAGCATAAGGATAGAGAGAACAGTAAAGGAAACGAAATGAGTAATTTAGACGAAGAAGAATGTGTAGATCTTGCGAAATATTGCTCAGAGGAATCAAAACCAGGAATTGTACCAATTACAGAAAGCCGAAAACTACTCATTAAGGAATCTGTTAGTACTGTACAGTACGGTCAGATCTCTAATACCTTCAAGTACAACATTAAAATGGATAAGGAGGTAAAATTGCACCTTACAGATTATTTCATTATAATTTCTATCGTAATAGTATTACGATTATAATGAATCCATTTTACAGCTTTCATGAAACTAGTTATATAATCTTACGAATCTCACATGATTTAACTACAATTCACTAAATGTACCATTAATTTTGATTTTATTTGTATAGGGAATGAAAATAATTCGTTTGTTCTCTAATGAAGACCAGTGTTTTCAAACAATAACAAAAAATTAAATACAAATAGTAATGTTTATAGTTAAACAAAATCCAAAATGGACTATCTAGTTGTAAGCGGTAAAAATCTCAGTTAATTTATATTTTCATATATCGTGAGTTTACAACACAATGTATTTCAGATACATTTTTGTCTTTTTATTAGAAGTTTGTATTAAGAAATTTAAGACATCAGCACAGTGCTGCCACCTATTGACTGTGAAACAACTTATTGTTTACTTGTGACATTTCCAATTATTTAGAAATTAAAATGTCACTATTAATGTGCGCTTGAATGGTTAAAATAAAAGATGCCGACGCACCTATCATAAAATCGTTATTATCATAACGCACCTATCAAACAAACATGATTAATAAAACGACTAGTTTCGATTCACATAGATGATTAGAACCTTTGTCTAGTTAATTCGTAAGAATGAGACATGCCTACATATAGCAAACGTTACTAAAGCCATTAAGAAAGTACCGTTAAGCATATGCGTCAATTGGTTGAGCTTGGACTGAAGTGGATTGGTGCATTCAGGACATTGCCGATTCCGGTGGGAGGGGAAGGACAACAGTGTAACTGAGCGTGAGGAAAGGAATAAAAAAATTATAATATGTTATTTCTTTTTTCCTCTCCTTTCCCTCTTTCTCTTTTTTATTACTATTTTTCTTTTTTCGTTTTTTTTTTCGGAAGCCATATTGCTCCATGTTCTGAACAGAAAGCATTGGTTATAGCAGAATGGATCAGTGAGAATAAAAAAGGATTCTTTGCATTTGTGTATCAAATTATTTCTCTCTTTGCAAATAATAATAAGCCCGTGCAAAATCAATACCATGCCCCTGCTCTTGAGTGTGAACAACAGTGTTATAGTTATAGTTTCTATTTTTTATGGCATATTTATGCTATGTGTATCGAAGGGACAACATTTGTCTCGTTTCCCCAACATATCTGCAGGAAAATTCGTTTGAGCAAGAAATAGCATAAACGACTCCTTTCTGAGAAAAAGGGTTGTTTTTCTTTAAGGAATTGTTAATCGCAAGGATATTATTACTGGGAGCTGTGAGGAAAATATGGAAGGGATGTAAAATTTTGTTAAGGGCTTGGAAGATGGAATGGAAACGTATTTGTTGTTAACCTTGGCTATGGAATGATCATTCATGTAATGAGCTCTTATAGAAAGAGCGATGTGTTTGAAAGAGCAATTACAAGTTCTTCTCATTGGATGTCGACGCCTTGTTTACATCTATTTCTGTCGACCTAGTGTTTAAAGCATTGACCCATTCACAAAGTAAATCTGTTTGTAATTTTTCTAATTTTCATTTAAGCAACGAACTCTTTCCATTCATTGAAACACTTTTCAAAATGCAATTTTTCAGTTTTAATATCAAAATCTACAAACAAAGTAAGGAATTATTCATGGGTCTAGCCGCATCTGCTATTCTCGCCGAAATTTCAATGACATTCACTGAGGATGTAGCGTTTTCTATGGACGACAGCATTGGTTTTCACATTCCTCTGTACAGCAGATATGTGGATGATCTGTTGTTTTACTGTGAGCAACGTGTCAAGATGACAGTTATAGTTAGAATTTCTATTTTTTATGGCATATTTATGCTGTGTGAGTCGACGGGACAACATTTGGCTTGCTTCCCCAACATATCTGCAGGAAAATTCGTTTGAGCAAGGAATTTTCTGAGAAAAAGGATCGTTTTTCTTTAAGGAATTGTTAATCGCAAAGATATTATTACTGGGAGTTGTGAAGGAAATATGGAAGGGACATAATATGTTGTTAAGGGTAAATAATGGTATTTACAAAGAAAGTAATAATTTGATATGTAAATGTAAAGAATCGTTTTTTTATTCTCACTGATCCATTCTGCTATAACCAATGCCTTTCTGTTCAGCATATGGAGCAATACGGCTTCCGAAAAAAAATAAAAAAAGAAAAATAGTAATAAAAAAGAGAAACAGAGAAAGGAGGGGAAAAAAGAGATAAAATATTATTATTTTTTTATCCCTTTCTTCACGCTCGGTTACACTGTTGCCCTTGCCCTCCCACAGGAATCGGCAATATCCAGAATGCACCAATCCACTTCAATCCAAGCTCAACCAATTGACTCATATGCTTCATGCCACTTTTTTAATGGCTTTAGTAACGTTTGCTATATGTAGGCATGTCTTACGAATTAACTTGACAAAGGTTCTAATCATCTATGTGAACTGAAACTAGTCGTTTTATTATTCATGTTTTTTAACGTTTTTATGGAAGGTTCTTCGGCGTCCTTTATTTAGAAATTACATAATGTAAAATTAGATATAATAATAATAATCCTTTCATTCCATTTTTCAGAAAGAAAGAAGCAGAAGAGAGCAAAAGATAAATTGTAAGTAAAAATTTGTAAATTTGTAGATATTGAGATATATTTTTATTGAAGCATTTTAACTAGAATCTGAAATTTTGAATTTAATTATTTCGATGAAAAGTATTTAATTACAGTATAACTTTATGTTGAAAAATTATTTATACTGTTCGAATTATCATTACAGTGATACACTGGTACCTTTAAAAAGGGCTCTGTATTTAATAGATAAGAAACGTTATTTGCATATCTATCTATCTATCTATCTATCTATCTATCTATCTATCTATCTATCTATCTATCTATCTAAATGTCAACATTCTGTAAGATCGTAGTATCTGTCTTTCTAAGAAGAAAGTTTATATGAACATGTGGTCATGAAGGAAGTGGACAGAAGGAAAATATTTATATTTGAGAATATAAATATTTCTGCTATTGGCAAAATAAAATCTAAAGTTTGGAATTGTAATTATCAATAAGTTTTTTTTTAAATGACCCAATTACTGAAATCTCAGTAATTTCAATGCGATCTTAGCCTAGGGTACACCTAGCCTTATTTTGAAGCATTTAACCTCCAATATATATTTTACACCTGGTACACCTGTTTAATAACTTGTTAAGTCATCTTTGGTTTTTAGGTTAGCCTAAATTCATCTCTGCTTGGAGTCAGAAAAAAAAAACACAGTTTTAAGAAACATTTTCTTTACCGAATTTTTGGCCATTTTTGGATACACCTCGATACGTCAAAACATGAATTCTGAAACTTGCTGAAAAGCGTTGTGCAAGAATGATGTATACATGATGGTGAGGAATCGTCCAGAGAGAAACAGCCTTTCTACTTTATTCCAAAGATCAATATGTACAGAGGAATCCACGACCAATAAATCAACAAAATTCATAGCTTTGTTTTTTGGGCCATTTCATAGTAATTCCAGCCTTGTGATAAGATCCATTCTTCTGCTGAAGGGTCCCATCTGAGTAAAGACAATCTGTAGCCACAAAAGAATGAAGTTGTTTAGCGATAAAGTTCAAATAACATTTGTTGGTCACACACCATTCTATAGTAATGATGAGATCGACTGTATACCTGAAATACATTCTTTTACCATCTTCACCAGCAGCTTGTACTCTTCACATCAGATAGAACGGGTCTATGGACTCATATTGTTTAATTCTGAATCAAAGATGAGCATGAAGCAAAAGGAATCATGATTTGTCAGTCATCAATAGTCCAATGATTGTATCCATGTCAGCATTAACAAATTTTTTATCCTATCTAACCAAAGGCTTAAAAAGCAAATTTGATTATGAACCAAGATGAATATGGAGATGATATATTCTTTATACCAAGGCTGAATGCTGATGCCATTTGCCTGGTTGTGGTCCGTCCCTTGGCTTGCACAATTCTTGCACTCCTCATCGCAAAGGGGATATTAATAGGGGTTGTAATCTCCCTTTGCATCCGAAAATGGCAGAAATGTACATTTTTAGATCTTTTTTAAGGTTGAACAAAAAAGACTATTGTAAAATCTCCAATTTCAAATTCCTAGGTTCGTTTATCATGGCCTCTGGAAGCTTTTCTATTGTTCTAAACTATCGGTACCTTCGAAATTGTGAATGCCTGAATTGTGCATGGTAGCAGCTTCCTAAATGCTCAATACATGATGTCTATCATCAATTGTTATGCCACTTTTTATCACTTAATTTTCCAATTAAGGCAGTTTTCAAGTTTAATTAATTATGTCTCCTTATTTCTTCATAAAACTACGGATACTTGAAATTTGACATTTTGGAATGTACCATATGATATAGCTAATTCAAGGCTATCTCATTTAATATAGAATAAATAAACAAATACGTTGCCTGAAACGAATAAATAAAGGTCAAGATGTTCCGTTTATCTTAGATACAGACATGATATACCTTCTTCTTATACCTTCTATTGATTACGAATTTTGAAATCTGTCCAATAACTAATTAATGTATTAATCTTATTTTGTTACAGCATTAGAAGAAATTCGAAAAAGTTTAGAAGCTCAACTTCAGACGAGATACCGAAGTTTCCAAATGCCAAAATTGCCTTGGATGGAGAATAAGATTTATTCCATGGAAGACTATTATGTAGAATTAGGCTTATTAAGAAAAGATAGAAGTGGTTACATAATTGAAGAACGTATTACAATTGATGATATTTTTAAGTCGATAAGTAATAAACATCCTTATAGAATACTTGTAGAAGGAAATCCAGGCTATGGAAAAACTACTCTGGCCAAGTACTTGGCTCATAGATGGGCCATTGACTGTCCAGAATATTTCTCAAAATTTGATTTGGTATTTGTTCTGCAAGTAAGATACTTAAGAGAAGATTTGCTAGAAGAAATTTTAAGGACACTAAAGCTAGGGGACATTAGTAACGAAGATATTGCAGCAGCCATTGAGCTACACCCTGAGAAAAATCTCTTCATTTTAGACGGTTATGATGAAATGCCCAATTTCAAGATTCAGGAAATGATTAATTCTGTTTGGTTTCAAGAGAAATGGCCCAGATCAACAGTAGTTTTAACTTCACGACCTTCCAACACAGCAGAAATCAGCAAGATATTAGATAAGAACCTAATAATCAAAGGTATTGTTCCAGAAAAACAGCGAGAATTTCTTTTGAAATACTTAAGGAACACTTCAGATCCTGTAATGAAAGTAGAAAAACTCATTAAACTTTTAGATAAGTTGGATAATGAAGAACTACTTTTTTGTCCTCTGGTTCTGTTGCTGTTAGGATTGTTAATAAACGAACAACATAATCTTCCCATTCCTCAGAATCGAACAGAAATATACCAAGACATTTTAGATTTTATGATTAGACGTAGTTTGCATCGCAATAATGATACTGATGACAGTGTTGATTTGTTTGGTCGTAGAGGAGAACCGAAACCTGAACATTGTATTAAACTTTTTAAGAGTTTTGGCAAGTTTAGTTTTGAAATGCTAATTGAAAATAAGATTTCTTTTTCTGAAGAAAGTATTCTTGCTGCTTGTGATGGTAACGATCTAATTCTGAATTTAGGAATTTTATTTAAGAATCAGATGATTGTCAATAATGAGGAAGTTGAATATGTGGAGGTTGTTCACAAAACATTCTTAGAATTTGCTGCCAGTTATTATTTATTCTCACTTTATTCTGAAAATACTCAAAAGTTTAGATTTAACCTTCGTCGGTATCGACTGAAACATTTTGAGTCATTAAATCCTGTTTATATCTTTTTGATTGGATTGCTGGGAAATAACTCCAACGAATTCTTCCAAGTATTCAAGAGTTCACGATTTTTAATAAATGATTTAGATACATTAGTTTCTTTGTTGACTGAAATGAAGAATCCTTATCATTGTTTGAAGAAAAACGTGGAAGCTTTAGACATTTTCACTCTGATTTTTGATGTGTTTAAAAGAGAAGGAGAATTTGTTATCAAGTTGTATGATATGTTTTCTGAAACCTTTTTGAAAGTCTATTCAGCAGCGCTGAGCTTCGCTATTGAATGTAAATTAGTGAAAGTTATATATCTCGAGTTCCAAGCTAAAGGTCGCCGACAAGGTACAGCTGTCACTGTTCAGGAACTTTTCGGGGATCAAAGAGTACTTTGTCCTATCAGAATTTACACCGAACGAGTTTTGAATTACACTTCTGAGATAATGGAAGTTTTGAATATTTTGCAACCTACAAATATTATATTTGAATGTTCTTGTTTAATTTCCTCCAAACAGCTTCCTCTGTCAGATAATCATTCTGATGTCAGAGAAACTTATAATTTCGATTATCAAAAGACTAAAGTTGAAAAAGCAAAAATATGCTCTAAAGTTATTACAAGATTTCTTGTAGGCTTAGCAGATTCTAGTAAATTCAGAATTTCTAACTTATCATTATTTTCCATTTTGTTCACCAGTCATCTTATAGATGCAGTTGGAATTCTGATATTTAAGCATAAAATATCTGCACTCACTCTAGAATATGGAAGATTCTATTTCCCAGAATGGATGGTTGATCAAAAAATATGCAAATATATCCCAAGATGGTTTCAGTGTTTTGTAGGTAGTTCAATGATAGATTTAATCTGGAACGGTCGTGTTCAGAATGGTATGAAGTATATTTCTAATTTAGAGTTTGGTTCTTATTCGTTGCTGTCTCTGTTTCCACTGATGATTAGTTCTGAGTGTAGTCTAACATCTCTGAACTTGTTGTGTGTGTATCTGACGCAAAAAGAATTGAACTTAATTTATGCCTGCATTCAAACAACGAATAATCTAGATACTTTATCTATTTCTGAATTAATGAGATATGATTTTATTGTTGATGTAAATCTGTTATGTAATCATGGACGCAAACATTGGAAGTCTGTCTCTTTATCTGGCGTTAGTGTAATGTTACCTAATGATTCAGCCATTGTAACAAATTGCATTGAAAGCCTTAATTTAAAGGAAGTGAAATATGTTCATGAATGAAATTTTGTATTTAGTCTTTGTAATAATTAATTTTTTAAAATAAAAGCGTTACTCTGTTTTAAAAAAAAGAGAGTAGTTTTATTTTGACTTAATGTGTTAGCTTCATACATTCATTCTGCTTTAATGTTTGTCATCCGTTACACATCATTCGCTCCGAAAATTAATTGGAATTAATTCAGGTTAGAGTCTAATTTTCAAAAATTAAAAAATAATAAATTATTGATGAGTAGAGTAAATATTGAAAAGAAAAGCTTAAGAATTAATTGGTTTTCTTATGCGCGTGGGTGTGCAACGTGGCATGCAGAATACGTTCAAAATCCATAAACTCATAAAATCAAAATTTTTATGCTATTCCCCATCAACGTCATGAAGTCTCATTTTCAGTGAATGTGTGGACAGGAATTGTAGGAGACCATTTATTAGGATGCTTTGTTCTTCCGAACTCACTAACCGGTGAGGCTTTTCGTTATTTCTTATAAAATGGTCTTCTGGCTTATCGTTATTTCTTATAAAATGGTCTTCTGCCTTATTGTTATTTCTTATAAAATGGTCTTCTGGCTTATTGTTATTTCTCATAAAATGGTCTTCTGGCTTATCGTTATTTCTTATAAAATGGTCTTCTGGCTTATCGTTATTTCTTATAAAATGGTCTTCTGGCTTATCGTTATTTCTTATAAAATGGTCTTCTGACTTGTTGTTATTTCTTATAAAATGGTCTTCTGGCTTGTTGTTATTTCTTATAAAATGGTCTTCTGGCTTATTGTTATTTCTTATAAAATGGTCTTCTGGCTTATCGTTATTTCTTATAAAATGGTCTTCTGGCTTGTTGTTATTTCTTATAAAATGGTCTTCAGGCTTATTGTTATTTCTTATAAAATGGTCTTCTGGCTTATCGTTATTTCTTATAAAATGGTCTTCTGGCTTATTGTTATTTCTTATGAAATGGTCTTCTGGCTTATTGTTATTTCTTATAAAATGGTCTTCTGGCTTATCGTTATTTCTTATAAAATGGTCTTCTGCCAAACGCCGCCATTCTATTCCACAAGTGATTTTATGAATTTTGATATATTACATGTTCAATTAACTCTTTGGTCCCTACAGTCACCAAACCTTTTTTTTCTAAAAAATATGCAAATTATGATTTAAAAATGTCATCATTCCATTCACACGTGATTTCAAGAAGTTTGATATATCACATTGTCACTTAACCCTTTCGCACAAATAACCCTACGGTCACCTAACCGTAGGTTAATTTCTTTAAATTATGCATATTAAGAATAAAAACATCTTCAATCCTTTGTTCACATCTTACACCCTTCATTCACCTGACCTTTGAAGATATGCAAATTGTGGGCAATATCTCCCTAAATTGATGGGCTGAAAGGCCCCGATTATTAATAACGAGATTCATCTAAAGTTTAGCGCAAAGCCTATTTAGTGTCAATACTTCAGATAAGAGTATTAATTTTGATCTCCAGATCTTCCATCCCAAAGAAATGATCCCCAAAATCCCTTGCTAAAGAAATCATAGTTATTTCTTTAAAATTTGTTACAGTGCTTATTTATTGTCTAACTTTAAATATGAACGCGATTATTTTGATCTGTTGACCCTGTATCTCCAGCCATTTAAAAAAAAAATAATGAAGACTGAATGACTTCCTGTTCACGACTAAACTGCTTTTTCTTAGAATTTTTTAAGTTGGTTATTTAAGATCCAACTCCAAAATTGAGAATGATTATTTTGAAATTTCATTCATTGGAATTTTTATTCTATCTCTAATCTCTCCATATACAGTCACTATGCAACAAGTGCTTGAGAGTATATATAATTAAACAATAATTATGTAATAATCAGAAATTATTGAAGTACAGTAGATAATCTCTTATCCGTTGAGCTAAGGACCGAACTCTATGCCAGTTGGCCAAATGGCCGGTTAAGCCGAAAATACATTTATTTTACTTTTAACTGAAATAAAGTTCTTCTACTCTTTAATTAGATAAAAAAAGGTCAATAACAGAGAGACAAAGATTATTTAATTTTACAAAATAAAATTTATATACAGTATACACTCATATATTTGTTGTCACAACACATATGACAATAATGAAAAACAAAACTTTCGTTCTTCTTAGATATAAGTTTATGAAACAAACACACCCATTTGCTAAAGTAATAAAAGAAAACTGTATAGTACTGTATAGTTAAGGAAAAACAATAACTCTGTGATTGTTTTCTGCTTCTTATTTTGCTTTTTTTTTTAAAACGAAGTCACGCCACTTTTTCATGAACATTACGTCGATTCCAGACTCTTCTCGCTGTTGTTCTATGTACCGCACTGCCAGCTGTAATCCTTCCATTGCGTTTAAAGACAGTATGTTTCCTTTTACGAACTCATTTTCAGAAACAAACAAATACACTCGCGAAAAAGTCTTCACTGGCATAAATTAGCCATTAGACTGATTGATACAGTAAAACAATCAGTTCAAAACTAACAAGCGGTGATTGTCCGTGGGGAGCGCGGAAACAGCGCGAGTCACAGTTCAGCAGTTGGGCAACTGGTTAAACCGATGGCCTGTTGTTGTTGAACTTCACATGCCTACAGTATGACTACTGTTTACTGCCTTATAATGAAAGTTTGTTTGTAAAAATTATTTTAATGAATTTCTTGTTATGTTTTGTTTTTGGTTTACTCGGTCTATATTACACGAACGTAAGTGTAATATGGACCACCGACACGAAAATAAAAAAAATAAATATTTCCTGCAATTATTAATAGTTACCAGAGTACTTTACCACGTTTGAACTATGTAGCTATACAATTGTTATGAGCAGCCAACAAATTAAATTTTATGTTAATAATTTAAGGTTTATGAGCATTCTTGCTTAGGGGGTCCATAATACACGGATCTCCCCTAATTGTTTTTGATGAATGTCTGAGTGGAGATCAAAAGAAAGACAGATATATTTTAAGTTGAACCTAAAATAAAATAAGCAATGTACTAAAGGAAAAGGGTCCTGTTCAGTCGTTTACCGTGACTTGTATCGAAGCATTCAAAGAAATTGAGAAAAATATTGAAATAGGGAAATTTCTCAGGCTCAGTAAAAGAACATTTTTTACGAAAACTATAAAAATATAGAAAATACCAACAGAAATCTTAATCCGGCAAAACATGGTAGATACTATATTGAACTAGCATGATCTAGTTAAATAAAATTATATCACAGTAATTTAAAGCTGTGACAGTGATTGGGGTCGTCCATTAATTACGTGAGGTCAAAAGGGGGAGGGGGGAGTCCGGCAAAATCTCACCAAATCTCACCAAGGGGGGGGAGGGGTTAATGAAAATCTCACGTAAACTTTTTCATTCAGAGAAAATATATATTAAAGCAAGATTTCTTTTTTTTTTTTTTTTTTGGTTGTTAAAGCAAGATTTTCTTTTTTTTTTGGTTGTTAGAGGGAGATTTCGTCAAATTTTCACCAAATCTCACAAAATCTCACCATGGGGGAGGGGGGGGGTCCAAATTTTTGAAAAAACACCCACGTAATTAATGGACGGCCCCATATGCAATGGTAAGAAACTATATATTATTGTTTACAATCTTGAAGTCAGAATATCTCCAAAAGTTTAAATTCTTTTTGTTGGTGTGTTGTCAAAATATGGTTTTAGAAAAGCTAAGATGGAATAATTTGTGAGAAGGCAATAGATAATATTACTTTACTATGGAATCCATTTACAAGAATCAGAAGAAAGAAAAAAAAACAAAAAAAACAAAACAAAACAAAACAAAACCGCACGGCTTTATGCGGCAACTGCCAATAATATCTACGCAATCATTGTTATTTCTAACCTACCCTCACTCAATCAGTTATTTACTTTAAATAGATGATTGCCACAACTTAATTATTCATCATTCTTTCATGGCGATCTGCTGCCAATGGTAAATAAATCAGTCAAATTGTTTACGGTGCAAACATATTTCACATTAATGTCGTTTATGGTGATCAGATCTCTTACGAAACGATGACGGATTGCAACATATCTGGTACGATTTTTGGTCTATGACCTTCTTTGCATGTAACAAAGCTGCTTGATTACAATAATATGTTGTAGCTGATTTATTATTTATACCAAGTTCTTTTAGAGTATCAAGATCGCGTGAACGTGTAGCTAGAGTAACGTATTCAGCTTCCGTAGTACTAAGTGCTACTGTGGTTTGTTTAATATATCTTCAAATAATCGGAAGTTTCCTATGGTAATTAATGTCTAACAGATGGAAGTTGACGATCCCGTATTTCGTGATTTCACGTAATTTACGCGAGAATAGTCTCTATCCATGTCTTCTCACAAAATATTGAAACATTTAAATGAATTATAATACGGGGAAATGCATGAGACTTTTACTACATTTTAATACGGTTTTAATAAATGGAAATCAGTCAATAAACAAACAATAAATTCATTATGTAGCATTTTCCTAGTGACAGACATTAAAAATACTAAATTTCCTGAGACCTGCTGAAGAGGCTAATGGCGAAATCTCGAGAATTTCGTAATTCTCGCGCAAACGTGATCGTCAAAATAAATCTGTTAGACAGTACTTAACCTGTGAAATTTTATCTGTCATTTGAATTATTAAAGGAATTTGCTTGTACTGTACACATTAGAAGATCTAAGAGATCTAAGAGATTTATATATATATATATAAAGCTTTTTCAAATAGTCCCCGTGAATACCAAAAGATTAATATCAAATAAAAATACTCTCTTCCACACATGACATTAGTATTTAAAAATTTATTAAAAATACTAAATGTAAGAGACAAATTTTCAGGAAGTATTCATCTTCCTTTTTCAAATCAATAATAGAAATAAATAATTTTTTTTCAAGAAAAAAAGAAACACAATTAAATTGAAGAAAAATATTAGAAAGTTGTATTATAAAAAACTCAAAAGAAAAAAATTTCAATAGATATGAAGGAGCATTAGTAAACATTAATACCGTTGTTCTCATTAAAGATTACTTACATTTTGATACCCCAAAAGTAGCTAATATTGTATAGCTAAATTATTAACAATTCTTTTGAATGATTATTATTAAGAAATTATGGTTAATAATTGTCTCCATTTGATACTAAATTTATAATTGTAAACAACAATTAAATTTGTTGTATATCTATGTTTCTTATTTATTTTGTTATGCAATTTGTAACAACAATGGTTTCTTCTTCTTTCGCTTCTTTCTTCTCCAAACGGGCCCTAGGGTCTACCCAGCCCTCTATAGAATGGGTACCGGGTTTCTTTCCCGGGAGTTAAAGGCGGGCGAGCGACGGGCCGACCCCCCGTCCTTAACTTTGTCCCATAGGTTCTGAACACTGGAGCCTACCCTCCAGCAGCATTGCGCGATCCTACAGTTTCTTATTGAAGTAAAAAAAAAATTAAAAAAAATAATAAACTGATATTAATACTTTTTGTATTCACGGGGACTATTTAAAAAAGCAAAACGAATTACGTTTATTTTCAGATCATAATATCTACTGAATATAAACAGTAAAAAGTTTTCATTTTTTCTTAAAAAAAAAAAAGGTTTATTCACAGAATTCATTTGTACTGTAAAGGTAAGTAGATTTTAATACATACTGTAAATTTTTTTTTTCCACAACTGAACTATAAAGTTGCAAGAGATCGAAATATTCAAAGCTACATTGTTTAAATTATAGTTTTCAGACAATAATAACAATTATTTAGGTACATTTAAAAAAAAAAAGTAAAAAAAAAAAAAATTAAAAAAAAAAAAAAAATGAAATCCCGCCACAAACTAAATCTAAAACATCAGTCAATTATCAACACTTGCTATGCGTAGTTGCCGAGATTTCCACGAGATGTCGCTACTAATCATCATCTCTTGAATTCCGTCAGTGATTCATTCAGAGCCTCGCCTCGTAAGCGATCGATTGAAATCGTCTGAATTTGAAGTAAGTTTCTTGTTATTAAGTTTCCCTGAGTGAAATTGGAATAATTATCAAATCCAACTTCATCTTAAGAAATACTTTTTTGTATCTTGTATTTGGAAAAAAGAAATTTGAGCAGTTATTTAGTTGTTGATATTTCTAGAGGATTCTAATAAACAAGGAAGTTATGTGAGTAAATACTGAAATTGAAACTTTTATTTAGGTTCCTTATCTGGAAGACGTAATAATTTTTAATATATAAGTTCTTCATAAATAATTTAACATAAATAAGCTTTAATAAATATTTAGAAATAATCTATTTTAGGTTTTTGATTTTAAAAATTTTTTTAATTAAAAAAAAAAAAAATAAATAAATAAATTAAAGGAAGACTAATAAAATCAGTCAGTCTGTTTATGCGTTTGTAGTTTTGAATGTTTACTGTTAAGTTGAAACACTAGATTCATCTTCTTGAAACTTTGCAAGCTTATTATGGATAGAAAACGATTTAACTTTTGTATTTGAAAATTTGCCTGGTAGGTTTTTATGAAAAAATAGCGCATTTAAGTGACAAAAATCCTAATTGTATCTGTAGTGACAATTTTAATTATTAAGGATGAAACAAAACAAAATATCAATTCAAATGAAAATTTAGCCTTTGGGGTCCGAGTTAATGTTTACAAAAAGCAGTTTTTTATAAAGGATGGACAAATGTATAATTTTATAAAGAATTTAATAAACTTGTGTAGGCGGATTATATTTTCATCAGTTTCTCCGTCTGTAATGGCTGCCTTACAGGTTTTGTGAAATAAATTACTATTATAAATTTTAGCGAATTTCTATACAACAGTTTATGTGAAATAAAACCTATTTTTAGTTGTTATATTGTTGTTATATATATAGCTTTGTAGCAGAAAGAAAGTCAAAATAATGATATATTTTTACATTTTTCTTCTTCTTTTAATTACTGACCATGTAAAGTCTCATGATTCCATTCGAACAGTTTTCCCTTGTTTGTGCTTTTATCTATTTCTATGTTCATCAAGTTAAAACGGTTGAATGGATGGCCATCATATTTAGTATGTTGTTTATTACTTAAGGCCATTTAAATTCCTCCATTAAAAGACTAATCTTTGAGACTATGCTTATTTATGCCCAATGAAGAGTCACGATTATTTTGGTCTCTCTCCTCGATATGGTCTCGAACAGGGTCCCAGACACCTTCTTCTCAGCCAGAGCCGTTTCTAGGTGTTCTGCCACCCTAGGCGAGAACTGAAAAATGCCGCCCCCTCCCTTTCAAATGCCGCCCCCACCAAAAAAAAAAAAAGAAAAAAAAGACAATCCTATTTTAACAACCAAAAAAAAAAAAAACAGAATCTTCAATTCAACAACCAAAAAAAAAAAAAAACCACAATCCTATTTTAACAACCAAAAAAAAAAAAAACGGAATCCGTCCTTCGGCCGCCCTAAAATCTTGCCGCCCTAGGCGGCCGCCTAGTCTTGCCTAATGGTAGAAACGGCCCTGCTCTCAGCCTGCATTCTCAGTTCCTTCTATGAAGTCGAGCATACATAATTACTCATAAACTTAATACTAACAAGAAGAGCACACACCCTGTATCTTTTAAATCTCAGTACTCTTTTGTGAGATGAAAGTACACCTGAAGTACTTTTCGTTAATTTTCAAGTATTGCCTTATTAACTCACTGCTGACTTCAAGAAGCATGTGTTACCGTGGCGTAATGGTTATTCGTTGGCATGCAGACACAAGGTTCCCGAGTTAAGGAATGAAATTTATTTATTTATTTATTTACTTTTTAAATTTCACTCCTTTCTTTTTTCTTTTTACTTCCTTTTTCTGTTATTTTTTTCCTCTTATTTTTTTTCTCTTTTCTTTATGATAATGTAATTTTTTTCCGTTTATGTTATGAATTTCAGACAGAAAACTAATATACAGGGTGTTTCAAAAATACACGGCATAATTTCAGGTATGTATTTCCCACATGTAGACAATCAAAATAGTTCATTACAACATATGTCCGGAAATGCTTCATTTCCGAGTTATGGCCTTCACAACATTGAAAATCACCGGAACGTTTTTCGTTCCGCCGGTCGTTGCCATTACAGAAGATGTTCAAAATGACCACCTCCTGCTTGAATACAGACCTCACATCGATGTCTCA
>JAFIDM010000179.1:17299427-17351311 GCA_023159025.1 Thereuonema tuberculata
TATCTATCTATCTATCTATCTATCTATCTATCTATCTATCTATCTATCTATCTATCTATCTATTTATTTATTTATCTATCTATCTATCTATCTATCTAACTGTCAACATTCTGTAAGATATCTGTCTTTCTAAGAAGAAAGTTTTTATGATCATGTGGTCATGAAGGAAATGGACAGAAGGAAAATACTTATATTTGAGAATATAAATATTTCTGCTATTGGAAAAAAAAATCTAAAGTTTGGAATTGTAATATACAATAACTTTTTTTAAAAAATTGATCCAATTTCTGAAATCTCAATCATTTCAATGCCATCATTAGCCCAGGGTATACCTAGCCTTATTTTGAAGCATTTACCCTCCAACATATATTTTACATCCAGGTATTTACTTCAAAACCAATTTTTGGATACACCTGTTTAATAACTTGTTATTGCTTATTGCTCGCACAATTCTTGCAATTGTCATCTCAAAAGAGGATATTGATAGGGGTTGTAATCTCCCTTTGCATACGAATATGGCAGAAATATACATTTTTAGACCTTTCTAAAGATTGAACGAAAAAGTTAAGCTAAACAGGCCAAGTAGGCCCACGGGTTCTGGGTAAGGCTCCCGACGTTTCTTGACCAACGGGTTTGAGGTCGGGTGGTCAGCCCGACACCCGCCCGCCTTTAACTACCGGGAAAGAAACCCAGGACTCATTCTACAGAGGGCTGGGTAGGCCCTAAGACCCGTTTGGAGGAGAATTGAACGTGGAAAAATCCCCGCGGGAATTGAACCCGCCACCTCCAACCCACAGCCAAGCGCCCTTACCCACTCGGCTACCGGGCCCACTTAAACGAAAAAGACTATCATAAAACCTTTAATTTCAAATTCCTAGGTTCGTGCATTCTCTCAATCACAATCGATTTTCTTTCACAGGAGAGCTGATCTCTGGAAGCTTTTCTAAACTATCGGTAAATTTTGAAATTATAAAATGCCTGAATTGTGCATGGTAGCAGCTTCCGAAATGCTCAATACAAGATGTTATCATCAACTGTCACTTTTTATCACTTAATTTTTCAATTATGGCAGTTTTCAAGTTTCATTAATTATGTCTGCTTATTTCTTCATACAACTATAGATATTTGAAATTTAACAGGTTGGAATGTACCATAGGATATATCTAATTTTTTCAAGCCTATCTCATGTAATGTAGAGTAAATAAACAAACACATTTCCTAAAACAAATAAATAAAGGTCAAGATGTTTATCTGAGGTACAGACATGGTTCTTAAACTCTTCTATTGATCACGAATTTTAAAATCTGTCCAAAAAGTACTCGTAATTAATGTATTATTAATCTTATTTTGTTACAGCATTAGAAGAAATTCGAAAAAGTTTAGAAGCTCAACTTCAGACGAGATACCGAAGTTTCCAAATGCCAAAATTGCCTTGGATGGAGAATAAGATTTATTCAATGGAAGACTATTATGTAGAATTAGGCTTATTAAGAAAAGATAGAAGTGGTTACATAATTGAAGAACGTATTACAATTGATGATATTTTTAAGTCAATAGGTAACAAACATCCTTACAGAATACTTGTCGAAGGAAATTCAGGCTATGGAAAAACCACTTTGGCCAAGTACTTGGCTCATAGATGGGCCACTGACTGTCCAGAATATTTCTCAAAATTTGATTTGGTATTTGTTCTGCAAGTGAGATACTTAAGAGAAGATTTGCTACAAGAAGTTTTAAAGACACTTAAGCTAAGGGACATTAGTACGGAAGACATTGCAGCAGCCATTGAGCTACACCCTGAGAAAAATCTCTTCATTTTAGACGGTTATGATGAAATACCCAATTTCAAGATTCAGGAAATGATTAATTCTGTTTGGTTTCAAGAGAAATGGCCCAGATCGACAATAGTGGTAACTTCACGACCTTCCAACACTGCAGAAATAAGCAAGATATTAGATAAGAACCTCATAATCAAAGGTATTGTTCCAGAAAAACAGCGAGAATTTCTTTTGAAATATTTAAGGAACACTTCAGACGCTGTAATGAAAGTAGAAAAACTCATCAAACTTCTAGATGAGTTGGATAATGAAGAACTACTTTATTGTCCTCTAGTTTTGTTGCTGTTAGGATTGTTAACAAACGAACAACATCATCTTCCCATTCCTCAGAATCGAACAGAAATATATCAAGACATTTTGGATTTTATGATTAGACGTAGTTTGCATCGCAATAATGATACTGATGAGAGTGTTGATTTGTTTGGTCGTAGAGGAGAACCGAAACCTGAACAGTGCATTAAACTTTTTAAGAGTTTTGGCAAGTTTAGTTTTGAAATGTTAATTGAAAATAAGATTTCTTTTAATGAAGATAGTGACGATCTAATTCTGAATTTAGGAATTTTATTTAAGAATCAGGTGATCGTCAATAATGAGGAAGTTGAATATGTGGAGGTTGTTCATAAAACATTCTTAGAATTTGCTGCCAGTTATTATTTATTCTCCCTTTATTCTGAAAGTACTGAAAGCTTTAGATTTAACCTTCGTCGGTATCGACTGAAACATTTAAAGTCATTAAATCCTGTTTATATCTTTTTGATTGGATTGCTGGGAAATAACCCCAACGAATTCTTCCAAGTATTCAAGAGTTCACGATTTTTAATAAATGATTTAGATACATTAGTTTCTTTGTGGAAAAAATCAGTATTCATCCCAAAGAAAGGAGATTCAAAAGACTGCAGAAATTATCGCACATTAGCCTTGATTCCTCATATGAGCAAAATCTTGCTCAAAATTATCCAACAACGTCTTCATTCGTTCATAGAAGCAGAGCTGCCAGATTCTCAAGCTGGCTTCCGGCGTGGTCGTGCTACTCGCGACTATATTTCAAACCTTCGATGGATTATGGAAAAATGTTATAAGTATCAGAAAAACATTTACATTTGTTTTATTGACCATCAAAAGGCGTTCGACTGCGTTGAACATAACCAATTATGGAAGGCATTGCAAGAACTAAACATTCCCATGCATCTAATAGAGATGATAAGATCTCTAAATGCTGATCAAAAAGCTACTGTTAGAACACAATATGGAGACACTGAGTGGTTTGATATTGATAGAAGTGTGCGACAGGGTTGCATTTTATCCCCGTTCCTCTTTAATCTGTACTCAGAAATGGTAATGAAGAAAACAGACCTGGAAGAATCAGAGATCGGTGTGAGGATTGGTGGTAGAGTTATCAACAACCTTAGATGCGCAGATGATACAACTTTGTTATCAGAAACTGAGGAAGGGTTGAGACAACTTGTAGGAAAGATCAAGAGAGAAAGTGAAAAGATGGGTCTCCTTCTTAATATCAAAAAGACAAAGATCATGACGACTGCTGAAACAAAGGATAATAAAATAACCATCGATGGAGAACAATTTGAATGCGTGAAAGATTTTTGTTTCCTTGGATTCAAGATTGACCAGAGTCAAGGCTGCTGCTCCGAAATTAAGCGTCGAATCACATTGGGCCGTAGAACAATGTTAAGCATGAACACAGTGTGGAAAAGTAAGGATATCGGTCTTTCAACTAAACGCAGACTAGTCAATGCCATAGTGTTTCCTGTTGTATTGTATGGATGCGAAAGTTGGACAATGAAGAAAGCTGATTGGAGGAGAATAGATGGGTTCGAACTGTGGTGTTGGAGACGACTCTTACGAATTCCATGGACAGAAAAGGTTACAAACAGGGAGGTTTTGAAACGCATGAAACCTGAAATTTCACTTGGAGGGAAGCTAACAAGAATGCAGCTCAAATATTTTGGAGATGTGTCACGATCTGATTCACTTGAGAATGCAATAATGCTGGGAAAGATAAGTGGGAAAAGAAGGCGTGGCCGACCGAGGATCACATGGATGGACACGATTAAAACAATCACAGGCCTAAGTTTAGAGCAGTTAAGAAGGAAGGCACAAGATCGGAAAGAGTGGCGAGAGATGACCCATAGAATCGCCAAGAGTCGGATACGGCTAAATGGTTAACAACAACAACAACAACAACAAAGTTTCTTTATAAACAAAACATTTAACGTATTGTGGAAATTTTTTTAAAAGCAAAGAAAACAAGAGCAGCACAAGAATAAACAAAACAAAAGGAAATCGCCTTTCTGATTCATTTTATGGGGAGGGAATTGGGAACAGCTGTTTCGTGCTTCTGCGCTTTCATCAGCCCAAACCTCGCCCTCCCCGATAAAGGAATCAAAAAGGAGAGATCCCTTTGGTGAAGGTCACTGCCAATCGTATTCAAGTGCAATTTTCAGGGAACGTGTGGATAGGAATTGTAGCCCTTTATTAGCATCATTTGTTCTTCCGAACACATTATCCCGGGAGGCTTATTGTTATTTCTTACAAAATGATCTTCTTCAATTATTTGAGGATATTGTTGCCTGGGGAATTGTCCACCCCCTAAAAAGTGGATTCGTTTTATTCTAATCCACCTCTGTGAGGAGTAGTTCAGTCCGACCCGGTCTCCCTCTCGATAGTGGACTCTTTCGGAGTGAAAGGGAGGCAGGGATCGGGCTTATAAGGCAGCGCAGAGAGCTGCAAAGACAGTTGGTGTGTGGCGAGCAGCCACAGAGGTTCTCCGCCTAGTTCGGAGATAGAGAAGAAAGCCACGGTTCCTGTTGATAGGCAGCGACCCAGAGGGGGAGAGAGAATTGGAGAGAAGTGGATTTCGTTTAGTGGTTGATAGGCCACGGAGAGATCCCCAGCTCTAAGCCGAAGAAGACGATCCAATTGCGGGAGAATTGTGAGAAGACCGCTCAAGCCCAGAAGGCTACGGAAGAAGACAATCCTTGGCCGAAGAAATCATACTTGGTGCCGGAAGATTTGTGAGAAGACCGCTCGAACCCAGACGGCTACGGAGAGGTTGAACACAAGCCGTGGTAAACGCTCCTGTTGCCGTGGAGTTCCCGAGATGAACCGCTTGCCCTCAGACGGCCACGAGGAAGTTAGCGCCAAGTCGAAGTAATCATCCTTTAATTGAGTAATCTGTATTTGGAATTTTATATTTGTAAATAAAGTCTCTGTGATTTTAATTGGCCTGGTCAGTCGCACTTTGTTCCCTTTCACCACTGAACCTGTTCAAAAGTTCGGTAGCAATATTCCGCTTTCCAAATATTCAAAAGCTTAAGAAGAGATTTGTTTACTGTATGATATGTGTAAGGGAAAACGATTCTAAAGAAAACTTAAAAGAATTTTTTTTTCTTATCCTGATTATGATATTTAATTTTTGAGAAATTTAGACGGAAAGGAATGAAGAACTGCTGAAAAAATTTAATGGTTTTTTTTTTTGAAACTGTTCGGTTTAATTGAAAGTTTTTAATGAACTGTAACTTAATTGACTATTTCTAGAATAGTCAAAGGGTCGTTATTCTACTTGAAAATGTTTCTTCTGAATTTATATGTTTGGACGGGTATCAGTTTAAAACTACAGAACAGTTATGGAATAGTAATCGGGTTCGTTGAGCCCATCAATTTACGACAATTTGGCCCACAATTTATATATAATTAGCATATAGGGTGATATGACCCAAAATTTGCATATCTTAAAAGGTCATGTGAACGAAGGGTTTAAGATGTGAACAAAAGGCTAAACATCTTTTTATTCGTAATTTGCATAATTTAAATAAAATGGGTTAAGTGACCATAGGGTGATTTGTGACGAAAGAGTTTAGTGACCTTGTGATATTGTTCGGCCATCAGGAGAAGGCACTTAGCCACGCTACGTCACGTGGTAGGCGACGATTCCAAGAAGCTATTTGAGGGGCCGGTGTGGTTTTCCATTTTCAGTGCAAATGCACAGATTTCGTTTCTTGGAATTGATGATAAACAATACGATATAAACATATATATTTCTTATATGTAATATTATAATAATAATAATAATAACTATGTTAAATTTTAACCGTAAGGACATATACATAAAACTGATTTGCTGTTTAAGAATTGTTATATCTATACTGTTTCTTATTTAATTAAATTATGAAAAATCGTAATTGTACATAAATTATTTTAATTAATGTAAGTAATAAATATATACACTTCATGGTAATAATGTTTCACTTAACAATTAATTGTTAAAAAAAAAGAAATTTTAACAAAAGTTAAAAGTTAAATAATTAGAGTAATATTCTAATCAATTATGTCAGCGATTAATAGTTTTAACGTTTTTAATATTTTTTAGTGTTTCAGAAATATATTTTTTCCTATTACTTTGACTGAATAATTTGTATTTTTTAAAGTTTTCCAATCTTACCCCAAAATTATTATTCAATTTGTTGATTTGAAAGATTTTGAACCAATTCTATATAGTTATTTTTTCATTATTTTGATTATTTTTTCCCTATTAACGTTATAAATGTTATTCATAATTATTTTAGAAATATTTTTTTCTTTAATATTATTAGTAAGTATTTTCAATATTTTCCTAATCTTGTTTTTTTTCCCAAAATTTTTCTTTTGCAACCCTCAACCGTATTGTGAAGAGGTGTGGCTAAGTGTCTTCTCCTGATGGCCGAACAATTTATCAAACTTCTTAAAATCACTTGTGGAATGGAATGGCGATGTTTTGAATCCTTAATTTGCATAATTTTAAGAAAAAAGAGTTTGGTGGCTGTAGGGATGAAAGGGTTAAATGACCGTGATCATGGGGGGGAAATAGTTTGATATTATTCTATTAAAAGAAACTTACAATGATTATGATTCAGCTGGGGGGAAAATTGATTGGTTGTACTCGTATTACCTAGATTGTAACTTCATGAATTCGCTTGCGGTGAAGGATTTTTTTTATTTCTTTTGATGATTTGACACTTATCTTATATTTTTCTTCAAAACTCTTTTTACTTTATTTGAATATGTTAAGATAATAATGTTTATAATAACACAGTTCTATTTTTCTTATTTTATTTACTTTTTGATCAATGATTTTTATCTATTTTTTATGTATAGTATCTACAAAACAAAAAAATTGTAATGCACCTAAGTAAATAAGGATTCTTGCACCCCGAGTCACCATTTCGGGAATCTGAGACAGCTGTTTCAGCCTTGTTAGGCTTCCTCAGTCAGATTTACCTGTATAGTAAATCTATATGTATAGTATCTGTAAGAAAAAAGCTTTAAGTCTTTCAGGGGCGTATATAAGGGGAGGGGGCCGAGGCCCCCCCCCCCCCCCCCGAAAATATATTCTATATACGCCACTGAAGTCTTTATGGTGATTTTTTTTAATAATAATGTTTTTAGATTTTGAAATTAGTACACTCAGATTCTCTTTTTTGTCTTTTATTACACAAAATAAAAAAAAATACATATATAATTCATCAGGGATACATGTTAAGATTTACAGAACATTGATTCCAATTCAATCATCAAACTCAAAATCATGTTTAGGACACTTTTTCTGTGATGGTGAGATATCGTTATCCTATTGGAAGTCATGTGCTTTGATGTATTGAGAAAATGACGGTCCTTGTAATGCAAGTTGGAGTTTTCGCCAGGCCGATCACTTCATTTGAACAAAATGACTCTCATCCATAATCTGAAAACACGTAACGTAAAGGTTTTTTTTGAAATAATTGTATTAGCAATCCATAATTAGCAATTCTGATGATCACACGAATGTTTTATTGGCGGTGTTTGTTACTGGTAAAGCTTGATTACATTTATATAGTTATTTAGAAATATTAGGAACTCGTCTTTTATATATATGGGTACCGGTAGTGTATTATATGTTCTCAATCGTTCTTTCGATTATCAGGTACTATCGGATCCTATCTTGGCGAAATGAAGAACGAAATTTTGTGAGATTTCGGAAGGAATTTTTACATTTAATTCTTTTGTACATTAGGCGCCAAAAATTACAGTTATCTAAATTGGTCGCGTGAAGCTGATAAACCAATGCATGTTGTTTTAAAAGTCCAGAAGCTGGATTTTCACTGAGCTTCGAAGTCCAAAAAACCATTACATTTGACTTATTAAAAAAAAATGGTTCGCATATTGATGGAGGTTCGCAAATTCATCACGATTGTGAACGAACAGTTACTCCCATACTCAAGAAAACATAAAATTGCTAGAAGAAAAGACCACCAAATTACATTGTGTCAAGAAATTAAGCAGTATCAGATCGTATTCGAGAAACGTCAGATCATCAGTGGACAATATCAGACCAAACCACAAGGATACTGAGCATTGTGCTACTAACTTTCGTTGAGAAAAAAATCATGTAATCGTCTGTTGATTCCAAAATTTTGAAATTCCAACATCTAGTTAGCTGCTTCTTCTTTTTCTTCTCCATCTTTGTTATATTCACGATAGTATCCCTATTTTTAAAAACTTGATCAAATAGAAACAGATAGTTAATTTTAATTATTATGCAATTGATTGTTAATTACCTACGATGTTCTGTATTGTGGGGCTGTTATAAGCCTATGTTTTTCCGTTTTATTTTTTATATTTATTTACAGTCTGACGATGAATTTTCGAAACATGTCACTGTTATTATGTCTTGATTTACAAATTATATCTTTCTTACTTGTGTGGATGATCTTATATAATTAATTATATTATTACACACACTATGAATAATAAATAGAAACAGAATTTGATAACATTTTAAAGGGTCTATTCGTTCCTGATAATGTAAAAACGAAATTTGTAAATCAGTTTCTAGTAAAATTTCAAAAATCAATATCGATCATCAATGTTGTTCACTAGAAAACCGCATTCATCAGAGGCGAAAAAAGGTGACCTGGGTTCCCTCGTGGAAAACAACGAATTCCTGCTGGAAAGTCCAAATAAAAAGACAATATTAATTCAAAAATTTGCCAATACAAAACATTATAGAAAAATTTCGGAGGTGATGAGTAAACTCTATAAATATACAAGGCATTATGTGGAATAATAAAACCGGAGAAATACGACTTCAAGGAAACATTTTATCCAATTAACATTGTCGAATTAATTCAAGTTGACAACACTGCAAGAACGAGAAATAGATCGAAACCTAAAAGGATCGGAATTATTCCGAAAGTTCTTAAGCCCCGCGAACACCATGCAATTTTTCAGCAATTTAGTCGTCCGATTTTGACGTCACGAGCTGATATAATCAATAAACGGGCTCAAAACTGCTCGTGACGTCAAAATCGGATGACTAAATTGCTGAAAAATTGCATGATGTTCGCGGGGCTTTAGATGACATTCAACCATAGACGGGAAAAGGTCGACATCTAAAATGTCTTAGTTATAAAGAATTGTGCTGCAAAAATCATGAAAGAAATGAATAATAATAATATTAATAATTTATTATATTCGATTTATTATAATCCAAAAGATCCTGGATCCTTGGGGGGAATACAAAGACTCTTATCAAAGAGCCAAACAGTTGAATTCACTATTCGATAACAAAGTGATAATTATTCATTAAATAGACTGGTTCATTATCATTTTCCAAGGAATCGAATGATTGTAGCGGGAATTAATTCGCAATGGCAAAGTGATTTATTCGATATGTCAAAATTAGCAAAATATAATAACGGAATTCTTTATTTAATTATCATTATCGATGTGTTTTCCAAAAAAAGTTATGTTCTTCCCATCCAAAGAAAAACCGGAACACAGTTAACACAAGCTTTTCGTGAACTTTCTTTGAAAAACAGTCCTCCCGAAGTTTTACAAACCGATCGTGGAAACGAATATCAAAATGAATCCTTTCAATCGTACTTGAAAGCACAACAAATTCATTATCTCGTGACCTACAATGAAATGAAATGTGCTATTGTTGAAAGATTCAATAGCACATTAAAAGAACGGTTATATAGATGGATTTTTTACAATAAATCGTATCATCAAATTGACGTACTGCCAGACATTGTAGATTCTTACATTCTTGTCTATCATCGTTCCAATGGATGGGCGCCCGTAGAAGTAACTCCGTTTAATCAGATGGAGGTATGGCATCGATTATATAAAAAAGTATACAAATACGATAGCGTGTCAAACAAGGACTAAAAGTTGACGAGTATGTAAGTATTTGAAGGAGGTTGAACCTTGGAAATCTTTCGAATTATGGAACAAGTGAATCATAATTCACTCGCTTATCGTTTAGTAGATTATAAAAACGAGCCTATTCTTGGTACACTTTACGCTTTTGAATTACAAGTAGTTTATAAAAATGAAACAAATTATTATCCCACTGAAAAAAATTCTTAGAGAGAAAGGAAAAGGAGCTAAAAAAGATTATTTGCTCAGGTAGCAAAGTTATTCAAAAGATTTTGACAGTTGGGTTCCTGCTCATGATTTAAAAAAAAAACAATAATGTAAGATAGATTCTATTTACCTTTACCCTCCAATTCCAGTATGGAATACTTTCCAGAGAAAACACTCACTAGTTTTACCACGAAATTACCAAAACGAATTGAATTAAAGGAATCGTACAAAGGAACGGAATTACATTATACACACAAGTGATATAATTTAACACCAGAAAGGGCTGGGAAATTGATTATTAAAAATAAGAAACAAAATATTTTGAAAAAAAAATTGTCTTTACACGATAATATTCGTATCTTTGTCTGGTGATGAAAAATTCCCAAGTGCTTTTGATGAAAGGCAAAACATCACCAAGTCGCCTTGAACAGTTAAAAATACTTTTAATGTACAACAATCACTTACAACATCGGAAACGGGAAAGACTACACAATGGCGGTCCTCCATTTCAGTGAATCCATAATACTTCGAAATATAGTTTCCAAGAAAAATAACCCTTCAGTTTGGTTTCTTATCATCACAGTTGAGTCGTTTATTACAAGAAAAGAAATTAATAGCGATTCCTTTGCTTGAATCACAGAACAAGTGATTGCCACAGATCTATCCATGATTCAGAAAACTAAAGCAGCCCGCACAAGATGCAGCTTTGGGCCGAGTTGCAAGTGCAACTTTTGGCCTAGAGCGTTTTTGGAGCTGCATGGACCAAGTTGCAAGCGGAGTTGCATGGAAAAAAAGCTGCAAAGGCGAGCCTTGCAGCTCCGAAAGCTGCAAGGAAGCTGCATGGAATTACCCAATCACAGTGCAGCGTTGGAATACGTCAGTCGTGACGTCGGCCCGAATGGGAAAACATGGCGTCTAAATAGATTCCTTCGATTCAGATGGGCGATTAGCGAATAAACATCGAATATCAGAGTATTGCTACTTTCTTTCACACATAAATACAGTTTATATGTAAATGCAGTAATATCATACGGCAAAATTTTACAGAGGATTGGATAAACCTCGGTATTTGCAATTTTACACTGCAACAATCAAAACAACAATTGCTGCCATTTTGCCAATTTCTGAACAAAGCCACGGGACGTCATTGTTGGCAATTCGACTTCAATAATAGCGGCTGTTGATCATTGTTTTTCGTATTTCGCATTATTGCCTTCTCCTGCGAATAAGATCAGCTAAATAATAGTATCGCATTATTTCTGTTTGGTTGGCGTTAATTGCCGTTCCTGTGTTGCATGCCAGCACTGCAATTTCATGACGTATTGTCAAATGACGTCATTGCAATTCGTCCTGTGCTTCGTGTGTTGTTCGCACGGCGGCGCTAACAATGTTGCATCGTTTGCAACTTTTTCTGTGCAACTAAATTGCATCGAGTTGCACAGCAAAAGCTGCATCGTGTGCGGGCTGCTTAAGGTCGATCAGGCGTTTACATTTTATGCTCAACTGTGTAACGATGTAGAAGAAAAAATTCAAAACGAAACAGTCAACTATATCAGCACACACATAAAAAAGGATAAAAACTTACATTAAAACATCAGCGTACGTATTCGAAACTCCTATTTTAAGTTCCATTATCAAGTAAAAGAACTGAGAAAGGCACAATAAATAGTCTTAACACGCCATCACCTGGTGGCCAATCACCAAACTTTGTGGAAATAATTCGTTTGCTTTCAATAAAACGAGGAGCGCCGTAACGAATATATGATCCCGAAATTTACAGTATCTATAATCCATATTCCAATACGTTTTTAGTTGATAAATCTTGATTATAGCTTCCCAAGAGTCTGATCGTGCCAGATTCAAAAGCTCCCTTAAATATCTTATTTTTCTTTTTAAGATAAAAAATATTTTACGTGCTGGATAAAATTTAAATAAAAGCCTGCAATTAAAAGCACGGATGTGAGCAAATTAAAAAATAACAGATTAAAAACTCACGACGTTTCAAACCCTCATCTTGTGTTTAGGGTTTTTTATCAAGTGTATAATTGTTATCCTCCAAGCTTGGATTAGTTATGTGCAATGATTTTGGACTGAAACACCGGAAGTTGAAACATATATTCCCCCTTTTGGCGGATGTTTGAAACAACACTGGAAATAGTTGTCTGCTATTGTGGGGCGAGCGCCTTTGTGTAAAGGTTGTAATATTTGAAAGCTGTATGTAAAATTTTTTTTTTTTTTTGGAAAATAATAATAAAAACCTTACACGCCATATTGCAAGATGTTAGTGGTGGAAACCTCTTGGTTATAACGTTTGTGAATTCTTATCAATCCTGATTCATAAAATCTACGGAGGTATTCATCTTTAATTTTGCTATAGATGACAGGATTGGTAGTATCCAGTTCATGGTGATGCATGGTGATGCATGGCAGTGGCTTGCTGTGAAATAAGCCATATTTTTAGTTTTTACCGCGTTGCTATGCTCTTTCAGCCTCTTGTCCAGCTTGCGCTTGGTCTGCCCAATATAGTGACACGTATTATTTCTATGCATTTTGCAATAGATTCCGTAAACCCCACTTCATGCTCATTTAGATCATTGTTTTTTCTTTTTTTTTTGAATTTTTTTCCCTATTGAGCATTCTGCCAATGGTGTTATTAGGTTTGCAAGCAAGTCCTAAATTGGTTGCACCTAGAATCGGCTTTAATTTTTTAATTAAGGAGTTCTTCGTATGGAATAGATATGTATCGATCTATTTGCTTTTCATATAGGTTATGATCCGGGTTTTTGTATTGAAAGTTATGAAAAAAATCTTCTTATGTACTTATTTAGTGTCTCATTTGGAAAGCCATTGCTAATAAAAATGCATTTTATCATTTCGATTTCTTGCAGTAATAATGTGTGATTGGAACAAACTTTTTTGACTCTATCCATTGCCATTATAATAGAATTTCTTTTATAATTATGAGGTACGGTGCTATCCTGATGGATCGTTAATAATGCGTCGGTGGGCTTTCGATACACCGTTGTTTGGAATTTTGTATTCCTCCTTGTTATTAGGATATCCAAATAGGGAATAGTTCCGTTGTTTTCTTTTTCCATGGTATATTGGATACTATTGTTAATACTGTTAAAATCCTCCAGTTTACTATCTACATAGTTCTTATTAACAATTAGGAATGTATTGTCCACGTATCTATAAATTTGATGCTCATTATTTATAACATTATCTATGGAGAAGGCTTGGAACTCAACATAGGCCATTATGCATTCGGCCATGACGGCAGAGCAGGGCAAACCCATAAACACGCCCGATGTTTGAGCATAGAACCGATTGTTAAATATTTGCATCTGGAACAACAAAGCTATTAACATTGCTGTCTCTTGTATATTAAAAAACATTTTTTTCTCGGCTTATTTCCGTATCCTGATCTATAGCGTGATTTATTGCTTTCCTAATCAGGGATTGTGTAAGTGAGGTGTATAGGTTGACCACGTCTAAAGATATCATGTGTGTGTCCGGAATAGGCGGTTGTGTGAATAAACTTTAAAATGGGGTTCCGGTTAATAATACTATATTTAGATCGATATTGTATTAGTCCCAATTTATTTTTTATAATGTTTGAAATCACCATAATAGCTTTATTTTTACAATTAATAATCGGTCTTATTTTGAACAGGCTATTTTCTTTTTCTTTATGTGCTTTTGGTAAACCTCTGAGGGTGGGCAAAGAATTATTTAATTGTGCGATTTTATTTTAATGGCTTTTATTTAAATCTTATTTTTTTCTTTCCGAAAATCTCAACATTCTCTGTGTCAAGGGAATGGCTCATCGTTTTGCAGTGGACCGCTGTACTATAACATATATTTTCCGTTTTTACTGCAGTCTCGTGCTCTTTCATCCGAATAGCCAATTATGTTTTAATATTTCCAATATAAAGGATTTCTTTGTGCTTAAATCGGATGCCATAAATAGCTCCCTGTATTTTTGACACGTTTTCTTTGGTTGCACTTTCTTTTTTTCTGTTGAGAAACGAGCACAAAGTATTTCCTGGTTTGCAGGCAATGCCAATCCCAGCAGCTATCATTGTAGGTTTTATTCTTTGTAGCAAGGCTTCATCGTATTTAATAGAGACAAACCTGCATACCTTGTTTTTGGCGTCGTTTTTAACCTGTCCATCGGATTTTGCTTTGTTAGCATTAAAATGTCTATCCCTCATAAATCGTTTAAAGTAGCGATCCAGAATCGACTCAGGGAAATCATTAGCCAAAAAAATGCGTTTGATATTATGGAGTTCTTTGATTAGGACAATATTACTGGAACAAAGCTTATTCGCCCTATCCAGAGCCAAGAGTACGGCGTTCTTCTTCTACCATTCCTGTACTGAACTAAGGAAGTTGATGATAATAAGTGCATTAGTTGGCTATATGCACGAAATTTCCTCTCGCTTTTTGCTGTCACTGATTGTTTAGGATGTGATATGGTCTAGCTCTTAATTATGTAACTTACGGTAAAGGCTATGTAAATTAAGGTTATGTAAATTACATAACAAATCAAAGGCATAAAGAGTTGACCCTTTTTGCCTTTGATTTGTTGCCAGACAATTCAAGTAATTCAGAATATTTTCAATTAGATAGTCAGGATACAGTAAGAATCGATATGCGTTTCAATGTAGCATTGCCGAGTACCATCAATGTAATCATTTACAGCGAATTCTAAAAAATCCTCGGGAGATTGATTCCTCCCGCAACATCGTAATGGACTAAGCCAATTAAAATGTGATCAGATCCCTCAGAAAAACCAAATGTTCTTCATGTCATCACATAGATCAGATGTGCTTCGATCAAGTGTTTGTCATTCCTGCAACATTATGTCGCTGCTATAACAGTGAAAGTGTTACCTGTGATTGTGTCTTGACAAGACGCCATCATGAACAGTGCCCAGATCACGGAACTGTTAAATCAAAACAACAGAACCAAACATCATTTTGGCAGAGTGTATGCAATCGATCAGTTACCCCAACAACTGTCACATCACGCCTATGTTGTCAATCTCGACCCACTTGATCAGCGCGAATCTGACTGGATTACAACCTGGGTCGAGAATAATATTGAGGAAACTTTCGATTCGTTCCATGAAGCAACTGCCGTTGAGACGATTCGTCATCAAGCATACATACCATCGTATACAAAACAACAAAACTCTTCAAGGACGCTATTCATCAGTGTGTGGACAATATTGTGCTTTATATTTTTTTCTCTCTTATTTATTTTGTATATTTTTAATTTTTTTACGTTTGAGACCTAGAAAAAGTCTATCAGTTAGATTGACGAAATATTGGTCATCTCTGAAGAGTTTATATTTGTTTTTTGGAATAAAGTAAGCATTTAATAGAAATTAAAACAGTTTTTATGGTAGATACTATATTTAACTAGCATGATCTAGTTAAACAAAATTATGTGTTAGTAATTTAAAGACAGTGATATGCAATGGTAAGAAACTATACATTATTGTTAACAATCTTGAAGTCAGAATATCTCCAAAAGTTTAAATTATTTTTGTAGGTGTGTTGTCAAATTATGGTTTTAGAAAAGCTAAGATGGAATAATTTGTGACAAGACAATAGAGAATCTTACTTTACTATGGAATCCATTTACAAGAATCAGAAGAAAGAAAAAAAAAACCGCATGGCTCTATGCGGCAACTATCAATAATATGTACACAATCATTGTTATTTCTAACCTACCCTCAGTCAATCAGTTATTTACTTTAAATAGATGATTGCCACAACTTGATTATTAATCATTCTTTCATGGCGATCTGCTGCCAATGGTAAATAAGTCAGTCAAATTGTTTACGGTGCAAACATATTTCACATTAATGTCGTTTATGGTGATCAGATCTCTTACGAAACGATGATGAATTACAACATACCTGGTACGATTTTTGGTCTATGACCTTCTTTGCATGTACTGAAGCTGCTTGATTACAATAATACGTTGTAGCTGGTTTATTATTTATACCAAGTTCTTTTAAAGTTTCTTACTGAAGTAAAAATAAATAAAAAAAATATCAAGCTGATATTAATATTTTTTGTATTCACGGGGACTATTTAAGAAAGCAAAACTAATTATGTTTGTTTTCAGATCATAATATCTACTGAATATAAAAAGTAAAAAGTTTTCATTTTTTCTCAAAAAAAAAAAGGTTTATTCACAGAATTCATTTGTACTGAAAAGGTAAGTAGATTTTAATACATACTGTAATTTTTTTTTTCCACAACTGAACTACAAAGTTGCAAGAGATCGAAATATTCAAAGCTATATTGTTTAAATTATAGTTTTCAGACAATAATAACAATTATTTAAGTCCATTTAAAAAAGAAAATGTAAAAAAAAAAAATACCTGTAAAAAAACAAACAAAAAAATGAAATCCCGCCACAACTAAATCTAAAACACTAGTAAAATATCAACAGTTGCAAAGCGTAGTTGCCGAGATTTCCACCAGATGTCGCCTCTGATCATCATCTGTTGTTCAAGGGTCATCCGTTGAATTCCGTCAGTGATTCATTCAGAGCCCCGCCTCGTAAGCGATCGATTGAAATCGTCTGAATTTGAAGTAAGTTTCTTGTTATTAAGTTTCCCTGAGTGAAATTGGAATAATTATCAAATCCAACTTCATCTTAAGAAATACTTTTTGTATCTTGTATTTGAAAAAAAGAAATTTGAGCAGTTATTCAGTTGTTGATATTTCTAGAGGTTTCTATTGGCTAGTGAACAAGGAAGTTACGTGAGTAAATGTCGAAAATGAAACTTTAGTTTGGTTTCCTTATCTGGAAGACGTAATAATTTTTTAATGTTTTAAGTTTTTCATAAATAATTTAACATAAATAAGTTTTACATAAATATTTAGAAATATTTATTTTTGGTTTTTAATATTAAAAGAATTTTTAATTAAAACAAAAATGAAAAAAAAAAAAAAATGAAAGGAAGACTACATAATAAAATCATTCAGTCTGTTTATGCGTTTGTAGTTTTGAATGTTTACTATAAAGTTGAAACACTAGCTAAATCTTCTTGAAACTTTGCAAGCTTATTATGGACAAAAAGCGATGTTACTTTTGTATTTGGAAATTTGCCTTATAGGTTTTTACGAAAAATTAGCGCGTGTAAGTGACAAAAATCCTAATTGTATCTGTACTGACAATTTTAATTATTAAGGATGAAACAAAAACAATTTCATTCCAAAGGAAAATTTAGCCTTTTGAATCTGAGTTAATGTTTACAAAAAGGAGTATGTTATAAAGGATGGTCGGGTCTATAATCTTCACACATCATGTTAAAAGAATTTAATAAACTTGTTTAGGTGGATTATATTTCATGATCTCTTTCTCCGTCTGTAACAGCTGCCTTACAGGAATTTTATGACAAAGAGAACAAATTCCTACTTCAATTTTCCGCAATTAATAAATTACTAAAAAAATTTACGTGTCTAACAATTCAACAAAATGGTAAGTACGGAAGGTACAAAGGAAACAAAAAAGTTTCGCACCTCGAGCTGTCACCGGGGAGAGACTGGGACGGCCGTTTCGTCCTCTTTAGGATTCATCAGCCAGACAAACTCCAACGATGGAAGGCTCTGAAGGTGCGAACATATAAGAATCCCATTCTCAATCCAAGAAGCTGGACCTCACAAAAAGCATAAAACAATTAAAAATATTAAATAAAAAATCAAACAAACAAACAAACAAACTTGAAATTTTTTGCTACAAAGAAAATCAAAATAATGATAAATTTTTCCAATATATATTTTTCACCTTCTTTTAATTACTGATCATGTAAAGTCTCACTATTCCGTTTGAACAGTTTTGTTTTCCTTGTTTGTGCATTTGTCTGCACATCACGTTAAAACGGATAGACGGATGTCCATCAAAATTTATTTGTAGCTTAGTTACTTAAGACCTTCTTAATCCCTCAATTAAATGACTAAACACATTTCCTTGAAATATGAAAATATTCTTGTTATGACCCAATAAAGAGCCACGTTTAGTTTGGTCTCTATCCTGGTTATGGTCTCGAACAAGGTCCCTGCATACCTTCCTCTCAGGCTACATTCTCAGTCTCTTCTATGCAATGTGCAGTTGAGCATGTATAGTATTAAGGTAATGAGTAATTAAGAAATTATCAATTATCCTGCATATTATTTTTTTTCCTTTTTATTCTCTATATTTGAAAGTAGTAAAATGCATTTGTAGAACTGTTAAATTGAAATTAACAAAAATATAGAATTAGAAATATTGATAAGCTACAGTTAAGACATTATATTTATATTAACAAAAGAAACATTTACTAACAATGGATGTGCGTGACCTCCAACGCTGAGAACCACAGGAAAATGTGCTTAGAATATAAATCGCTCATCCCAAAAACAGTGGTATGAGTCATTCCCATGCAAAACTCAGCTGTTGTCTGCTAGCGCACTTTGAAGACCTGCACTTTGAAGACTGAATAGCTGTTCAACACTATCAGATCAGTAGGAAAAGTTCAGATAGCGTAATTATTTTAAGCAGAGGGAAATGCTGGGTCAATCTGTATCAAACGGTCCAGAAAATATTAAATTGTTTCCTCGACCATTTTTTTAAAAAAATGATGTTTTACTGTTGTTAACCCTTTGCATGAGTACTTGAAAACAGGCATTTTTTTTTTTTTATTTGATTTCGTTTAAAAATGGTGTCCATTTTTGTTTTATGGTTTCCGGCATTTTTGGCCTTTGCAGACAGTTGCGGTAAATTTGATAACTCAACTAAGAAAAATGATAGAAAGCTTTGGTAAAAACCATTATTTTCAGCATATTTATAGCTATATTTTATCTCCTATATCTTTTTACCATATCTCTAATGCAAATGGCTGAAATTTAGAACCGAAACTGATATTCGCTTTTGAACAAAAATCAAAGTTCCGGTTTTTTTTTTAGCAGGAAGGAATGAAATAGCAAAACTATAAATTTTTTTGAGAAAAGATATACATCCAAAGGTTTAGCAAAAATATTTCAGCCCTGTTACTGGCTTCCTAATTTAGTTATAGCTCTTGAAAAATGCTCGTTTTTCATTTTTTTCAAAGTTTGAGCCCCAATATCTCTAGTGGGGAAGCTAATAAAAATTTGATATTTACAGTATAAAGAGAACTATATGAGGTACCTGTGAAAAAAATTTTGAGTTTGATATTTTAGTGAGATACCTGTTTTAGATATACATATAGGTAAACCTAATGAAAACTGACAACACTTTGTGGACAACAAGACATTGTTAGAGACAGACTACAAGAATTGCTTAGCTAGACACCTGATGAGAGTGAGAAGAGATGAGAGGGTCAAAAAGTTGCTTGAAGGTCATACAGAAGGTAGAAGACTACCGATTAGGAAGAAATGGCTTAGGAAGACCGGTAATCCATAGGAATTAAAAAATAGAGAACGAGGGCTGTTGATAGAAATAAAAAGGCTGTTAATAAGAGGACAGCCAAGACCCTTTAAGAACTGTAGTGTCAAAGTATGTTAGTGTATATTTAATTTTGATGAAAGATATTGTAAATTTAGGGCTATTTTAGAGAGGGCTAAACTATTATACAAAATATATATATAAAGGTCAGTATAAAGGTCAAACTCCGAAGGGTTTCTGCGATAGAGCTATTCGAATGTACAGTTTCATTCGACCGGCTGTGGTCCCCTCCAGAAGAAAACACATTTAAAAAAAGAAACCATATACTGTTTCTCATATTTATTGGGCAAGTTAAACATTTCTTACAGTTTATAATAAGTCTCAAAAACTCCACCTCCAAAGTCAATGCATTTGAGTTCATCGTGGTGTTTCTTTATGCTCGCAAAGCAACCAATTTTGTGAAGCAACAATTCGTCTCATGTGTTCACTTTACGTCTGTACACTTTACTCTTCCTTCAAACCCATAAACAGAAATCCAAGGGAGTTAGGTTTGGAGATCTTGGCGCCGTGCGGGGGAAGAGAAGGAAAACAATGACCAGCAGGCACAGTGACAATTAGGTGCCAAATTTCAATTATCACGGAAACTATTTGGAATAGGACACTTGTTCATATGACATTTTTTTACTTAAAATGGCTGATACTATTACCTTCCAAAATATTGACCTTTCCTCCTGGGACACCCTGTATACCAAGTGCTCTATTGTTCAACTAATTATGTATGAATAAGGATACGTACTAAGGTAATAATATTTAGGTACTGATCTATGGACTAAAGCAGCGATTCCCGAAGTGGTGGGTCGCGTTAAATAGCAAAAATAGAAAACAAGCCCATTGTTCATATACAAGCCCAACCTCATTAAGTATCTGATTAATAAATTTATATATGAATTAAATGTAGTCAATAAAAAATTTAAAAATAGTGAAACGATATTTTTTATTCAGCCCCCCCCCCCTCCCTTCCTTCTAAAATATACATTACATGCGAGTGGATCGCAAAAAGTTTTCAAAAGTGGATCTCGACCCATTAAAGTTTGGGAAGCCCTGAATTAGAGGATGCAGTTCTCGATATGGTTCAGTTCTCCATGAAATTTTGACAGTTTTCAAGGATTTATTTCCAAAGGAATCCTGGAGATCTTACAATCATCTGTAACGGTTTGTTTATTAAAAAAAAAATAATATATACAATTGAAAAATAAAATGATTTTGTAACCATTACAGTATATAATCTTAAGGAATTCGTTTATTTTATTATAATTAAATCAGTTTAATAATTTATCTATATATATACACATTGTGACATAACGAAACCGCTCCTTCTTCTGGGCGCCAACCATGTCATTGCCTGATAAATTCCTTTCTTCCAGAGCTTTGGAGCGGAGCCCGGAGCTGGAGCACGGAGCAGTGGAGCAATGGGTTTTTTCCCGGAGCTGGAGCGGAGCCGGAGCACACAAGTTTTTGACTGCTCCACTGCTCCAGATTTTTTTTTTTTTTTTTAATGTTTACCAGTCCTATTTGGTATAATTAGAGAATTATTCCTGTTTTACAGGTGCTGGAAAGTTTAACGGTGTCTTTTCAAAAACAAAATTTCATTTATGTTAAAGAATAGATTAGAAGTTTTTTACTACATTTTTATTGACTACTAATTGGTTTTTGATTTCTCTAAAATCATTACAATTATAATTATTCCAATTTATTTGTCTAAATATCTTTGAGTAAGTATATTCATTTACTCTAAATCCAAACTTACTGTTTATATTAAGAATAATGAAAATCTTCAACCAACTAAGTCTTGTTTTGTTTTCAGAATAGTATTTTTTCTGTGATGTTTTTATATTTATATATATTTTTGAAGACTACATCTATATATATAAAAATGAATGTATCTTTCTTTCTTTCTTTCTTTCTTTGTCCTTTATACACTCCTAGGCCCTTTGACCTATCTGAACCAAATTTTGCAGAATTACTCTTTAGGAAAAGATAGACTACCTTAGAACCTGCCCCCCCCCCCCCCAAGGGGTTGAAAAGGGGTAAAATCCCTGAAATAACCAAATAGCCACCTGGTGGTGAGAATGATAACTATACAAATATTGTATAAAGTGAAAACTTCGCTCTCCTATGGAGGGCAGGAACAGCACACTTGGGTGGGGGGAAGGCGACACAAGGGCCTAAGTGTCCCACACCCGACCGACACCGGGACCTTATATTTAGGGTCTCTTCTCGGGCCCCCAAGTCAATTGCAAAAAGGGAAAAATTTGCTCTCCTATAAGGGGCAGGGACGCCACACTTGGGTGAGGAGAAGGCAACACAAGGGCCTAAGTGTCCCACCCCCGATCGACACCGGGACCATATATTTAATGCCCCTTCTCGGGCCCCCTAAGTCAATTGTAAAAATGGAAAAATTTTCTCTCCTGTAGGGGGCAGGGACACCGCACTTGGGTGGAGAGATGGCGACACAAGGGCCTAAGTGTCCCAATCCCAATCGACACCGGGACCTTATATTAACGGCCCCTTCTCACCGAGCCCTTTCTTTCTTTGAGTGGCATTGCAACGCATGCAGGATACAGCTAGTTATAAATAAATTTTTCTTCTCTATTCAAAATTTTATATTTTACTGTTATTGAAGAGTAATCTTGTTGAAGATTTATTGAAGTAAAAGTTTGATTTTGGTTGCTACTTAATAGTATTACACCATCGGCATAAACGTAAATCTTGCACTTTTTAATAATATCACTAATAGAATTTACATATAAAATAAAAAAAATAGACCTCTCTTATTACTTATCACCTCTCTCTTATTACTTATCAAATTATTTATTTTGACTTTGGATTTTCTATTTTTTAAGTAATTTTTGATAAGATCATGAAAATCTCCTCTTATACCGTAATTTTCTAATTTTTTTAATAGAATTTATGGTCAATATTATCAAAATCCTTGCTAAAGTCTATAAAAGCTATTATTGATATTTGTCTTTTATTTAAATTTTGTGTAACTTCATTATTTAAATGATTTTATCAAATTACGAACCTCAAATATTCGCAGTATTTTTCTAAAAACTCTTGGGCTAACCCAACCTTTGGATACTGTGACTCATTGGTGTTCAACGTGTGCAATGGTTGATCGTCTACTTGTTTTAAGCATTATTGTGAACAAGTAACTGCGGCTGGAGCCATAGAAATGATATTAACTAAAGCTGAATGGCACGAAACTAAGAATATAAGAGATCTCCTGACAAAGCCAAATTTTACTTTAAAAATTACATAATTTTTAAAGTAAATTGTCATGGGAGTTTACATGAAGGAGTGGCAGAAACTTGCAAAATTTCTCCAAGACAATGGCGGACAAATTGCTATGGGAATTTTGATCTCCATGCGAAAATGTGACGAAAATCTTTTCCAAATCACCCATTTTCTTGCCGGAGTCTATGTAGATCCTCGATATAGAATTTTACTGAGTTCGTCGCAAACGACAAAAGCAAAAGAAGGACTTTAAATATCGCCCGACGACTCGAAAAACTAAAGATTTTTAAGCATTTTGATATGAGGCAAGAGAGTGAAAGGCTGGAATCCTCAATAATTGAATCCGAGCAGCCACATCGAATAGCAAGTTTTCAACAATCACAGAAAGGAAAAACAAATACTTCGATTTCTGCAGACAATTCTTCAGAACATAATGATTTTGAAAAAGAGCTGGACAAGCTGGAAAAACGTCTGAGAGTTTCAGAAATGCAACATTCGAATGAAGAAGACTTTGAGAGGAATTTTCACCAAGATTGTCATGTAATTGAGATTATGGGTAGGCTCAAAGTAAAATCAGCATTTGAAGCTATGGACGATTACCCCACACCGAATTCAAGCTGCCTGTCGAGTTGCATCGAGTATGCCCACTACACAAGCCAGTGTCGAGCGATTATTTTCTACCTTAAAATTGGTGTCAATGATACAAGATAGGCAATGAAAGATGACTTACTGTCAGCTGTTCTGTTTATAGAATTAATTATAATGATTAATAAAACCTAGTTAAAAAAACTGCTTGTTTTTAATATTTGATCTTTGGTAATACGACTTAAAATATGTATTTGGAGCCTGGAGCGGAGCATGGAGCAAGTATTTTCATGTCGGAGCGGAGCAATTGCAAATTTTGTCTGCTCCAAAGCCCTGTTTCTTCCCTTTTCTCGACAATTGCGGGGCTGTTGAACGTCGAGGTCTTTCTCTGTACCCGGTTGAAACTGGCTTAGCCATCCCGATGTCGCAAGGTTCGGCGCTGTACTAGTAGACACAGAGAAAGAATCAAGCACTACGTATGCAACAATTAAATTCCATTTATTTACAACCTAACTCTATGGCAAACAGTCGTGGGAACTTCTAGTTCGTGGGAACATTCGTGGGAAAAATAAAAAGCATAATGTTACACTAAGGTGTTCCTTTTAAAGTAAATGACAATAACGGCGCTCCTGGCTTGGAGCCGTAAATTGTAGAGTTGCGAAAGCTACGATTATCTAACCCTCACTGCACACAAATCCGAATCCTGGCTGGCTTTGCACAGCTAATTCTTTGAAAAATTTGATTAACACACAGTTTTATGTTATTTAAAGTTCGCACAGTTAAATAACGTTGCTGGGACTGATTACAGGGTTTTGACACTCGGCTTTATTTCCAACACACTGAAAGGGTTGATATCGCTGCGCTAATCTTGTCTCGAAGCACTGGCTAAGTTCGCTAATGATGCATTAATCCTCGTCTCGAAGCACTAGTCAAACTCAGTAATGTCCCACTTTATTTCGAAGCACTGAATAACTTCGCTAATGCTGCAGTAAACTTTTTCTCAAAACACTGACTAAATCACTAATGTCGCACTAAAAAGTCCATTAATGCTAGCAAGTTAATTTGAACTTAAATTTCACATGTCCTGGCTAACTAAATATTTCGTTAAACCATACTCATCTGTCCGGTGACGATGTTTTAGCAGCGCATAACGAGTTATACAATGCAGGCTAACCTCCTGGTGCCCTCCCTAAAACTAAACTCACTAAGTTAACATCAGAAAATAACTGCCCTTATGGAAGCTCCGCTGTGCCGTGCTATCGCAGGTTGAAGGAAGCTTAAGGTGTCCGAGCGCAGGTGTGAGAGAGACTGTTTGAGGCTCAAACCCTGGGTTAAATAGCTGACAACCAGTGTGCAAAAATGCCACATTACCATCAACTCAAGAATCAATGGGAAGCCTTGATTTAACAATTTCCTTATTTTGATCTGCTGACCTTTCGAAAAAGTCTGGGAAGACCGGAAATGCCAGGTGCACTAAGATTACTTACTCCACAGCTGTGCTAATCCTTTCTATTAGTGTAGTGTTTAAAATTAATTAATTTTTATGAAAATAAATCTCTTTTCTTTTTTTTAAATGTAAAACTTTCGCATTTGACAGAAAATAAAATATTTGAAGTTATATAAAATTAAATTTTTTTTTTTACATTTTAAAAGTTATATTTTAACCTTACAAACTATTTTACAATATTTATCGCTAAAATTGCGTCTTGTCACATCATATAAAGGAGGCTGTTGATTGGTTTGTGGGTTTGTTTGTTTGTTGATTGTTTGTTCGCTATATACTCCTAGACACTTTTTTTTCTTTACAGATTCACCTCCTTTGGGGACTGTTCATGTAGACATAAAATCATCACATGAAGGTTTGAATTAAAGAAAATAAAATGGCAGAAGGAAGCGAAGTAACCAAAAGACGAAAGAAACGGCATAAGGATGGAGAGAACAGTAAAGGAAACGAAATGAGTAATTTAGACGAAGAAGAATGTGTAGATCTTGCGAAATATTGCTCAGAGGAATCAAAAACAGGAATTGTACCAATTACAGAAAGCCGAAAACTAGTCATTAAGGAATCTGTTGGTACTGTACAGTACGGTCAGATCTCTAATACCTTCAAGTACAACATTAAAATGGATAAGGAGGTAAAATTGCATCTTAATTTCTATAGTAATAGTATTACGATTGTAATGAATCCATTTTGCAGCTTTCATGGAAGTAGTTATATAATGTTACGAATCTAACATGATTGAACTACAATTTACTAAATGTATAATTTATATTGATTTTATTTGTAAAAGGAATGAAAATATTTTTTGTGCTCTAATGAAAACCAGTATTTTCAAATAACAACAAAAAATAAAATAAAAATAGTAATATTTATTGTGAAACAGAATCCAAAATGTACTATCTAGTTGTAAGTGATTAAAATCACAGTTAATTTATATTTTTATGTACCGTGAGTTTACAATACAATGTACTCCAGGTACTTTTTTTTTGTTTTTATTAGAAAGTTTGTACTAAGAAATTTAAGACATCTGCACAGTTCTGCCACGTGTGAAACAACTTTTTCTCTTAATTGCGACATTTCACAATTATTATTTAGAATTATTTAATTTAATTCAAAATTAGATATAATAATAGTATTAAGTCTTCCATTTCATTTTCTTAGGAAGAAAGAAACAGAAGAGAGCGGAAGATAAATTGTAAGTAAAAATTTTTAATTTTGTATATATTTTGATTTCTTTTTGTTGAAGCAATTTAACGAGCATTTGAAATTTTGAATTTTAATAATTTCGATAAAAACACACTATAAACAAACAATACAAATTACTTTATGTTAAGAAATTATATATACTGTTGAAATTATATACACATGTCCAAACTTAAGAACCAACATCATTCTTAAGGGTTGCACCCACAAGATCCGACAGAACAACTTGTGACGATTTGCATAACTGTAGATATTCAGTAAAAAAAAAAGGTCGACCTGCAAATTCTCGAATCGCGCGCATACGGGTCAGGTGGTAGCTCGAAAGCAAATAGAAAAGAAATTGGTTCGCTTTGGGAATTGTATTTGTCTGAATTTTTGGACGTGAAAGACTAACTCCTTTACAAACGTGAACTTTTTGTCAAGTTTCGGAAGACACCATCTCGATGATATAATCCGGTGAAAGATGATTGGAAAGTTGAAATAAGGTTGCACAATAATCGATGTTGCCAGAAAGTTTTTGGAATCGCTCATAGTGTTGTCTCCAGCATTTCAAACGACTGGATTATGTTCAATGGGCCAATGTCTTGTTCTCCGACGAGAGTCATTTCAGTCTGCAATCGGATTCCAGACGTCAGTTCATCTACCATGAAAGGGGTAAGGTGTACCAGCAGGAAAATATGCAGGAAACAACAAGTTAGACCATTGATCCATAGTCGAATTTCCGTGGATCTGACACTGAAAACGCCTTCTATGGTGTTCTCTGGATATCAGCATACAGATGACTGGCCTTCGAGCATATCGCCCTACATGTCGCAGCCGTAGAGCCGCAGTTTGGCGGGATATCCTCGTTAAGTGCCGGAATGGAGGCGACTTGCAAGCTGACTGACTGGCCATCTGATGTCGATTGCGTTTAGCTGTTACAGTCAAATATCAGTCTTCACATGCAGTTGTAGAGCGAAAGCGACCTCCTCCAGTGCCTCTCAAACACATTCCTGTCGTCTGAAATGCTGCCTAGAGCCTAGAGGTAACACTTTGCGCGATTCCGATCATCGTGGCAACGTCGGTGATTGTGTGGTCTTCTTCCAATTTTCCTTCTCCGGGTGAAATCATCGAGATGATGTCTTCGAGACATGATGAAGTTCACATTTGTATAGTTAGTCCTTCACGTCCGGAAGTTCAGACAAAACAATTCAACAGCCACGCCATTTTCCTTTTTATTTGCGTTCAAGCTATCACGTGATCTGTATGCGCGCGATTCGGAAATTTGCATATTTTCTACTGAATATCTACTGTTATGCATATCGCCACAAGCTGTTTTGTCGGATTCTGTGGAGGTAACCTTTCAGAATGGCGTTTGTCCTTAAATTTTGGACAAGTGTGTATATACAGTTATACACTGTATATATAAAAAGGGCTGTGCATTTAATAGACACTAAACGTTATTTGCATATTTATTTATTTATTTAATTTATATTTATCCATTTATCTAAATGTCAACATTCTGAGATATCATAGTACCGGTCTTTCTAAGAAAAACATTTATGTGAACAGTGTCTTATTCCGAACAGTTCCCATAGGTAGGATTATATGTAGTATTTTGAATTTGACGTGCAGTATTGTTCTGCGTTTCTGTCGTTAAGGGCCATTCAAGTTTTACGTCACATTTTTAATCATTTTAGATTCCCTCACTCCCTTGTATAACTGATCCCCTCCCCCTGTGCTTATGTAAGATTTGCCAAATCATTAGCAGTAAATACCATTTATCAATAAATTAAAATTATATGAAAGTTTTAATAGTTTTATTAATTCTTAGTCTAATAATTGTAAATTATCTTACAAATTTCAATGATATTTTAGACATTATATTCACTCCTGAATTAACATGTAACAAATTAAATATAAAAGTACATATGAAATACTGAGGAAAAATTCATTACTTTTAATCTGTTGATCGCGTGTTGTCTTTGTTCAACAGACGTCGAATTCCCCAGTCCCCCCTTTGAATGCTTCCGTAATACTAGAACATCCCCTAAGGCGGGACTGTCTGAAGCACACTGTCTGTAGCTGATGGTGGGTGATTTCATCGTACCTAGTCACGAATGGACTACCTGATGAGATACGATGACGTCAGTTACCAATTCTGTTTAAACACTTCTGCAATATACACTTAAATATCAACATTGATGATTCTCAAAAAGTTGTCTATAGGATCCTGCTTATAATTAAACAACATAAGCCTTCAGAGCCGTCATGTCTTGTGCCAATAGTACAAGGTGGTTGTGGAGAATCCACGGAGGAGTTGCGGATTTTCCATCCAGAATTTTAATCCAGACCAGTCCTACAGTACAGCCAGCTCTCGGAAAAAAGGTATCGGGATTTTTTCCTGGATGTTAAAGGCGGAAGTCGGGTTGACCATCTGACATCACATTAGTTCTATTGGTGAAAAACTGCTGAGAGTTTTACCTCCCATGACCCGAAGGTCTATAGGTCTGTAATTGGATACTTAAACTTAACTTTTTATCTACAGAATCTTGTCTGAAGGTTGTCAGATGCTACATCGCATCTGAACATTATCGCTGATCATTCCTACAGTTTATCCTCACGCTTCCAGCTGGAAAACTGTGATAATTACTTAAATAACTTAGATATTGCATTATGTTTCTTAGATGATATTGTAGAAGTAATACTATGTGCAAAAATAACTGATTATAAGGCTTGCTCGATAAAAATAAATAAACTTGAATTATATTTTTCCTTAAATATAAGTACATGGAATTCACATATGCATTTTCTTCTACGGTTTAAACATTAACGTTAATGTTCTCTGCACATTGATCTGTAAGTATATTTTTCACTTTGGCTTTCCTTTGTCTCTCAATGAATTCTCTCATTGAATTGTACGAAACATTTCAATTACTTTTCTTTTGATCATTTCTTTCTTTTCTTTCTTTTAAGCAAGTATAAATGATCGTCTCGTTTAATCATCAATGAATGTAAAAATATATCTAACATTCAAGGCATTATTGATTCTTGTTGGACCACAAATATCAGCATAGCCATACTAATATTTCCTTTATCAATATTTTCTAGTCTTTTATGAAGAGTTTCACTCATTTTTCCAAGCTTATGTGACTCACAAAATATTTTATCTTTCCTTGAACGAACATTGACGTTTTCCATACCTCTAAGAAGTTTTTTGTTTATGATCATATCCAGCTTTTCGGTTGGTAGATGACCTAATCTAACATGTATTATGTTTAGTATGCATCATTTCTTTAATGAAATAAGAATTATATTGTTATTTATTTATTTATTCACTTCATAAAGATTATCCTTGAGTTTATCCCGAGTTGCTAATCCCGAGTTATTTTATTTCTTACAAGGCATTGTTTCTCGATCATCTACTGCGAATATCTATTTAAGGCGAAGAAATTAGGTTTACCTTCATATTCGCTACATAGTAAATCCTAGTCAATCTTAATTTTTGTCTTATTTCCGGGTAGAATTACTTCCAGATCCAGATAACCCTCTCCTAAAGGTTGTATTGGTTGACGGATGTTCTATATAATTTTTAGGATGCTTGAATTTCTCATATTCATGAAACTAATTCAAATTATTATATATATGATGTGTTGAAACACTGTCTAAGTACTATTTAACTAAGTTTCCATAGTTTGTTTGTTCTTCGACATTTAGAACTCTTCAAAAAATATCTTTACAGGAATCTTTAGAATCTTTACTTCTATTCATTTCCTTATTTTTTGGCTTTCTTGCAATTTTACTTTACTGCAGTTTATTGAAATGTGTCCCTTATTTCGACAAGAGAAGCATTTCTGTTTATCTTTGTTATTGCCTCTTATATTGTTTTCCTTTTTTATGCTGGTTGCATTTACCTTAGAAATGTCTTCTGTTAGATTATTTGACAATATTTTCATTTTTCTATTATGTATACTCTGGAAAGTATTCTTTTAGCTATTATATCTATATGGACTTCGTTGAGTCCATCTGAGAAAGACTTCGATTTTGTGCGCTTGCATCATAAGAAGACTAATCCTGACAGTATAATTCAACATATTTCGTTGTCATTTATTTCTCCCCCGAGTTCTCTCAATTCCACAAGTAATAATTTAATTTCTAAGGATAATTTCTGGGAGATTTTCATCTTCAATAATATTGCTGATTGTACATAATTTTCTTTTCAACATTCTAATTTTACGATAGTTTTTTGTATTAAACTTATTATCAAGATCTTCAATAGCTTTGCTATATCTTCTGAGGTTCTTTAATTAGCATACGGTATCTTTCTTCTATTGATGTCGAAATCGTTCCAACTGTACTTTTTATTCAATTCTGCAGTTTAAATTTCTGTGGACCATCTTCCATAAATTCTATTTGACTTAAGGATGTGTTCAGTCCATCTGAAGAAGTGTTGTTAAATTCAACTTCCAACTAATATAATTCCGTCCAAAGAATTGCAACATATTAGTTGGCATGTTGATAGAATATTCCTCAAAATAAGTATAATATTTAATCAAAGGATCGATTGGCATAGGCTAGTTAGACTAGTTACGAAAGTTAGTTAGGCCTGTCTACAAATCGAACAGATATGTTCTATTGCTGCAATATTATTTATCCCTAAATTCATCTTCTGTTGCAATGACGATGGCACTGTCGAGGCCCAGTGGAACCCATAATAACCATAATACAGTAATAACTGTGGTAATTACTTCAATAAACTAACTTACATATTGCATTACGTTCATTAGATGATATTCAATGAAGATGAATAAAGTAACTGTGTTTAGCTGGACACAGCAGCTTTAGCAGGAAATTTCGGGGTAATATTTCAGGAATGGGTGAGGTAGAGATCATATAATTTGTCGATAGTTTGATAGCAACATATCAAATATTACGAAAATCCTTCAGCTTAGGAATACACAAATAGACAAACTTGAGACAAAAAAGACCAACAAACAAAGAAAACAAATAATTCAATGAAACATTCTTCTGCTGAAGTATCATCTGAATAAAGATAACCTATAGCCACAAAAGGATGCATTTTATACTAATCATTTTATACTAATGAGATGACCGAATGTGTACATTCTTCACCGCCTTCAACACCAGCTTTGTACTGTTGACACCAGATAGAAGGGGTCCATGGATTCATGTTGTTTAATTCTGAATTATGAATGAGCATGATGCAAAAGGAATCTTGACTTGTCAGACCAGACAACTATTTGCCAGTCATCAATAGTCCAATGTTGATTGTATTTATTAACAACCTTTGTTCCTACTTAAGCGAAAGCGAAAAAGCCAATTTGATGCCACTTTTTATCACTTACTTTCCCAATTAGGCCGGTTTTCAAACTTAATTAATTATGTCTGCTTATTTCTTCATAAAACTACGGATACTTGAAATTTAACATATTATTTTGTACCATGTGATATATCTAATTCAAGCCTCTCTAATTGAATATAGAATAAATAAATAGACAAATACATTTCCTAAAACAAACCAATAAAGGTTATGATGTTCCGTTTATCCGAGATACAGACATGCTTTTTATATCCTTCTATTGATTACGAATTTTGAAATCTGTCCAATAACTAATTAATATATTAATCTTATTTTCTTATAGCATTAGAAGAAATTCGAAAAAGTTTAGAAGCTCAACTTCAAACGAGATACCGAAGTTTCCAAATGCCAAAATTGCCTTGGATGGAGAATAAGATTTATTCAATGGAAGACTATTATGTAGAATTAGGCTTATTAAGAAAAGATAGAAGTGGTTACATAATTGAAGAACGTATTACAATTGATGATATTTTTAAGTCAATAGGTAACAAACATCCTTACAGAATACTTGTTGATGGAAATCCAGGCTATGGAAAAACCACTCTGGCCAAATATATGGCTCATAGATGGGCCATTGACTGTCCAGAATATTTCTCAAAATTCGATTTGGTATTTGTTCTGCAAGTGAGGTACTTAAGAGAAGATTTGCTAGAAGAAATTTTAAGGACACTAAAGCTAAGAGACATTAGTAAGGAAGACATTGCAGCAGCCATTGAGCTGCACCCTGAGAAAAATCTCTTCATTTTAGACGGTTATGATGAAATGCCCAATTTCGAGATGGAAGAAATGATAAATTCTGTTTGGTTTCAAGAGAAATGGCCCAGATCGACAGTAGTGTTAACTTCACGACCTTCCAACACTTCAAAAATCAGCAAGATATTAGACAAGAACCTCATAATCAAAGGTATTGTTCCAGAAAAACAGCGAGAATTTCTTTTGAAATACTTAAGGAACACTTCAGATCCTGTAATGAAAGTAGAAAAACTCATTATACTTCTAGATAAGTTGGATAATGAAGAACTACTTTATTGTCCTCTGGTTCTGTTGTTGTTAGGATTGTTAATAAATGAACATCACCATCTCCCCATTCCTCAGACTCGAACAGAAATATACCAAGACATTTTGGATTTTATGATTAGACGTAGTTTGCATCGCAATAATGATACTGATGACAGTGTTGATTTGTTTGGTCGTAGAGGAGAACCTAAACCTGAACATTGCGTTAACCTTTTTAAGAATTTTGGCAAGTTTAGCTTAAAAATGCTAATTAAAAAGAAGATTTCTTTTTCTGAAGATAGTATTCTTGCTGCTTGTGATGGTGACGATCTAATTCTGAATTTAGGAATTTTATTTAAGAATCAGGTGATTGTCAATAATGAGGAAGTTGAATATGTGGAGGTTGTTCATAAGACATTCTTAGAATTTGCTGCCAGTTATTACTTATCCTCACTTTACTTAAAAAGTACTGGAAGCTTTAGATACAGTCTTCTTGAGTATCGACGGGAAGAGAGTAATCCATTAAATCCTGTTTATATCTTTTTGATTGGATTGCTGGGAAATAACTCCCACGACTTCTTCCAAATATTCAAAAGAACAGGATATATAATAAGTGATTTGCATTCATTGGTTTCTTTGTTGACTGAAATGAAGAATCCTTATCATAGTTTGAAGAAAAATGTGGAAACTTTAGATAGTTTCACTCTGATGTTTGATGTATCCAAAAACGAAGGAGAATTCGTTTTCAAAATATATAACATATTTTCTGAAAAATTTTTGAAACTCTACGCGTCAGCGTTAAGCTACGCTATTGGATTTAAATTGGTGAAAGTTATATATGTGGATTTCTATCCCAAATTTTACAGTGGTCACCGTGGATCATCTGCCACTTTTCAGGAACTATTCGTGGATCGAAGAATACTTTGCCCAATCAGAATTCTCACTGAAAGAGTTGAGAGCTATACTTCCGAGATACTGGAACTTTTGATTACTTTGCAACCTACAAACATAACTTTTGAATGTTCTTGTTTGGTTGCTTCCAAACAGTTAGCTAGACCAGGTGAACATCGTGATGGGCGAAAAATTTACAATTTCGAATATGAAAAGGTTCAAGTTGAAAATGCGAAGACATGCTCTAAAGTTCTTCCAAGACTTCTTGTAGACTTAGCAGATTCTGCTGAGTTCAGAATTTCTGACTTATCCTTTTGTTCCGTTTTGTTCAGCAGTCAGCTGATAGATGCAATTGGAATTCTGACTTTTAAACATGGAATATCTGTACTTACTCTACAATATGGTAGATTCAACTTCCCAGAATGGATGGTTGACCAACAAATTTGTAAATACATCCCTAGTTGGTTTCAGAGTTTTGTAGGTAGTTCAGTGAAAGATTTAATCAGGAACGATCATGTTCAGAAAGGAATGAAGTATATTTCTAACTTAGAGTTTGGTTCTTATTCTTTGTTGTCTTTCTTACCACTGATGATTAGTTCTGATTCTAGTCTAACATCTCTGAATTTATTGGATGTGTATCTGACGCAAAAAGAATTGAACTTAATTTACGCCTGCATTCAAACAACGAATAATCTAGATACTTTACGTATTTCTGAATTATTCAGGTATGATTTTGTTGTTGATGTAAATCTGTTATGTAATCATGGACGCAAACATTGGAAGACTGTATCTTTAGTTGGCGTTAGTGTAAGATTACCTAGTGGTTCAGACATTGTATCAACTTGCATCGAAAGCTTTATTGGAAGTGGCGTAGAATATGTTGGTGAATAAATTTTTTCTTTGCATCTTTTTAATACTTTTTTTTTTAAATTACAAGCTTTACACTGTTTCGAAACTTACTTTAATTTTAGGTTCACCGTATTTTCGTTTTGTAGATATGTGCATTCAGCTTAGAGAAATAGGAAAATGCATCTTCTTCACTACCATAGTGTAAGTGTTCTATTCAGGGATAGATATACGCTGAGGATAGTCTAGTTATGTTAATGCTGTACTTCAATATTACATTTTACATGAAATTTAAACTTCAAGTTAGAACGACTGCAGAAGCTTGGAATTTGTTTGAAATCTTTTAAAGTTAATATTAAATAGCTTTTTATGCGGTCTTCTTCATATCTTCAAAAAAATAAAAAGGAAGATATGATTTTATTTGAATAGTAGAATTTAGGAAAAACACTGAAATTTCCATTACAATTAAATACTGGAATTAGCTTTCAAGAAATCGAAACTTTCAGAGTAAATGGATGCAAGATGTTGAAAGGATGCTAAATAGTAGGAATCCAAAATTAGCATTTAGATACAACCCTTCAGATAAAGAAACCGTTGACGTTCCAAGACGAGGTGGAAGGAACAACCACATCTTCAGAATCAGGAACAAGTTCTTTGAAACTAATACGGAAATGTTCAGACAAGACAAGAGTATAATTTTCAAGCAAAAAATAAAGTAAATGTGTAAATTTTATTTATCTTCCTCTATATCTATTTATTGGATTCTGGAAGCCGAGTTTTATTTAAAACTATTTTGTCACACGTCTCAAAGCTGATGGAGTCAGCATGTATGGAAAAATAATAAAAGTTTTTATAATTTGATATTTAGTTGTTTTTTTTTTTTGAAATTTTGAAAATTTATTTTACGTTAATGTTTCTCTTCTAATCCCCCGCACTGACTTCATGGAAAATATGACAAACAACGCTTAAGTAGATCGTTTTCATAGTTAATGTAGTTTTTAGAATTATCAAAGAGAACTATATGAGCTCATGTTTATAATAAAAATAGAGAAAGGAGATCCAGAGGGGAAATTATTGGAACAAAGAATAACAGAGAGAGAGAAAAAAAGTAAGTGAATATCAAATGAATTGGAGCACTTAGCTGATACAAAGATGTATTATCAGGAAGTATAATTCATTTAACTTAATACACTTAATAAACAAACATGTAATTATACACAATGAAATAAATTTAAATTTCATTAGATATCATATAAAAAAAATCCTTCTGGTAAAAATCCCAACAAAAATTTAAAAAGTCTAATATTAAAATATTAAAAATAAAAAATATATATAATATTTATATATGTAATATAATATATATAATATTAAAATATTAAAAATAAAGTCTAATATTAAAATTTAAAAAGTCTCGCAAGGTAAGGGAGAAGACAGTTTTGGCTTGATTCTTTGAACACCTGAATGTGTTCAAAGTCGGGGGTAATAGACCAAGCCAAAACTGTCTTCTCCCTTATCTTGCGACAGTCTTGGCATATCGCTAATTCTCCCACAATCAATAGCGAACTATCCAATCACGTCATCAGAAGCTATTTAAGCACAACCCCTCTAAACCAACACACAGTTAAAAATAATCTGAATGCAGATTGAAACGTCCTGTACATATGTTTTTAAATGACGACAATTACCTTTGGTAATATTAAGCCGTGCGAACATCTAGCAACATTACTGCAATTTAGTTGCGCGATTTTGACGTCACGAGTTGATATAAACCTTTGTCAAGCGCGAACACGATGCAACACGGATATGCAACTCGAAAAGGTAACCGACCCATGACAACGCAGATTTTAAATACGTCACGTGTGACGTCAATCAAAATTCGGTTATGTCGTTTCCAACATAATATAAGAGTGAATGATTTGCAACATATGATAAATATTTTTTTTAAATTATTAGCCGCTGTGGAATTTAATTTCATGTTGTTATTTCGAATCAAAAGTAACGAATGACCAACAGCCAATAAGAAACCATGCTCCCCTGGAAACAATGACGTCATAACTTTTGCATTCTGCGTCAGCAGCCTTCGCGTTTGCCAAACCCGCTGTGGAAAATCCAAAAAAATCGAGGTTTTTCAACCTCTCTGATAAATTCTGCCGCATACAATTACTCCATTTCAGTATAAACTTTATTTCTGCATGAAAGAAACTCGCAATACTCTGATATTAATTGAGTATGAGCCTGTCTTCAAAACGAATCGAGCGATAAAATTGTCGACGCCATTTTTTTCAAGGGCGTGGTTTCACAACTGACGTGTTCCAACGCTGCCCTGTGATTGGGTAATCCCCAGTGGCGTCGATGCAACTTTCAGAGTTGCAGCAAAGTTGGAGGTGTCAATGCAACTCGCCTCGGATGACAGAAGTTGCAAAGAAATTGCAATTCGTGACGTCAAAATCACTCGTGACGTCAAAATCGCGCAACTAAGTTGCAGTAATGTTGCTAGATGTTCGCACGGCTTTAGTTTTTTTAAATTTTTATTGGGATTTTTACCAGAAGGATTATTCAATATTATCCCATTTTATTTATTCATATAAAAAAAGGTATAACTCTATTTTGAAAGGGTAAAATGCTTTAGGGAATTAAAGGTTTGCTGTACAAATAAAAAAAATAAAAAGTAAGGCAATAATATAATAATAATAATAATTTCTTTGCCTTACAAAAGTTTGATAATACATAATAGATATGAGTGTGACTTCCCTGTGCCTTAAGGGTAGTCCCGTCGAGAAGGCAGGCAGGGAGTCAATTACAGGCAAGAAAAAATAAAATAAAATAAAATAAAATACAAAAGGCATTACTGGTTACATATAATGGAGAAAACAAAACAGAGCATAACACAAAAACATTGAAACTAATAAATATAATGGGGATAAAAGGAACAGTTAATTTGTAATAAAAATGTGAAAAAGAATTACACAATTGTGGAGTTTAGATCTGGTGATATATACAATCTTCGTAAAATAACTAAGATAATGAAATATATAATTAAAGAATGTCATATAATTCGTGAACAGAAATTTTCAGATAAGATGTTAAGCCTAGCTCAAATAGATGGAAAGTAAAGAGAATAGAAAGAGAAATAGCGAAATAAGGAAGAGAGGAAAGGTTGGAAGATATCTGATGAAGGTAGACGTTTGCGACTTGACAACGGATAGATTAGGAATTAACTTATGGATTGGAGAGAAGAGAAGGTAAGAATGATAATTGTAAAATTGTGAAAGGTTATGTTAGTGTAGGCAGATGATGTTTTCTTTTGAAATGTTTTAAATTGGGACTTTCACGAATATTGGGGGGAATTTTATTCCACAGAGAAGGAGCAGAGTAGCTAACAGCTCTTTTTTGATAATTTGATGCGATTCTTGGGGTAAATAGAGTTGAGGAGGTTCTTGTATTGTAAAGATGTGACTGGGGCTTAGTCGGTAGTGTGATAGAAGAAGAGATATTTTTATTAAGTAATTTATATGTGAAGAGAGCTAACTGTAGGTTATAGAGGTCATGGAAGGAGATAACTTTATATTTGTGCCAAAGAGATTTAGTCGAGTATTGCATTGGCTTTCGTCCAAAAATCTCAGGAAGTGTTTTTGTGCCTTAAGAATCATGTTTTGATAAAATTTAGAGGCGGTGCCCCATATTGCAATACCGTAGCATATGTTGGAGTGGATTAAGGACCAATATAGATTTAGAAGTATTTGTGTCGGTAGAAAGTTTAGTTTTTTAATAATGCCCAAATTTTTAGAAATTTTATAAGAAATTTGTTGCGTATGTAGATTCCATGAAAGATCCTGTGTAAGAAAGATACCCAAATATTTGAAGGAATGCACTTCCTGAAGGGCAGTGTTTTTATAAGTGACAGAAAAATTCTCTTTACAAAGGATTTTGTTTTTTTGATGGAAAAACATATATACTGTTTTCGATGTATTTAATTTCAGATCATTTAAAGACAGCCAAGATTCAAGGTGATGGAGCGTTTGTTGAACATTTTCCTTGAGATCCTTTATACTTTTATTAGCAAAGAGAAGAGTCCCGTCATCCGCATAGAAGATGCATTTGTTAGCTGGAGAAGTGAGGAGGAGATCGTTAATAAATAGATTGAAGAGAAGGGGAGACAGAATGGAATCTTGCGGTAAGCCTTTGGATGTAGAAAACCTGGAGGAAGAGTATCCATTTAGAGTTAATTGATATTGGCGATTAGTTAGATAAGAAGCTAGCCATGACAATGGAGGGCCTCTAATACCCAAATGCTCTAATTTAGTCAGTAAGATGTCAATATTAATTAAATCAAATGCTTTCTTGAGATCAAGAAATAAACCTAAAACAATTTGCTTTGATGCCATTTGAATTGTGATGAATTCTGTTAAATCTATTAGAGCTGTTTCAGTATTTTTTCGATGTGTGAAACCGTGTTGTTGTTCAGCAAGTAGTTTTTTCTGAGATATGAATGTAGATACCTTATTAAGAAAAAGCTTTTCAAAGACTTTTGAGAACGTGTTAATTATAGATATAGGACGATAGTTGGCTAAATCGTTCATGTCACCTGATTTCCATAGTGGAATAATTTTAGCCTCTTTGAAGGAGAAAGGGAAGATGTAAAGTTTCCATACTTTTTTAGTAGATCTTTCCTTCTAAAGCCTCTACTATTAAAAATTCTAAACACTGATAAATTTATAAATTTATAAATTTTATAAATTATAAATAAACAATAATAAGATAAAATTTATAATAATATAAATAATATTATTTATTTTTATTTATAATATTATTATATTATTTATTTATTATTTTTATTTATAATAATAAAATTTATAAGTGTTTATAATTATAAACACTTATAAATTTTTTGGATATATGCTTAACTAGAAATGAGAATAAGATAATTATGAAACATTATACAAAAAAATACAAAAGTGAACACATACTAAATTATGAATCAGGACATGGCATAAACATAAAAAGAAACATAATTGAAAACTATATGCAAAGGATTGACGTCAACACAAGTAGTGAAGATGAATTCAATAGAGAAATTATGAATATGAAAAGAATCCTTAGTAAAAATGGGTACAAGGAGAAATTCGTAAATAAAACTATAAAACAATACCACACATTGAAAATTAAAGAGTTAACAACAAATAACAACAGAAGATATTTCATACCATACTTAAACAAAAATAGTCTGACTTTAAAAGAAATTTGCAAAAGTTTTGGTTTCAATATTGGATTTGAATATAACAACAAATTGAAAAACATTTTATGTTGCAAATTGAATAGTAGTGTTAAAAAACATGAAATGGGTGTAATTTACAAAATAGAATGCAAGAATTGCGATTTATTCTATTTGGGCGAGAGTAAAAGAACAGTGAAGGAACGAATGACGGAACATGGTACCAGCATTAGGAACAAGTACATTGAAAAATCAGAAGTAGCAGAACATTGTGTGAACAGAAATCATTGTATTAACAACGAGATACAAATTTTATATATTGAAAGAGACACCAAAATAAGAAAGATAATAGAAAGCATGTGTATCCGGAACACAAAAAGAAAAAACATTAATAGGAATGATGGTATGGAAATAGAGAAATTTTTCACAAGATTAGCTAAAAGTTTTGTAGATAAAATATGCACAAAATGTAATAATAAGGTTACAATCAAGGAACTAAATTGTTAAGCCCCATCGTATATTATTGTTAAAGAAACAAAGATTGGAACTAAATGGCATCATTTTCATATATTATTTATATTTTCTCGAGGAATTTTATGTAATTTAGAGTATTGTTCTTCAAATTATTGTTATTTAAGGCTTGAGAAAGAAAAGACGCAATCTTTTCGAAAATTTGCTTTTTGTATTAAATGTAGTTATTTTACATTTAAATTTGGTGAGATGTTTAGAAAGGGAAGATGCCTTCTATGGCTGACATATTGAATATGTGAGCTAGAGGGAGAGAGATTTCATCTACGATGTTTTTGAGAAGATTAGGGGAGACCTCATCAGATCCAGAAGAACTTTTATTACCTAACGATTTAATTTTATATTCCACTTCAAGAGGGAAAGTTGGTGACAGATAAAAGGAAGAAGGAACTGGGTTGTGAGGTATAGAAATATTACGTACATCAAGAGAAGAAGAGGATGAGTGTGGAAGTAGCTTATTCAGAAAATGATTTAAATTTTGAGTGGTATCAGTGGGATTATTCTCGGCGATAAGATGAGATGGAAGCTTTTCTTTAATTGAGGTTGTTAATAGTTTATTAATATTCTTCCATTTCTCTTTAATAGATAGGCTATCCTTAAATGTATTTTCATAGTAACTGATTTTGGCCGATCTAATTTTTGATTTTAAGTTATTTTGAAGAGTTTTGAGACACTGAAGTTTGTTAGGGGTAGGGTTCTTTTTGCAGGTTTTATAAAACTTATTTTTTTGGCGAATCTCTTTAAGTAGATCCAAGGAAAGCCATGGATTTTTATTTATGTTGGATGTATTAGTCTTAGGAGTGCAGAGAGGCGGGAAATATTTATTGAATCCAGTGAAGAAGAATTTGTTGAAGATAGTGACTGCTTCATCCGTAGATGTTGCATCTTTCAACTCTCTTATCCAGTTAATTTTCTGAAGATATTTTTTAAAGTTATTTACATTTTTTGTTGTGATTTTTCTATTTTTAGTTGTTACAGGCTTTTTAAAAGTAAGGTTTTTAAATAAATTAGAAGTTGTAGCTGTAAAGAATATTGGATCGTGGTCCGTTATTAAAACGTTCAGGATACCTTTAGATTGTACAGGAAAGTTCGTAAAGATTTGATCCAAAAGAGTGTGAGATGAATGAGAGACAGAGTGACGAGTTGGCGAATCTATGAGAGGGAAGAAAGAGTAGCAATTCAGTGAAGTTATAATATCTATGATTGTTTTGTCATTTATATTGAGAAAGTTAGTATTAAAGTCGCCTCTTTTATTGTTGTGGTTAATAAAATTAGCAACTGAAACTAAGTAATCGTGGAAGAGTTGTAGGTTTCCAGAAGGTGGTCTGTACATTCCGACGAATATTAGATCCTCATTTACCGAACAACAAACACATTCTAAATCCACATTGATAAAAGAGAATTCGTTAATTTTTGTAATATTGAACTTGTTATTATAATATAGAGCAACGTCGCCTCCTTTTCTGTGATTTCTATTTATTGAAACTGTGGAATATCCCTCAATATCCGGCAAAGTCTGTGAGTTTGTGGCCCAAGTTTCCGTCAGAAGTAGAAAATCAGGAAATTTGTGCAAAGTTTCTAAAGTACCTAGTAGCATGTCCCAATTAGCTTTAATACTACGAATATTTTGCGAAAGAATGATCAGAGAGTCTGGTGAGATAGTTAAGAATGGGTCTTCAATGCTTACCATAAGGAGAAGGCGGAAGATATGATTTAAAATTTATGGGTTTTTATTCACTATTCATTGAAAGTTCGCAGTGACGTCTGACTTAGAGCGTTATTTAGAGCGAGGCAAGGGATTCAAATAGATGGAGTTGAGAGGTCAAGAAACGAAGTGGAGCAAGTGGAAAGAAAAAGTTTACAGTGTATTATGAGGCCTAAGGAACCACTTGAATAAATTGTTTTTAAATATAGATCTCGGAAACGAAATTGTTTCTTAGTATATACAGTACGAATTAGAAGGTGGGAGAGAGGAATGGGAGATGAGATATAAGGAAGGTAAATTATATAGAACGAATGAGCTAGACTAATTTGAAAACAAAACAGTACAGGGAAAATAATGAGTATAAGAATTCCTTAAAAGTAATAATAATAATATTAAAAATAAAAGGGCCGTGCTGGCGTGGCCGTGCGGTTTAGCCGGCGGGCTGCCGTTGTGGCCGATGCGCCAGTTCCCGGGTTCGAATCCCGGTGGTGGCATGGCTGTTTCTTTCTTCTTTTGTGTTTCGTCCGTTTCCCACCTTGGACTTACTATCTCAGGGTTATCCTGGACGGGGTATAATTCTCGTCCCCCCTTTCTTGAATTTCACTAGCCTCGCCCTGACGTTGTCAGGTTGAGCTAGTTACGTGGTCCCTAGTTGGCCAAATTCGATAAAAGGAAGAAGAAAAATAAAAGGAATACTAATAATAGTAATAATAATAATAATAATAATAATAATAATAAAATTAATAATGATAATAATAAGCCCCCATGGACCCTACCTCCTCGCGGTGGGGGCGGGAACTACACTAGCTTTAGGGTAGGCTAAAGGGTCCAACCATTTATGATGAGAACACGTTCTAATATAGATCATGCTGCATCGGGTGTGGCGCAGGATAAAGTCACCCGCGTTCGGGGGTTAGGCAGAGGCCTCCGTTCGAAAAATATACTACAGTCTCCCGCAGGTGGTGGTGGAGAAAGTGGCACCCCATCCTGTAGTATGGCTACCACAATGCCCGGGCAACACCATCCAGCCCGAACAGTCGGAAGTGTTTCGTCTGTGTCAGAGCAGGCGACCACCAAGACTGGGAAACCACGCCAGCGCATCCGATGGTCACCACAGATGAACCAGGATCTTATGCGCGACTTCTTCACTGTTACAAAGTTAGGTACTCAACTAACAGGATACAGACAGGCACTACACCAAGCTTTCACCACACGCTATCCATCGTTAGGGCTTAGCGAACAGCGGGTAGCGGATCAGCGACGTTCAATTGTAGTAAACAATCTTATTCTCCCAACAGACCTATCTAATTGATATTGCAGTGCCTATCAGCAAGAACATGCAGAAAACTCACGCAGACAAGATCAGTAAATACACTGATCTAGCACACGAGCTCCAGAAGCAGTGGAGGCAGGATCGAGTACGTGTTGTACCCATCGTTCTGTCTGCCACTGGTCTGGTGCCTCACACATTGCACCACAGTCTCAGCACACTAGGACTTCACAAAAACACTTATGCACAACTGCAGAAGGCTGTGGTACTCAACACTACACGCATAGTTAGGAAATTTATGGACACCACCACACATCCCTAATCATTCTTGCACACATCTTTACACTTGGCAGTATGTGCTTTGGTCCTTGACCCGCCATATTGTTTTTGCTGGGGAAACCCAAGGTTTGAAACATATAATAATAAAAGTAGTACTACTAATAATAATAATAAAATTAATAATAATAATAATAATAATAATACAATTAATAATAATAAAAATGTTAAAAAATACAAAAAATAAAAATGTTAAAAATACAAATTAGGGCCTATATTAATTTTCGTAAATCTTCTGTAGAAGTAAGGTGTAATTTTTTGTTACCATGGTGTACAACGATTCTTCCGTCAGTTGTCCACACATTCCTGAGTCCAAATCTTTCAATCGCCGCCTGGAGCAATTGGATCCTCGCCCTTGTCAAATCCTCTCTTATACCCTGGTTTCACGGGAAAAATAGTCGATTTAGAAAACTCGTTCAGTCCTGTGACGTATGTTTGTGACGCATCCTAAACGAGTAATCGTATCTTGAGTGAATTCACGAGAGAAGAAGAAAAACCAGTTTTTTGCAATGTATCCTGGGATCGAGTTGTCTTGCAATGCATCCTGGGACTGTGCTAAACCAAAATGGCGCCAGCCAGCAAAATTATTGTTTCGCAGCAAGGGCAAAAATAAACGTTTGTTTTTATGTTTATGTTTATGATATTGCAGCTCCAGAGGCTCGAAAATATCAATTTTTAATTTCATATTAAATTATCAATTTTGTTCTTGATTTTCTCTATCTTGTACGATTCATTTAATTCTATCTTCATTTTTTCATAAATTCGACGATTTCGCTTCATTCGCCTCAGATCATCAATATTTTCTCGACAAATTTTCAGTAAAATTATAGTTTCACCTTCACTCCATTCTGTATGTTGTTGTCGTTGAGGCGTGGTGGGAACGATGCGATGGCTGCCATGTTGGAAACGACTTTTCTCGATAGACCGACTTGTCAAAACTCGGACAGGGCTATCGACTTCCGGTCTGGCTGGTCACGTGGTTCTCAGAAACGAGAAAGTGCGAGAAATCGCGTTTTAAGTCGTTCCGTGAAACCAGGGTATTATGGTAATCCTCTTACCTTTGAGAAGTTTTTTCTTAGAAAAAACAACTTCTCGTGTTTTGTAAGAGAGAAATTTGACGATAATGGCGCGAGGCTTATTACCTTTTCTGGGACCTACTCTGTGCGAGCGATCAATGTCATTTTTGGATATTTCGACACCCAGCTCTTCCTTACACATATTAATTATTATATTGTCCGTGTCCTCGTCCTTCATTTCCGCTATTCCAAAAATTCTGAGGTTGGTTCTCCTTTGATATTGTTCAAGGGAATCATCCGCTAAATCTGATTTGCTTTTGTATTCAGAAAATTCTTTTTTGACTTCATTCAGTTCCTTGCGAAGTTCTGTAAGCTCTCTATCCTTTTCAGTTAGTGCCTCCATCAATTTATCCGTCACGATCTTCGTAACGGAATCAGTGATGGCGGCTGTTATTGCTGCTACTATATCCTTCGCCAACGTGTAGCCTCACCGTCTCCTGCAAATCATCCCACCGGGGTGAAGGCTCAACTTGCGGGGTGTGAGTCGCTTCCGTCGTCGCCGTTGCTGTACCGTCGGCGTTCTCTTTGGAATTTCTCGTGTTCACCATTCTGATTTCCTTTGGAAAGCGCTGTGTGCACTCGTGGTCACTTGGTTAATCAAAAAATTAGTTATAGCTACCTTTCCTCTTCTATATAACGCCTACAATTGACTTTTCTGTGGAGCCCCGTTTCGCACGTGTTTAACAGTATGCCGCCATCTTGAAAAAAAAAACTTTGTAATTACTAATAATCTTGGGAGAATAGTATTCTGTAAATATTGTTGATTATTAATCAGTAGTGCAAGGCTTAATGAACTAATTGTGCATTAATGTAACTATTCAAAAATAGTACAGAACGAAAATCGAATAGTAGTAATTATTGGAAATAAGCAAAGATGACATTAGTTGTAGCATCTGAAATTGCTGTTGAAGTTTCATTCGTTTAGCATCCAAATAAAATGCAGTGTTGGGACGTTTGTCGCAAAATCCCAGAGGCTAAGCGGAGCACAAGATGTGGTCTGCGGTACTAAGTGAATCTGTCTTCTTCAGTCAGATCTTCGATTTGGGCGTTACAATGAAGACTTCAGTGTCTGCTAATTTGCTCCAGCATCTTCGTAGGCTAGGAATCGTCGCAGGCACAGTCCGATCGGTTTAGGGACAGTCAATATCGGGGGTTCTTTTACTCAGAGAATCGGAGGTGATTTCCGAAGTGCTAAGTTTGGCGGCAATTGACATGAATTTGCAACCAACGTTAACGTTAAGAAAGCAGATACAAGACTAGTTCGTTTGTGTGTGTGTGTATTTTCCTCAAGATGAAATAAAAAATTTGGAAGAATAAAGGTATGTGACTATATTAAATACTTTAATCAGAACGTTTTAAATAAGTCTTTTGAATCAGACGTAAAATGAATTTAAATTTTGCGTCGATGTAAGAAAGGCTCAAGAGAAAAGAAGAATATAGCACAGACTTTAAAATTTATATTCTGAGTGAGTTAATTTAATTGCAGTAAAAAAATACTCTGTTACTATTGATATTAATTTCCCTTTTGTAGATTTCTTTTATAGTTTATAGTTTATTTTATAGTTTAGTTGGATACATACATCATTTTTATTATTAGTCTAATATCCACTAAAAGACTGGCTGTATTCTTGAATCACCAATGTAATCTTTTTTTTTTAACTTGCTTTTTTGGTTTCGAAATTTGTGTGTAATAAATTTTCTTTTAAGGTTCATTTAATCTTTTTTTTTTTTTTTTTTTTTTTTATTTATTTATATAATTTGAGTTTTTACAGTCCTACTAGGGAAATTTCCCTGTCAGTAGGTTCTGGAGTTTAATAGTTACAATCTGATTAATTTATGGTTGATAATATGATGCAATGTACATATAATCTGCATATCTACAAAGTACAATCAATAAAATGCAAAATATCTAGGAACATTCACTCTAATATGAAGATGCAGACATGTGTATATGTCTCTGTGTATATGTATAATATACACACACAGGAGCGTAAATACACATATGTGCATGTTCAGACTTATATATATTACAGATATACATTAAAATTATGAAAGTTTAAGAATAAGAGGATATATATTTAAATGTAATTGAAATATTTACATATATTACAGATATCCATTAATATTATAAAAGTTAAGAATAAGAGGATATGTATTTAAATGTAAATTTAAAATAGTTACGTATGGTACGGATATACATTAATATCATAAAAGTTCAAGAATACGAGGATAAGTATTTAAGTATTGCTACTCGCTACAACTTCCTGTTTGTTTTTTGTTTGTTTGTTTTTGTTTTTTTATAACCAATGCTATAGTTGGTTAGGTAGGTGCTTTTAAGGAAGTTCTAGAGAAGTTCTGTACAAAAGCGAGATATTTTCTGGAGTTTGGATTTTAAAGATATGTACTTATTTGAGCCATTTTATCTTGTTTTCTGTGATGTAATTAAAGAGTTTTCTTTTTAAGTCTTTAAAATTTGTTAGGTTGGTTAGATTTTTGTCAAATTGATTAAATATGTTTACTATTGTTTTACTTTTTAATCTTAATCCGTAGTTATTTCGGGGTTGTTCAAATTTTGGTTTATTATAGAAGTTGTTTCTGGTTGGATAGTGCGTTGTGCATTCGGTGTTATTTAGAAGAGTAAAATAGTTCTTTAGTGTAATTGTGTATATTATTTTTTGTCGTGGATATAATATTTTGTACTTTTTTAGGATATCAAGTTTTTCAGAGCGTGACATTTGCTTGAAATTAGGGAAGATTAGATTTAATATATTATCTATTGATTTGTCTATTAAGTCTATTTCGTTCTTGTTAGCATGTATCCAGTTAATTATGCCGTAGTTTATTGTTGAGTCAACAAAAGCTTTATAAATTAAGATTTTTGCTTTTAAAGGAAAAGAATTTTTGATTTTGTTGAAAATGTAAGTGTAAGTGTTGAGTTTTTTGAGTATTGAGATTATGTGAATATGCCATGTAAATTTATTGTCAATGTGAATACCAAGATATTTGTAATTGTTTATGTTTTCCAATACTTCACAGCTACAATTAACGGTTTGTTCATTGTCTTTGTGTAGACACTCAAATGTGTGTATTTTTAAGCTTGGTATGGTGCTTATGTTTTTGTTTTTAGTTTTGATTACCATGAATTTTGTTTTTGCTTGGTTTATTTCCATTTTGTAGTCATGGGTCCACTTGACAATTTGATCCAAGTCGTACTGCGTTCTTTGATGAATAGTCTCCATTTCATCGGAAGCATTTATTATTATGAAGTCGTCTGCGTAGGCAAACGCTTTGGAGTGTTTGAGTGTCGTGAATATTGTATTCGTATAAATTAAGAATAATAACGGACCAAGATTAGATCCTTGAGGGATTCCTGTTTTTAATTTGTAGAACTTACTTAGGTTGTTCTTAATGGATACCTTGAATTTTCTATTTTTTAAATAGTTACTTATCAATTTTTGTGCGCTACCCCGAATGCCATGTTTTTCTAATTCTTTTATCAGTATGGCATGATTTAAGCAGTCAAAGGCTTTTTTAAAGTCTATAAATACAATGGATAATATTTTGCTTTTGTTTAAATTAGTGTTTATGTACTCGTTGAAGTCGTCTAATAAGTTTGTGGTACTGGAATTTTTTTGATAGGCGTACTGGTTAGTGTTTATGGTTTTATTTTTTTCTATGAAATTGTATATGGTGTTTGTTATGTGTGATTCGAAGATTTTGGAGATGTTAGGTAAGACTGATATAGGACGGTAGTTGATTATCGAAGTTTTTTTCCCACTTTTGTAAATGGGGATGATTTTTGCCCATTTCCATTTTTCTGGGAACTTACATGTTTTTATGATTTGTTTTGAGATTTCGCAAATGATTTCTGTATACGACTCGATGTGTTCTTTGATTTCCTTTATAGGTATTTTGTCCAGTCCTACTGATTTACTTGATTTCATATTGATCAAAATTCTATTCACATCATATGGAGACATTTCATTTAATACTATAGAGCCTGAAGGTGTGTTGAGGTTATAATTTAGAAAATTGCTGTTACATTTGCATTCTTTTATGTTGCCAATATTGCCAAAATGTACTCCAAAATCTTCTAGTGTTTTGTCTGTGCCTTGCTTATTTATGATATAAGATAAATTATTGTCTGTGTTTTCTTTTTCGCTTGTATTTATTGTATCGTTTATTATTTTCCAGTATTCTTTGTTATTGTTGTAGTTTTTTTCAAGCTGATCAGAGTAATATTTTTCTTTGGTTTTTTTTATTAAGTTCATTGTCAAATTCCTGACCTTTTTGTATTCAAGGGCGTATGCAATGTTCGTTTTATTGTTTTTATGTTTTTTATATAGCTGATCTTTTTCTTTAATGAGTTTATAAATCTCATCTGTCATCCATATTTGTTTAAATTTTTGGTTCTGATTTTTCTTAGCATTAGCAAAATCACTATCATTTGTATTGATATTTTGTATTGTGTTCATGCAGGATTTGTAGCGAATTTTATAAAAATGTTTGAGAGTTTTGTTTACATCATGATAGTGTGAGGTATGTTGTTTTTCCAACAACTTACTTATTTGTGAATTGAAGTAGGCAACGTAAGATAGAGGCATAATTAATTTCTGCTTAATTTTTCTTTCGTTGTTGGTGGGAAAGTTAATTTTGATATTTGATAATTTGATAAGTATCATATTATGATCTGAGATATTGTTATCAATTACATAACCTGTTACGATGGAATCTTTTATTTTTCCGAAGCAGTGATCTATACAGGTTTCAGAATGCTGGGTTTTAGTCGTGGATTCTCTAGTGATTTCTGTGATATAGTGTTGTAAGCCATGAGTAGAGCATATTTTTAGATAATTTAAAGTTTCGTAGTTGGGAATTTTTTTACTTATGTCTATGTTAATATCACCAATTACCAGTATATTTTTGAAGGTTTTGATTAGTTGATCTAAATTCTTATCTAATTCTTTACAAAAGCTGCCTTTATCAAGATGAGGGGGTCTGTATATTGATAGTAATATGAGTTTGTCTTCTTTGTTACCTTTCCCATTATGCTTTATTTCGCAAGTTATATTTTCGTAATTAGTTGTGTTAATTAAGTGTTCTGTAATGTTGAGGTTACTTTTATAAAATATAACGATGCCGCCTCCTCTTTTTTCAGTTCTAAGTTTATAAATAGTTTGAAAATTTTGGATTTGATACCAGTTCATTTCTGAGTTTTTAATGTTCACTTCATTCAAAACAATAATGTCAATTAGATCCAAGAATTTACTAATGCTACAAATGAAGTAATCAAAGTTTTTCCTTAAGCTTCTGATATTTAAACTTAATATTGTCATTTGATCAGATTTGTACAAGGTAGTCTTACCTGACTCGTACCAATCATCAATACTATGGAAAGAGTTTGATTTTTGTTCGTTTGTCATTCTATCGGCCATTTTTTTTTTTTTTTTTTTTTTTTTTATAGCTTTGTTAGGTCTTCTTCCTTTGTTATTTTGAGGATCCTAGATGTTGTATCCTTTCTCACTAATATCTTGCTGTTTTTTACCCAAGTGAATTTATAGCCCTTTGCTTTTGCTGTTTGCTTAGATTTCCAAAATAGTTCTTTTTTCATTTTTGTAAGGTTATCGTTCATGTAGATTTTGGAATAATCATTATCTTGATAAATGTCATTGTTTTGTAGTGTTTTTCTCTCCTTCATTTTGGTTATCCAGATTTCTTTGGCTTTCAAAGATGTGAATTTTATGATAATAGGTTCAATTTTGTCCTTATTGTATGTTTGGACCCTGTGAAAGACATCAATGTTGTTTAGTTGATCAGTTGTTTCTAGTTTATCAGCTATTTTCTCAATAATGCTTTTGAGGTTTTCGTTGGGATAAGCCTTTACACCATCGATTTCTAAATTATAGGCTCTAAGTCTTTCTTCCAGGTTTTGCACTTGGTCCACCAATATTTTTGTTTTTTCTGCAGTAATATTGTTCTTAACTTCAACTTGAGTTACTTTTTCAGTCATCTCCATCATTTGTTTATCGTTTGTTTTGAGTCTTTGAAGGATCTCTTCATACTGGGAATTTATGTAGTCCATTCCTTCTTTGATGTGTCTCATTTCTTGTTTGATTTCATTTATGCCTGACAGTTGTGACCTTATTTCTTTAAGTTCTTTAAGAATGGCTTCATTCACTTGACCTTGTGTGGGGCAAGTGTCCACTGTCCCCTGCAGGGGGAGTGTGTCCATTTTACTTGGCAGGTGGTTGGGTTGTTTTTCTCGGGACGGGGGTGAATCTTTTTTGAAAATTGAATTTGTTTCGCAATGAACGTCGTTTTCATTCCTATGCTTTTGTGTGTTGTTCCTGCAGTCTTGGCATTTCCATTGCAGTTTCCTTGAAGGGCTTATGATTAGGTTGCGATCCTCCGGATATTCTTCCGGATATAATATCCTTCTGGATATTACTTTGATTGCCCAGTCTACTTAATATAATATACTCGTATTTCTCTGCTAGTTAATATTTTTAAATATTAAACCTATTGAATGAAATTTACGTATTAAGTTGATCGATTAACTTAATAATAATTATTATAGATAAATTTATCTCATTGGAACCTCCATCTTGTAGCTGTTAAAATTAAATCTCTATTAAATAAGACTTCACGCTATCTCATAGGTGACGTTAGTATACATTTACTTATCGCAAAAAGTATCTTAAAAGTTTTAAATATTTACATAACTTAAATCATGTTAATAATACTTTATATTATATATGTAGACTAGCAGCAAAGCCTGTCGGACGACAGGCATAAAAAAATCTGAAAAATCATTTTATTATCAACTATCAAATATAAAGTAAATGTAATCTAAATACTGCGCTACATTACAGAGTTGACTATAAAGAGTTCATAGTATTACAATAGATCACACACTATTTTAATATTCACTTAAACCGTGAAGATTTATGGATTAATGGCGTTTTAAGAAGTTTTAAATTGTTTTCTTTAGAAGATTAGGTGATGTAAGTATAGATATTTCAAGAATTTAACGGATTTAATGAAGTCTCCAAGATTAAGAAGAGGTATAGTGAATGTATAAGAAACATGAGTATCATATCTTCGAGTTTTCAAAGATAGAGTGAGAAACGGGGAGGAATGAAGAAATATAAGAGCTAATGAAAGAAAAAGAAGAGATTTTAGTAGAATTTGGATTTATGTTTTGAAAACTTTATTAAATAAGACTTTTATCAGAAAATAAGGACATTGGAAGGATTTATCAAAAAGAAATATTAGAAAAAAAGGACATTTGTAACATTTGTAAAATTTTATTTAGAAAATATAATTTTAAATTTGTAATTTTAAATTTTTTAAATTCAACGTTAATGAATCCACGTTCATTTTTTTTTTTTTTTTTTTTTTTTTTT